>CM053769.1:175401117-175418404 GCA_028658325.1 Potorous gilbertii
TGGAAATCTCCTTCACTGTGTTGCTGCGTGGCTTCCACTGTTCCAGACTTTGTCAGGAGTTCTTTTTACAGGAAATCTATGGGCTGTGGGTTCGGACCTAGCATAGGTGAGTCTTTCTACTCCGCCATCTTGGCTCCGCCCCCTCTAACCTTACATTTAAGGGAGAAAACATCCCTGAAAGCTCCTGCTTCAATAACTCTAATGATATAACCATGAGCCAATATTTATTAATTGCCTGTTAATTACAGTAAGTACAGGATCAAGAAATTAAATAAGCTACAGTTTTGAAGACTTTGTGGGAGCTCTGTGTGTGTGTATGTGTGTGTGTAATACTGTCTTCCAGAAGACAGTTAAGAGATGGTGGACATGGTAAGCATTAAGTGACATACTAAAAAAAAAAGAAAGAAAGGAAAAAGAAACAAAAAGAAAGGAAGAAAGAAACAAAGAAGGAAAAGAAAGAAAAAAAAACTCCCAAACATATCTGCGCAATATCAAGAGATCTGGAGGAAGGCTCCTTAGCACATTGGATAAAACATGTGGTATATATGCATATATGTATGCACTCATATATATGTATACATATTTATAGAGATAGAACATGAAAAAGAGCCATACAATATGGGCAATCAGGAATGGGTTATGATCACCACCAAGATCATGAGATCACATGAATGGGAAGTGACTTTTGTAGAGATTATTTCTGAATCAATTGTATGTAACAGCAAAGATCAATATCAACACTAAGTTGGAATAAAGAGTAAAAGTGGGAAGATATGTCATACAAGTAAAACAGTTCAAACCTATTTAAACAAGATCTTGATACTAGAAATTGGGAAATAGATAAAGGAGTAGACATTAACATGGATTAGCAATTGTTTCTATGAAAGTTTTAATAATTAAAGCAGTTATCACAACATGGAATCAAAAAAAGCCTATGAGCTAGCTGAGCTCACATACATTTCTATTCACTTTGCCAAGTGAAAAAAGAAACAAAAGCCAATTGCAAGAACAACTTAAAATATATGCTCAGTTTCAAAATTTCAAGGATGAGAATGGCCAAAGATTATGATCAATATCAATACTTCCCCCAACATAAAACAAATAAAAGAGGTGGAGGGGGAAATGCATTTGTAGAAACCTTGATGAGAGAGATCCATTTAAGCTAGATCATCCCAAGAGCAATGAAGAACAAAGTTTCGTAGAGGATGAGAAATATAAAAAGTGGAAAAGATTTCTATAAACTATTTTTTCCATCAATGACAATAGACCCATTACACTTGATCTTGAACATCATAACCCATGGATATGACTCATAAGGAAGTAGTAATGGCTGTAAAAGGGGAAAAAGAACAGAAGTGTCATAATATCAACAAAACAAGTATGCATAAAGTGGGTCAGTGTCAGATTAAACACAATTTTTATGGTGTTGATAGATCAATTCCAAAGACATCTGAAAGAAAAGATATGAGATGATTGAAAAAAATCACAGATATCATGACTTCTAAAAAAAAAGTGATCATGTGGTGTTTTGATGTTTACTATAGTCAAAGACTCTATCATCAAGTGACTAGTCTACTGACAATGAGCCTCTCTATAATTAACTTTGAAAAGTGGACACAGAATTATACCAGTAAAGATCCAGGGATGGAAGGGACCTCAGAAGCCATGGAATCCAACCTCCTCATTTTATAGAAGAGAAAACTGAGGCACAAGGAAGTTAAGTCAGTCAGTCAACAAATATTTATTAAACTCGATATATGTTAGGCAATGTACTAAATGATAAAGATACAAAGAAAGGAGCAATCACAGTTAAACAATTTGGACAAGATCCCCTTGGTAGTTCATCTGCTGCAAGAACGTATATTCAAAGTTTTACCAGCGTGGCCTTTCAGGGCTTTTGTTCTACTGACATAGACTTCAAGAATCCAGCTCACCTCTATGCTATGATCAGGTATCATGGACACTGAGAAGAGGACATTGAGTTGAGTTCATAACTGATAGGAAGAAGAGAACAGGATGTATTGCCTTTAGGAAATTGCATAGTTGTTTTAATAACACTCAAGTTTCTCCCAAAGGCCCATCTTTTTAACACCAATATTTTTCCAGAGAAGTCATAAGGCTGCAATTACTGGAACACCACAGCTTCCAAAGAGTTGAAATTAAAGTTCATTCAAAGGGACAGGAGGAGACATATGAAGAGCGTGAACAAGGGTGTTAACATCACAACTGAGGAATTATGCAGTTGAAAAATCAAGTCAACAAGTATATACAGTTGAAGATACTTAAAGGACACATTAAATAAATAAATTTTTATGTCCAGAAAAAATGATGGTCCTGTTCATGTTGTAAGAGCAAACAAAAATCTCCAAACATATCTGTGCAATATCAAGAGATCTGGAGGAAGGCTCCTTAGCACATTGGGTAAAGCATGTGGTATACATGCATGTATGCACTCATATATATGTATACATATTTGCAGAGACAGAGCATGAAAAAGAGCCATACAATATGGGCAATCAGGAACAGGTTATGATCATCACTGAGATCATGAGATCCCATGAATGAGATCATGCATTCTTCAAATTATCAAAGTGAAAATGTAATAGAAAAGTTATCAATTGTTTCCAACACTTTTGCCTTCTCCCTCACCTCTCTAAAACCTTAATATGAATAATTTACGTATGTGCTATGAGTATCCTTGATGAAACTATGAGAAAAGAACAAGCAGGCTTTCACGAATAATCTGTGGCAGACCAAAGATATATTTGCAATTAAACAAATGACTGAAGGAATCAATAAATATCTGTTAAATGTTTACTATGTGCTAAGCATTTCACTAGATTCAGATGATAAAAAAATGGGGAAAAATACCATTCCTTGCTTTCATAGAACTTATATTCCATCAAGGGGAATGATGTACATATATAAATAAAGACAAATATATATATATGTAAACATAAATACACATATGTATGTATATACATATCATGATAAGAATTGAACCTGTGATCTTGTTGATATAAGGAACTTCCAGGAAAGGACATTTTCTCTATCATTGCAGTTTGGCAAATTTTCTACAACTTACACTTTGGAAAATTGCCTACAACACTGTGAGGTTGTGTGACTTACCTAGAAGTGAGATTTGAAACCTTTCAGGCTTCAAGGACAAGTTCCCTATCCATTAGTTCATGCTGAT
Organism: Potorous gilbertii; assembly: GCA_028658325.1. NCBI lineage: Eukaryota > Metazoa > Chordata > Mammalia > Diprotodontia > Potoroidae > Potorous > Potorous gilbertii. The sequence continues at coordinate 175,404,314 of CM053769.1, forward strand.
TTGCTTACAAAGTAAATGTAAGTTAATTTCAGAAGGAGGAATTAATACCTAGAGATAGGGATCATAATTATCACTACGTGTAGCTTAGAAAAATCATCCTTGTTCATAAGAACTTTCTGGATTCCTTCAGCTAAAAGTGATCTCCTCTTCCTCTGATCTGGAGGCAGAAAAGTGAGTGAATACAGGCGAACAGAGCACTGAATTTGGAGAACAGAGGGCCTAGGTTTGTTTTAAAAAAAAATCTTCTTATCTCTCCTTGCTGTTCTCTGCAATTCTGCATTCAGTTGAGTATGTCTTTCCCCATCTCTTTTACCTTTCACCTTCTTTCCTCAGCTATTTTCCTCAGCCACATCAGACAGCTGTTTTGCTTCCTTGTTCTTCCTTTTCTTTGAGATATTTTTTGTTGCTGCATCCTGTACAATCTCGTGAACCTTTGTCCATAGTTCTTCAGATACTCTATCTACCAGATCTAACCCCTTAAATCTATTTTTTCACTTCCACTTCATATTCATAAGTGGTGTTATTGCAGTCACTTATGTGCAAAAATAGACAGGATAAAAGACAAAAATGGCTGAGACTTAACAAAAGTAGAAAAGAATATATAGAACTATACAAGAAAGAACATTACTTGATAACCTTGATGATGTGGTTACTGATCTAGAGCCAGACACACTGGAGAATGAAGTCAAGTGGGCCTTAGGAAACATTGCTAACAGTAAGCTTAGTGGAGGTGATAGAATTACAGCTGAACTATTTAAAATCCTAAAAGATGATGCTATTAAAGTGCTGCATTCAATATGTCAGTAAATTCGTAAAACTCAAAGTGACCACTGAATTGGAAAAGATCAGTTTATATCTCAATCCTAAAGAAGGGCAATACAAACATGTTCAAATTACCAAGCAATTGCACTCATTTCACACACTAGCAAAGTTATGCTAAAGACTCTGCAAAGCTAGCTTTCAGCAATAAGTGAATTGAGAACTGGCAGAAGTGCAGGCTGGTTTTTGAAGAGGTAGAGGAACGAGGGACCAAATTGCCAGCATTTGCTGGATTATGGAGAAATCAAGGGTGCTCCAAAAGAACTTCTGCTTCATTGACTGATCGAAAGCCTTTGACTATGTGAATCACAACAAAATGTAGCAAGTCCTCAAAAAGATGGGAATACCAGATCATCTTACTTATCTCCCAAGGAACCTGTATGTGGCTCAAGAAGCACCAGTTAGAACCAAACATGGAACATGAATTGGTTTAAGACTGGGAAAGAAATGACTAGGCTGCTATTATTTAATTAACTTTTAATTTTAATTAACTTTTATGCTGAGTACATGGTGTAATGCCAGGCTAAATGAATCAAAAGTCAGAATTAAGACTGACTGGGAGAAATGTCAACAATCTCAGATAGACAGACTATACTACTCTGATGGCAGAAAGTGAAGAGAAATTAAGAAGTCTCTGGATATGAATGAGAGGAGTGAGAGGCTTGAAACTTAACAATAAAAAGATTAAGATCATAAAAATTGGTGCAATCCCTTCCTGGCAAATAGAGGGAGAAGAGTCAGTGTCAGATTTTATGTTCTTGGGCTCAAAAATCACTGCATATGGTGACTGCAGTCATGAAATTAAAAGATGTTTATGAGGGGGTGCAACCAAGATGGCAGAGTAAAAATAGGGTCTTGCTAGAGCTCTCCTCCCAAAACCAGTGACATACCTGTAAAATGACTCTAAATAAATTCTGGAGCTTCAGAACCTACAGAATGATGGAGTGAAGTAAATCTCCAGCACAAGACAGCCTGAAAAGGTGAGGGAAAGTGTTTATCACATCACACTGGAAGCAAAGTGCAGTCAAGCATGGGCCATCTTGACACAGACGGTACTTGAGCAGGTCTGTGGAGAAGGGGATTGAATCTCTGGCATCTGTGGTAGTTTCCAGACTTCACAACCCCAAAACATTGAGGAAAAATTGGAAGGTCAGTGGAAAAAAACTGTCTGACCCTGTGAGAGAGTAGAACAATTCAGCTACAGTCCCATGGTGATAGAGGTGAGGGAGGAGCCTACAGCAACCACAGCAGCAGCAGGGGCAACAGCAGCTGTTTCTGGAGCTCTAGGCCCACAGATTGTGGGGGGATTGAGCAGTGAACAGTACACTCCCCCAACCCCACTGGATGCAGAGAACTTCTTTGACAAAGAACTCAAAAGTCAAGTAAATGACTGGGGAAATGAGCAAAAACTGGAAAAAAAATCAGACTATAGAATCTTACTGGATGACAAGGAAGACAAAAATAAACAAACAGAAGACAATAAAGTCAAACTCCTACATTCAAAGCCTCCGAGAAAAATATAAATTAGTTTCAGTTCATGGGAGAGCTCAAAAAGGATTTTGAAAATCAAGTAAGAGAAGTAGAGGAATAATTGGGAAGAGAAATGAGAGTGATGCAAGAAAATCATGAAAACTTAGCTTGTTGATGGGAACCCAAAAATATGCTGAAAAAATAACACTTTTAAAACAGACCATTCCAAATAGCAAAAGAGATCCAAAAAGTCAATAAGGAGAAGAATGCCTTAAAAAGCAGACTTGGCCAAATGGAAAAGGAGGTCCAAAAGCTCACTGAAGAAAATAATTCCTTAAAGATCAGAATGGAGCAGATGGAAGCTAATGACTTTATGAACAATCAAGAAATTATAAAACAAAACCAAAGGCATGAAAAAATAGATCTCATTGGGAAAACAACTGGCCTGGAAAATAAATCCAGGAGAGACAATTTAGAAATTATGGGACTACCTAAAAGCCATGATCAAAAAAAAGAGCCTAGATGTTATCTTTCAAGCAATCATCAAAGAAAACTGCCATGATAGTCTAGAACCAGAAAGAATCCACCTATTGCCTCCTGAAAGAGATCCCAAAAAGAAAACTCCTAGGACTATTGTAGTCAAATTCCAGAGTTCCCAGGTCAAGGAGAAAATACTGCAAGCAGCCAGATAGAAACAATTGGAGTATTGTGGAAACACAATAAGGATAACAAAATCTAGCAGGTCCTACATTAACTGATCAGAGGGCTTGGAACATGATATTCCAGAGGTCAAAGGAGTTAGGATTAAAACCAAGAATCACCTACCCGGCAAAACTAAGTATAATATATCAGGGGGGAAAATGGTCATTTAATGAAACAGAAGACTTTCAAGCATTTTTGATGAAAAGACCAGAGCTGAATAGAAAATTTGACTTTCAAACACAAGAATCAAGAGAAGTATGAAAAATAAACAGGAAAGAGAAATCATAAGAGATTTACTAAAGTTGAACTGTTTACATTCCTACACAGAAAGATAATATTTATAACTCTTGAGACTTTTCTCAGTATTAGGGTAGTAGGATGGATTATATACATATAGACAGAGGGCACAGGGTCAGTTCAATAGGAAGGGATGATATTTAAAGAAATAAAATTAAGAAGTGAGAGAAGAATGTTTTGGGAGAAGGAGAAAGGGAGAAATAGAGTGGGATAAATTATCTCTCACATAAAAGAGGCAAGAAAAATTTTTTCAATGGGGGGAAGGGGGGAGGAGAGAAGGAAAGAATGAACCTTACTTTCATCTCATTTGACTTAAAGAGGGAATAATATGCATATTCAATAGGTATGAAAATGTTACACTATAGGAAAGTAGGGAGAAGGTGATAAGTGGGGTGGGGAAATGACATAAGGGAGGGCAAATGAGAGGAGGGGATAATTAGAAGTAAATACTTTTGAGGAGGGATAGGGTCAATAGATAGAAGAGAATAAATGGGGGGGCAGGATAGGATGAAGGGAAATACAGTTAGTCTTTCATAACATGACTGTCATAAAAGTGTTTTGCATGACTACACATGTATAACCTATATCAAATTGCTTACCTTCTCAGTGGGAATGGGTGGGGAGGGAAGAAGGGAGAGAAGTTGGAATTCAAAGTTTTAAAAACAAATGTTAAAAAATTGTTTCTACATGCAGCTAGGAAATAAGACATTAAGGCAATGGTGTATAGATATCTATCTTGTCCTACAAGAAAACAGAGGAGAAGGGAATAAGAGAAGGGATGGGTATGATAGAAGGGAGGGCAGATTCAGGGGAAAGGGTAATCAGACTGCACACTGTCTTGGGGTGGGAGCCGGGGAGAGATGCATAAAATATTTGGAACTCAAAATCTTGTGGTAGTGTCTATTGAAAACTAAAAACAAATAAATTAATTTTTGAAAAAAAGATGCTTACTCCCTGGACGGAAAGCTATGGAAAATCTGGACAGCATACTGAAAAGCAAAGATTTCACCTTGCTGACAAAAATCCATATAGTCAAAGCTATTGTTTTGTTCTTGTTTTTTTGTTTTTGTTTTTTTTAGTAGCAATATAAGTCTGTGAGAGATGAAGTATGAACTATAAAATGGGCACTTTCAAATTGTGGTGTTGGAGAAGACTTTTGGCATTCTCTTGGATGGTAAGATCAAATCAGTTAATACATAAAGAAATCAATTCAGACTATTCGTTGGAAGGACCAATACTGAAGCTGAAGCTTAAATATTTTGGCCACATTTTAAGAAGACAGGACCCATTGCAAAAGATACTGACACTGGGAAAGACAAAGCAAAAAGAAGAAAAAAGAACAGCAGAAGATGAGATGGATAGTGTCATGGAATCAATGAACATAAGCTTGGACAGACTTTAGGAAATAGCAAAGGACAGAAGAGCCTGGCATGCTATGGTCCATAGGCTCATAAAGAGCCAGACGTAAGTGAGCAACTGTATAACAAGAGCTGACCTGAGTTTGAATCCCGACTTAAAAAAATTGCTGTCAGATCCCAGGCTAGTCATGAGGGACTCAGACTAGAAGACCTCTAAAGTCCCTTCCAGGTCTAAATCTATAATCCTAAAATCACCTTGATCATTTTGTTTCTCCTTCAAGCGGTTTCACAGTCTACTTTGTGTTTGCTGAATACCATCCACCTTCTTCAAGAAGTCTTTCCTGATCCCCCTGAATTTAAATGCATTCCCTTTGCTGATTATCACCAGTTTAACCTGAATTTGCCTTATTTGTACATACTTATTTATATATTATCTCTTCCATTAGACTATGAGCTCCTTGGGAACAGGGAATTTTTTCCTTTTCTTTTTTTGTTTCCCCAGCACTTAGGGCAGTACCTAGAACATAGTAAGAATTTAATACATGTTTACAGATTGATATCAGAAACTATCTTTTTTTTGCATTTCTTCATATCTCCAGTGCTTAGTACAGTGCCTGATACATAAATAGGCATTTAAAAAATGTTTATTGACTGCCTGTTACCCAGTGATCTTACACAAGTGATTTGACCCCTCTGGGCCTCAGCTTCCTCATCTGTAAAATGAAGGGGTTGGATTAGATAACCTCTAGGGTCCTTCTAGTTTTAAATCTATGATCTTGGATAATTCTGTGATAAGTCCTCAGCTTATATCAACAGATATTAATATTTCCAAGACATGGAAACTTGTAATCTGATGGAGATATTATCCATATGAATAAAAAAGGATGCAATTTAATTCAATTTTTTAAATGTTCCTTAGGCCCCTATTATATATAAGGCCTTGAAGTATTGCAGTAAGTGTGAAAGTAAGCCTTCGGATTTAGACCTGGGTCTTTACCTTGCCCTATCTCCTATAAAGCTTCATATAAATCATTACATTACAGATAGTGAACCTCATGTCCTGGAGTATACATGTCCCAGGGAATCAGGATAGGGAAGATTAGGAGGACCAGACAGACCCACCAAGAAGGCCCCAACCATAGACAAGAAGGGGAAGCTTGGAGAAGTGGGTAAATCATGAAGGAATGGGCACATGAGACAGGGTGTTGAGTAAGGTAGGCACTTAGTTATGGGGAAGAGAGGAACAGGAGGAAACGGGACTCCGTTATAGAGACTAGAGTATAACATTGAGAGCGCAGGGATGGAAGAGCATTGGTCACCATGGACAGAGCCTCAATCTAGTTATCAAAAATGATACCAACAGCAACAACACGAATAACAGTAGTAAAATCCAACTTTTATATAGCACTTTAAGTTTTGTGAAGCATTTTACAAAGATTATCTCATTTTATCCTCACAATAACCCTGGGAGGGAGGTACTGTAATTATGCCCATTTCACAAATGAGAAAAATATGGTTTTCTCATTGTTGCAGATTAAACACCATGCCAGGCTCTAGGACCAATCTAGACCATAAGCAGAGAAAATGGACTCCCGTCAGTTAATAAACATTACTATGCTACTATATGCTAGGCATTGTATTAAATTTTAGAAATAGAAACCAAAGCAAAAACCCTCTATTCCCTCCAAGGGAGGGACAACAGGTCAGTTACTACATATATACAGACTAGATGGAAAGTAATCTCAAAAGAAAGACACTAATAGCTGGAGGGGAAAGGCCTCCTGAAGAAGGTTTGATTTGGGCTCATTCTGGAAAACAGAGGGAAATGAAACTGCACAGGTAATGGGGGCAGCCATTGGAAAGCTACAAAGCAGAGAGATGGAATGTCCTGAGTGGAGAACCTCAAGAAGCCAAATGTAGCTGAATTATAGAGTGTATGAAAGTGAGTAACCCATCCAAGCACTGGAAAGGTTAAAAAAAAAAGGACCAGATTGCAAATATCTTTAAATGCCAAAAGAAGAATTTGATATAGAACCCTGGATTTTGGAGAGGGTGGTGACATGGTCAGATTTGTGCTGTAGGAAAATCACTTTGGCAGATGAGTAAAGGATGAGGTGGAGCAAGAGGAGGCTTGAGGCAGGGATCCATAGCGAAGGGACTCAGCCTTAAGCCAGCCTTGCTGCTGCTCTGCTCTGACCTTGTACTTAGGTTCGGGTGACAGTCACACAGCTCAGTGAATAGTCTAGAGGCAGCTGGAGGTTGAGTGGTCCCAAAAACAAAGAATTGTGTGTGGGTTGATAAAGAGCTAGATCAGAAATCTTTGGGAACTGGAAGGATTTGGGGATATAGAGGCTAACCAATCAGATAGTCATGAAACCTAGCAAAGTTCTTTCTATACTCAACTTCTCTCCCTAAAGGTTACATCTGTGATCTCCCCTATTTCCCTTGATTTTAGATGGTAGGGATAATAGAAAGCTCTGTACTTAGGGCCATAAAGATATATATGAGTTCAGATCCTTCCTCAGACACATTGCTAAGTTGGGTAAACCTGAGAAAGTCATTTATCTGTAAAATGAGGAGTTTCCATATTTGTAAAAGAAGGAAAGATTCCATGGTCCCATGAATAGAATCCAGAGTTTACAAACAGGAAAAAACAAAAACAAATTTAAATTCATAGCCAAGGTCAATTTTGTTTCTCATGACTTCTTTCAAGTATCCCACAGTCCTTTGCTGACATATCCCTAAAGGACCTAGTCACCACTTGAGCTCCTTCAAAGGCCAGGACTAGGTCATCTTCTTCTGTAATCAACTTCAGAAGCACCTCCTCTCAACTCATGAAGGCGTCAGCCACCAAAGAAAGAAGTAATTGTCCTTGATGATTGAGCACAAGAGCCGCTAATCCTTGCCACACCCCAGGAGCCAGAACTGCCCACCACATCTTTCAACACAGGATGCCTGGGGACCTCTCAATGCCTGTCTCAAAAGGCAAAACACAACTTGACGTAGATTTCTAGCAGCCAGAATTTTATGGTTGACTTATGCTGTGTCAAAGAATAAAAGTACTTTATGAGTCATTACAAAGCACTGCTGGACTATTATTTTACTGATATTTGGGTCTTAATAAGGAATGCTGTATGTATGAGAAAATCCAACGATGTAGGCGACTGGCCAATAAATTAACCCTTACTGCAAGAGTTCGACTCTCAGACCTCATAAATCCTAGTTTTGCTTATGATGCCCACTTGAGGTCAGTCTTTAAGGAGTCAACAACAGTTTTTTGCTACCTTCCCATTTCCTTCTTCAGATTCCATCTCCTCATCTCCTGGTATTAGCCCAACATATTCCATCCCCACTTGTACTTTTTGCATGTGGTACTCCCGTAGGACTTTGCTCTGTATTAGCTACATTTCCTACTCATGTATTAACTGAAAATGACTTATGGTGTTAACCCTCCCACAGTTTGGGGCATTCTTAAAGACCAAAAAAAAAAAAAGCTTGAAGACATCAAGCATTACATATATAATAAGTGGATTCCCAATACCATAATAGGCCAGTGGAACAGATTTTCTTTTTTTTTCGAAGACAGAATCTATTCAGTATCCCTTTAACTTTTATTTACACAGTTCCCTACTCCACCTACACCCATGACTTTCCTGTATGTTTGGAAGCTGATTTTCCTAGAACCAGTTCCCTCATAATGTTTTTCTGGGAGGACAAAGCTGGTGTTTTTCTTTACGTGTAGACTTCCCTGGGGGGAGGCCCAGGAGTCCCCATGGAATTCTAAACCTGCTCTTCGGTTTCTCATCACCACTTTCATTAAACAGGACCCTGGAGTTAGTATTGGCAAGGAAGGTCATTCTCCTCAACATCCTCTGATAATGGACCTATTCACTTCGGTCCCCTCTGCTTCTGCATGAAGCCCTGTGGGATACCCAAAGGTAGCCCCCTCTGCGGTACCATTTCCCTGGCTTCTCTGGGAACAAGCTGCTGGTTTCTGGGCATACAGGGGTCTGTCAAATTGCCTCTCATCTACCCAACTAATGAGGTCAGAATAGCTCTGTCCATGAGGGATACATTTCCTCGAGGGGAGCATGTGCCTCAAAACACACACACACACACACACACACACACACACACACACACACACACATATTTATCTTTACTCAGTGCACAAGGAAAGCAATCTAGAATACTAGCTTGTAAAAATAATCTTTGAAAGGCAAAAAAAGTATAGGAAATAAAGAATAAATCTTACCCTAATGATATCCTTCCCCACCTTATGGTTGATTTACTTACTCCATCTTCAAGCTTGCTTATAGACTAAGTTGATAGTGTGGAGTTGGGAAAAGACAGTAAAAGGAATCCAAGTCCTGGAAATCCTAAATACCTCAGGTTTGAGATGAGGTGGTTAGCCCTTGGTATGGGGAGAGGTTTGGAAAAGATGACTTCATCACTCTGATATGGGGTGAGAGTCAGGGCTGCTGGAGTACCTCTGCTTCACTTGTTTTCTCACCATCACCCCAAAACCCTGAACCATCATCAGAAAGAGCAATGACCTTGAGGTCCAAGAAGATCCTACACAGAACCAATGGGATAACGGAGAACATTGGTAGTCTGAATTAAGTCAGCTAACTTGTGGCAAAAATCTTAATGGAGACAATTTAGAACAGTCTCCTAACTCAATGACTTTTGGTCAAGCATGGTCCTTTACAAAACCTACAGTTTAACCTTTGCAGTCTGCCGCATCAACTTTTTTCTAGGTATTTTGACATTAATGTCTGGTCAACATCACAAACTCATTTCGGGTGAGTCACTTGGCTTTTCTGGGCCTAAGTTCACTCCTCTAGGGCCAGTATTGTATAATTAATAGTGGGGTCAAGAAAACTTAGATCAAAATCTGCCTCTAACACTAGTTATGTAAAGCTGGACAAATAACTAAAGCTCAATGAATATGTTTCCTTATCTGAAAAGTGGAGATAAGAACTTCATAGGGTTGTTATTAGTCTCAAATGAAATAACATAAATTTCTTGGAAAACTTTAAAGTTATGAAGAAATGATATGTATATGTCAGCTATTATTAAAATAAGGAGTATGAATAAAATGGTCTCTAAAATTCCTTCTAGCTCTAAATTTTAAAAATTATTTATATACATATATGAAATCAAATATATTGTTTCTCAAAGTTGTTGTTGTTCAGTGTCTGACTCTTCATGACTTTATTTGGGTTTTTCTTAGCTAAGATACTGAAGTGGTTTGCCGTTTCCTTTTCCAGATGAAGAAATTGAGCCAAACAGGGTTAAGTGACTTATCCAGGGTCACACAGCGAGTTAAGTGTCTGAGGCCAGATTTTAAACTCAAGTCTTCCTGACTCTAGCCACTGTGTCACTTAGCTACCCTATTCTTTCTCAAGCCCACCCCCAAATCTATCCTTCTCACTCATCATGAAATCCATATTTCATCTGAGGACACAATCATTCTTCTAATTACCCAGGAATCAATGCTTGGGATCATCATTAATTCTTATTTCTTTCTCACCAACCATAGCCCCTAAGTCCTAAGGATTTTTCTTTCTTAGTGTCTCTCTCACATGCTCTTTTTCCTACTGTCATTAGCAAGACATCTCACATCTAGATTACAGAAACAGTCTTTTACCTGATTTCTCTCCTTCCAGTCTCTTCAACATAAATGAAGAGACCAGGTTAATTTTCCTATTGTGTTTCTTGTGCTTCTCTCCTGATTAAATGCTTCCATGTTGCCCCTTTAGTTACAGAACAAAGTCCAAAATAGTTGTTCTAACACTGAAAAACTTCTACTGTCTGGAACGATATTTCATTGGAAGATAGTACAGTATAATGGAGAGAACTTTGGATTTCAAGTAAGAAAATGTGGGTTCAAATCCTGATTTGATTTACCACCTAGATGATCTTGGATCACTCTCTCTCTCTTCTCTTCTCTTCTCTTCTCTTCTCTTCTCTTCTCTTCTCTTCTCTCTCTCTCTCTCTCTCTCTCTCTCTCTCTCTCGGCTTCAATTTCCTTGTCTGCAAAATGAAGAGTCAACTACATTATTTTCAAATTTTCTTCCAACTTTAAATCTATGATACCAATCCAAGTTAGCTCCTGTGTAGAGACCCTCTGCTCTCATCAGTCTGGCCTCAGCAAACCTAATCACCATTCCCCATTAGGAGTCCCTCCTCTCTGATTATTAAAATGTTAGCTATCCTTCAAAGTCCAGGCCAAACTCTACTTCCTCTGTAAAGTTGTCCATGACCACTCCAGGCCATAGTGATCTCTATCACCTCGGAACTCTTAGAACGCTCACTTTATGTCACAACATATTAGTTATCTCTTTATATGTATATGTTTATGGGTGTGTCTAAGATATATATGCATGTGTATGTGTGTTTACATATACATACATGTCTGCTATATCTCTATATATGTATCTATAGATCTATAGCTATCTGTCTATCTGTCTATCTATCTATCTATCTGTCTGTCTATACTAGGTGGTGCATAGTGCATAGAGTACTAGCCCTGGAGACAGGAAAACCTGAGTTCAAATGCAATCTCAGACTCTAACTGTGTGACCCTGGGCAAGTTACTTAACCTCTGTTTGCTTTAATCCGCTGGAAAAGGAATTTGTAAACCACTCAGGTATCTTCACCAAGAAAACCCCATGGACAGCTGGTCCATGAGGTCATGAAGAGTCAGACACAACTAAACAGCAACAAATTATCATGTGCTTTGTCCTCTCAATTAGACAATCGCAAACGTATTATGCTGACTGTAGCAGCACGGTATCTAGAACCCTGGGCATGGAGACAGGAAGACCTAGTTCAAATGCTGCCTCAGACACTAGCTATGTACCCACCCTGGGAAAACTGCTTAACTTCTCTCAGCCTCAGTTTCCTCACCTTTAAAATGAAAGGGTTTGGACTGGATATCTTCTACAATCCCTTTCAGCTCTAAATCTATGACTTTGTGATCATATGCATCATGTATGTCTCACAGCCTAAGTAGTTGGCCTCCTCTTTCTTCTTATTCCCATGGTCATCATAGTAACACAAGCCCTCATTGCCACCTACCTAGACAATAGTACTAGCCTTTTGGCAAGTCTTCCTACTTTCATTCTTTTACCACTTCCAAAAGAATACATCACATAGCACTGACGGATTAATATTTCTTTTACAATATCTACTCTGAGCAGTTCCAAGCTCAAATACCAGTCAGTAAGCCAATAAACATTTATTAAACACCTGTTGTCTGCCAGGTGCTGTGCTAAACACTGGAGAAACAAAAAGAGGCAGAATACAGTCCCTGCCCTCAAGGAGTTGAACTATTTTACGTACACACACACACACACACACACACACACACACACACACACACACACACACACTTGACCTGTGTCTTGCCACTGGGCTCCAATGACTCTGGAGGGCAGAATGAGGCTGAGGACTTTGCACAAACTTTGAATTTGTCAAAACTAATTCATACGCAAATCAAGACACCACCCTTTCGACATCTTTGGTCCTCTTTGAGAACTAAGAAGAAAAACAAACGACAGCGAAGCTGGAGTCAACTCAAACCATTTGAGTTTTTATAGTTTAGAAATCAGCAAATGCTGCTAATCAGGACTTGATTTATTGACGTATTATGTTGACTAACTAAACTTAAGAGAGTAATGGAGAAAAAACTCACAATAAAGATTAAACTTAAAAGTATGTCACCTATAGATAGTGATAGAGATGGAGATGAGATAGATTTAGATAGATATAGATATGGATGTACATATAGATATAGATATATCTTTCCTCTCCCACCTAGAACTGGTTGGTTCTTGCTTTCACATCAATACAATTTTGTTTCCCTTTTCCCTCTCTATCCAGTATATCATCCCTTATCTTAGACTACTGAAATCAAACGTTTTATTTTTAAAAGTTTACTGGAGCAGTTTGTTTGGACAGACATGTCCTACCCCTCTAAAACAAACAAACTCTAAAATTGTATTGTCTATAAAATGGTAAGTTTATCAACTTATAACAGAAAATTGTGCCCTTTAACTCTGACGGAATGGTTCCAGTGTTGGCTATTGTATTTGACTAGAACCTTGATGCTTTCCAGGATTGACTGTAGTTGTCTTGTTTTGTTATGGCTCTGATTTATTCATCCAGTATCACTTTATATGTTTTCTCATTTTTTTTCTGAAAATTTTATTTCTTATGCCTTACAATATTTAGTAACACTTTATTCACATTCATATATCCACAATTTGTCTATCTACTCTCCAGTAATTGGGTACCCATGTGGTTTACAACTCTTTGGTAGGAGAAACAAAGCTTCAATAAACAATTTTGTAGCTATAGCCCTTTTTTTAGTGTCAATAACTTCTTGGAGACATAGAGCTAGTGGAATATCTAGGTCAAAATGTATAAAGAATCAACAACTTTTCTTACATGTCTCATTTTCCAGAATTGCTGAACCAAGTCATAGCTTGTCTTCTGTCCTGTACCATCAAGGGATAAGTGCACCTGTCTTCCCATAGACACTTGAACAATGGGATTTCCCATTTTTATAACATCTTTGCTAGCTTGATGACCATGAAGAAATACCCTAGGGCTGTTTTAACTTGAAGTCCCGAAATTATAATTGCTTTACACCATTTTTTCAGGTGATTATTGATGGCTTATATTTCTTCTTTTAAAAAGTATTTTCTCATATTCTTTGACCATTTGTCTATGGAAAAGGCTTTTAATCCCATATATTTTTGTTGACTTTTTATAAATTTTACATGTCAGATTTTTACCAGAAAAGTTTAATTCAGAGGACCCCCCCCCAACTTCAACCACAATCTGTATTTTTTCTAAGTTCTGCTGCAGTTGTTTTTATTTGTGCAGAACATTTTGTAATTTTATATTTACATATTTTTAGAAGCCATATTTCACCACTACTTTCAGGAAGCCTGTCTAAATTCCACTCTTCAGTAGCAACATTCCTTTTCAGTCCTCTCAGAGATCTTTATTTGGAGTTCTATGATTTCTTATTGCATATTAGCTGTTGGCAGAAGGGTGCTGGCAAATGTTTAACAACCAGAATTTGGGGGGGGGTGATATGTACATGATACGCTTTTAAACTTAATCTGCGTCATTGTTACTTTCTTAAGTCTAGAAAATCAGCAAAATAATAAATCAGACCTTTATTTGTATCGGTTGCTGATTTCCTAGGTGTAAATGTTCACACTGAAACTGTAATAATTGGCTGTAGAGAGCTGGTTGGAGGGGGCGGAGCCAAGATAGCGGAGTAGAAAGACTCACCTATGCTAGGTCCGAACCCACAGCCCATAGATTTCCTGTAAAAAGAACTCCTGACAAAGTCTGGAACAGTAGAAGCCGCGCAGCAACACAGTGAAGGGGATTTCCGTTGCAGAGAGCCCTGAAAAACCGA
>CM053769.1:175418904-175462676 GCA_028658325.1 Potorous gilbertii
CACCCCAGCTCCACTACAAAGGATCTCTGTATAAACCCCCTGAGGGAACTGAGCCTGAGAGGCGGCCCTGCCCCCACCTGAGAACCAGCAGATAAGCCCTCATTGAAGAGCGCCCTGAGGCTGGGGAGCAGCATTTGAATCCCAGACCCCAAGCACTAGCTCAGGATCTAAACCAGGGGGGTGGAAAAGACTCTCAAAAGTCAAGTAACTGGCTGGGAAAATGCCCAGAAAAGGGAAAAAAACTAAGACCATAGATGGGTATTTTCTTGAGAAATTAATTCCACCATTCGTCTCTGACGACGATGAAGAGATATGCTTACCATCAGGTACAGACATAGGAGTCAAAGCCTCTGTATCCCAAATATCTGAAATAGATACCCCATGGAGCCATGGAGGAGCTCAAAAAGGATTTTGAGAGCTGGTTGGAGTTGGTTCCAGCATACCCCTGGCTATTGGGGTCTTATGCCCCTACTCTGCTCAAAACTTTTTGAGAGCAGAGATCATGTCTTCTCTGAATTTTGTATCATCTAGTCTCTAGTGAAATGTTTTATTCAGGAGAAACTAAATGAATATTCATTATATTGATATATAATGGTTTATAGGGCTAGAGGGACCATAGTGATAATTGAGTCAATTACCCTCATTTTCAGGTGGAGAAATTGAGACCCCAAAAGAGAAGTGACTTTTCCAAGGTCACACAATTAATGAATAGCAGAGACACAATATGAATGCAGTTCTCCTGCCGCTCAGTCCAGTAATGTTTCAGGTCTCCACTGGTCATTTTTTTAACTAAAGACTAACTCTTAACTTCCCTTCCAATAACAATATCCTGAACCAGTATTCATTTATTTCTATCACTGATCTGTAGACTTTTTTTTTAATAAACGAAAATTTCAGAAAGGAAAAAGGTGCATTGTATCACAGTGGGTTTGCAAAGAGGGGAAAAAATGGATTTTTGTTCTGGCTGAGCCTCTAAAGGGATGGCCTGCGGGCCAAGCTGGGCTCCAGGCTTTTGCCTGGCATTCCAAACAGCAATTCTATGAGGTCTGGGGTAGTAACTCTGGCAGTCAGCAAGGAGCATGTCATTGTGAGATTACTCAGGCAGCCGAGAGCTGGCAGGCCAGTCGACAAGGGAGCCAGCCGCAGGCAGGAAGGTCATCAAAGGAGGATATGTTTGCTACTCTGTAAAGACACATTCATTTACAGTCTCCAGCTCTGAACTTGGTTTTCAAATCCATATGCAGGTTGGTTGACAACCTGTATTTCAGGGGCCTGGCCTCAGTAGGAAGAAGAATAAAAGCCCTCTAGCCCAAAAAGTTTCTCTAAACTACTTGAGAATGAAAGAAAATAGATTTTTGTTAAATTTTTAAGTGGGGGAAGGGGAAGGGACATTACAGATGTGAAATATTGAGTGCACTTTGAGATGAGATCACTGTAATATTAATTTTACTTTATTGTTTTACTTTGTTACAAGAGACCTCTCATAAAGTAGTAATAGTTTGTAAATGTTTGGAATGTAAAGATGTTCATTGGTCAATTATTGACTCCTTCAGTTGACTCAAACAGGTGCCTGACCTCAACTTGGCTTCATGGAATTTGGCTAGGGGAATGAGGCCCTCTGAGGACCAGGTACAACCATCTTCATGGGCAGAATTGACAATCAGGGTGGGGACTTGAAGGGCAAGTTTATCTTCCTCAACTCAAAATCTACCACTGAAGACCCATCCTTGGCAGTTCAGGGTAATGGATGGAAACTTGAATATGGGAGATGAGAAAGACATGGGACTGAATTCCACCTCTGACCCTACTTGTGTGACCATGCTCAAGTCATCAATAAAATGAGGACAATAAAGTCTGCAGTACCTGCCTGACAGGTCTTTTGTGAGGGCCAGATGCAATAAAGTGTAAAGCATAAAGCACTACTATATAAATGTCAGCTATTTGGGGTTAAGAGATTGTTAACTTTCATATGTTAAGTTGGACCTAGATAAAAGGTGAGCTTCTTTATGAAGCCTTTCCTGATGCCCAACAAGTAGAGAACTCCATTCTCTGAACTAATAGACCTAAAAAAAAACCTCGAAGTTTCACGTGCCTTATAGGGTATCCCAAAAGTCTTAGTATAATTTTAAGCTATTAAAGCTTCCACAAACGGTCAGCTCTGTGAGAGCAGGGACATGTATGCTTCCATGAATGTTTCATATCCAAAAGCAAAATTGCATTGTAGAATGCAAAACTCCATTAATATTTATTTTTTGACTTCTTGAAATAAACATGGGAGGGGACACTTTTCAAAGTCGTTATTAGCTACTTTCATCTTCATGTGACTGAGGTTATCAGATCATTGCCCACTACTACCAGAGAGCAAGTATTGACAGAGGAGGGAAGGAAAGAGTACAGAAGGTCTATGACCATAGTGGTAGACGGAGGACAGGAGAGAGGAAGGAAGGAAGGAAGAAAGGAAGGAAGGAAGGAAGGTTTTATTTACTGCCTAATATATCCAAGGAGAGAGAGAGAGACAAAGAGACACATACATGCAGAAAGAGAGAGAGAGACAGAGACAGAGAGAGAGAGAGAGAGAGATTGATTTAAGTGCCTATTATCTGCCAAGCACTGTGCAAAACATTTAAAAAAATATGATCTCATCTGATCCTTATACCCAAACCTGGGAAGTAAGTACTATTACAATTCCCATTTTACAGCTCAGAAAAATGAGGCAGACAGTTTAAGTGATTTGCCCAGATCATAGAGGTAGTAAGGAATACCTGTTCCCTGTGACATCTAGCTGTCTCTAAGACATGGGAAGGGAAGAAGGGCTTTATAGGGAGGAGAGGGGAAAGGAGGAGAGAAGAAAACAGTAAGGCACTGAAAAGGAAGGGTGAAACAAGGAAAAGATCAAATTTTTCCATTTTAACAAAACCTATGAATGTCCAACAAGAATGAGAAAACCAGATGATAACCTCAGCATCTCTACCTTCTCTTCTAATACTGGTGTGCTGCTGAAGCCATGCATGATTCCCTCCTCAAGATTCTTCTCCTTTCTGGCCCCTCAGCCTTTCCATTCTGCATTCTAGTATTGCATATTGGTTCTTGGGATGGAAGAAAACTGCACCCAGCCACCAACGCTGTATGAAGCTAGCAAGATCACTCCCCTATCTGCCAGTGTCCCAGAGAACTACTTGTGAGATTCTATATAGGGTCTGTCTGCTTGCTAATTATTAACCATAGGCTTTCTTTCATAGAGTAGATAATGGGAACTCTGAGGCAATGTTTCTCCCAGGTCAAAGGGAGAAATCTGCGGTCAATATGAAGTTGGTTTTTTTAATTGTTGAGTTGCTGGGATCCATTCAAGAAATGTACTCTGTGTGTGTGTTACCTCCAGAATAAAATATAAAAGCCTCCATTTTGTTATGAAAGCCCTTGACCAGTGGAGCCCCTTCCTGCATTTCTTACTCCTCTCTCTATTATTCTACCATTCATTTACTGACACAGGCTTGTTTGCTATTTCTACATCTTGATATCATCACCCAGTACCTGGAATGTTCTCCTTCACCTTTGCCTCTTTAATGTATATTGTTCCTTTGTTTCATGACTTTCATGACCCTATTTGGGGTTTTCTTAGCAAAATACTGGAGTGGTTTGCCATTTTCATCTCCTCCTCCTTCATTTTACAGATTAGGAAACTGAGGCAAACAGGGTTAAGCGACCTGCCCGGAGTCACACAGGTAGTTAGTATCTAATGTCAGATTTGAACTCAGAAAGATGAGTCTTACTGACTCCAGGCCAGGCGCTCTACCCACTATGCCACCTAGCTGCCCCATTGTGTGTGTGTTTGTGTATGTACAGATATATACACACATATACATATACATATATGGGTATGCATATCAATACACATATGTATGTGTGTGCATGTAGTATGTACAGAGCTGTTTGCATGTTATTTCCTCCATCAGAAATGTGAACTCCTCTCTGGCAGAGATTATGTTTTTGCCTTTCTTTGTATCTCCAGTGCAGACAACAGTGTCTGGCACGGTTCTCTTTTCCTTCGTTTTCAGAGTACCAAGGACATCCACAGGTGATGTCTTGATTGGTGGGACAGTGCTGAGCAAAGTCACCTGCCTCATTCTCTCCATCTGAGTCATCCAAGTCGGGCAGCAGGACAAATTCAGGATGGGTGGCAATGACTCAGGATGCAGTGGACGACCTTGGTGTCTGATGTCTGACTAAGCTCTAAGCACGCCATAGCTCCTGCTTCAGCCCCCTTCCTGGCCTCTGGAACACATTGTTCTCAAATGCCCGTTGTGTTGAAAGAAGTCTTCACATGCTTGGGGTAGAAACACCCTAACTCAGCGACGGGTTCAAGGCTCATCAATTCCCCCAAACCTGGTTCAGCCTGTCTGCCGAGATGGTTTTCCAGGGTGTGTCCACTGGACATGCTACAGCTTCTAGGAGACACAGGTGAGAGCTGAGTGTCAGGTAAACAGCAAAGGTAGATGAACAGCCCTCATGCCAGAGACCTAGTCTTCCCCCTACACTCCACACATCCCTGGCATATAATAAATGTTTGTTGACTGACTAACTGTCAGGAAGGAAAATAATGTTAAATGGCATCATGGTACTTCTGAGCTTACGCTCTTCACCACTAATTTCCAGTGGTCTCCCAGAATTTGGAAAAAGGTTCTGAATTCTGAAAATGTATTCCACAGCAACCCAGGACATGCCCCGCTTTTGCCCAGGCGAGCTCATCCACAAGGCTGGCCATAGCTATCTGTGCTATCTTGTGGCAAAATGTACTTTTTCCTATGCATAAACTGAAATGTAGTTTAATAATGAAATCAGCATTTTGGAACTTTCTGTTTGCCACAATCATCTCCTTTTGAAAATGATACAATGTGGAGAACCCTCTAGGCTTGGGTCCTGGTGCCAAAGCCTCAAAATCTGGCCCCATTGCAAAAAAAAAAAATTCCCCACCGGGAACCTTCCTCTACTTTCCTCTACACTCTTTGCTACTCACCCCTGCATACAACAAGGCTAAAAAAGAAGTCAGGGTCACTCTTTATGCTAAGAAACCTTTTTACACAGGCCTTTCCTGTTTCATGCCTTGTTCATTTCCTTCTAATAAGGAAGAGTGATAGGGAGGGGGAAGCCCTATCCAGTAGAGCAGTTTAAACACATACATCTGGTATTTTAAAGAGTGAGATAGAATTCACAACTTGTGAGTAGAGCCATATGTACCATACTCATGCTTGAATATATACATGTGTGTGTGGCTGGAGGTGCAGGAAAAGCTGTGGGTGGGTGTGAATTGGAAAGGGCTGTGCTCTGATCTACCTGGGTCTGTGTCCACGTCTGCACATCCATTTTTCAGCTTCAAGTAAGAAAATTCTGATTTTCCAAGCATTTGTGTGTATATATGTGTACTCTGTGTATATACATGTTGATATGAATTTCTTTGCAAATATCCATCCCAGGGAAGAAAATGTGACTTGGGTCAAGTCTCTGGTTGGAGTCTCTGTGGGCTTCAGGGTAACCAAAATGCAACCAGGGATGTTTATTATTTTTCCTTTAAAAAGCAACAAGTCCCCTCTCCACATGAGTAGACCTCCCTGATGATGATCTTATTAATGGAGAAGAAACAAGAACAAAAGAAGCAATCATCTCAATCATCTTTCTCCCATCCCAAGGTCCTGGGTCTTTTCCATGAGCTCACTTGAAGAGACACTAAGAGATTCCACTCATGCTGGCCTGAATTCACAATGTTCAAAGTTTGCCTTCAGAGCCTGGGTTTTTCCAGACCATGTTCCCATTTAAGTAGAGTACATCCCATGAATCTATAAGCAGAATAGCAGGTTGAATCAGAGTTGTCATGAAGCTCATTGCCAGGGTACCTTATCTCTTCCCAAAGATCTCATACTCTTTTCCTACCTCCAGTCATTTACTTATGGTTAAGACTACCTCCCACCAAAAGGTTGGGAGAATTAAATGATCCCACTTTTTTTTTCTGGGTTTCCAATTCAACCATGGAAGTTTGGCTTTCCAAACCATCCTACTTCTGTCTCTTAAATCTTATTGATATGGAAATGCACTGCCTGCTGTTGTTGCACATGCTTTTGAAGAGGACTAGTGACATCATGGAGTGATGTCTTGACTTGCAAGTGAAATGGATTTGAGTGAGGCAGAGTTGCACAAAGTCATCCAAGTCCAGAGGCAAGATAAAAGTCAGGACAGCCGGTGATGGCCCAGGATACGGTGGATGACCTTGGTGTCTTCAAAGTCTGACCAAGCTCTAAGTGCCCCACAGTACCTGCTTTAGCCACTTTCATGCCCATTCCACTGAGGAAGGTCTTCACATACTTGGGGTAGACATCCCTCTAATACACGAATAGTTTTGAGGTCTGTCAGTTACTCTCAGCCTGAATTAGCACAACACCTTTGGCTACTGCACATGCTACAACTTCTTGGAGACACAAGTAAGACTGTATATAGGGTGTTCAGGGGGGACTAGCACCTCTGCAATGTGGGCCTGCTAAGCCCTTTTCAGGGCTGCTCATCTACTCTCACTTTTTGTGTGAGTTCAACTCTTACTTGTGTTTCCAAGAAGTCACAGCCCCTACTGTCATTATAAATGATCTACCCACATTTTTTAATTAAAATTTACCATTAAGAGATAACTACTCACTTCCCCTTCCAGGCAGAAACTTCCCTGCATCTAGTGTTCAGGGGCAGCTCATACTCTAATTTCTGTCCCATAAAGAAGCATCCAAAAACTCCTTGACTGAGCTGGAACCATTGCCCCAACATCAGATACACGGTATTCCAATTCCTGTTTCTTTCTATTGTCTCACCTGTCTATCTTGGATTTCTGCCTAGGCCACATGTGCCTGCATTCACCTCAACTTTCGATCAGTTAACAGCCATTTGTTAAATGCTAGCTATGAACCAGGCACTATGACAGATATGAAGGATATATTTAGAAAAATAAGAAAGTCTGTCTTCAAAGAGCTCATATTCTGTTAGGAAATATAACATATAAACATATATTATAATAAATATGTATGTATATGTATATACAAAAAAGATTTAAAGTGATTAGGAACCAGCATCTGGGGAAATCAAGAAAGTTGCATATAGAAAGTGGTATTTGTGAGGAGTCTTGAAGGAAAGGAATGCAAAGAGAAGGGACAGTAGGGTGGGTAAAGGGAGTTTAATTCCAAGAATGGGTAACGACCAGCACAAAAGCATGGGGATGGGAAAGGAATACCATGAATGAGGAACTACATATAAAACTGCAATGTTTGGAGTGTCAAGGAAAGATACTACTTCCTAATAAGTTTAGGTTTAGGCTAGCTTTTAAATGCTAAATGGATTAGTTGAATTTTTTGTTGTTCCTAGAGGTAGTAAAAAGAAAATGAACCTTACTGAGTAGCAGAAAGACATGTTCTTATCCATCCTTTAGGAAAATCACTTTGACAGTGAAGTAGAAGATAGAATGTAGTAGGAAGAGACCTGAGGCAGGGAGAACATTTGGAAGATAATTGTAATAGCCAGAGTAACAGGTGTGAAGGCCCAAACTATGCAGGTAACTACGAATATGTGAGAGCTTTTGTGGAGGCAGAGACAACAGAAAGGTCAACAACCTGTAGCTTCCCCTTCCATCTGAATTGTTCAATAATATTTTCTTATTAATTAATAAATTGTCTATTAATATATCATGTGTTACAAATATATTTATATAAAATATATCCTAAATTATTTGTTAGTTGTTAAATAATATTCTTCTTCATGCACTCTCCATTCCAGAAAAATAAATCTATTAGCTAGCTGTTCCTTGACCACATTTATCTTTTCACTTTTGCAATAACAATCCATCATGCCCGGAATGTACACCTTCCTCACCTCAGCCCTTAGAATGTTTAGCTCCCTCCAAAGATAAGTTTCTGTAACCTCCTATAGGAGGATTTTTCCTGATCCCTAAAGAACAGGTGGAAACCAATGTGACTAATGTGGCCTTCCCACTAACATTTCCAAGAGGTATAGATGTCAAGGCTAATAAACCTAGAGATTGGGCGTCACCTACCTCTAGCCTCTTGCTGGATTGACACCGTTAAGAGTTATGCTCCCTAAGTCTTTGCCACTCATGTCTCACTCTTTATAAGACAATTTAGAAAACACCCTCATTGTATTGGTCCTTACTCTACAACCATCTTCCCCTATGGAAGGTAAGGTAGTTTTCTATTGCTACCAAATTGCTTTGTCCAAATGTCCATATAAGTTTGGCTCCTGGGGAACTCTGGTCTTTTGAATGGACTGCAGAATGGCAGGAAGCCATCCCACTGGGTGCCCTTCCTTGACAAGAGGCTTGGGGAGAATAGGAGACACACAACCAGACTATTCCCTTTTGGCATCCATTGCCTTCCTCCTCTTGGGAACAGTAATAGTTTTATCCATTGCCACCTCTGTGTGGCTCTGGTGCTCTTCATCCAAGCTCTCCAGTAAGGCATCCCTCAGCTGCTTGCCTCCCCCACCTTTAAATTTCACCATATTCACTTCCTACAGGTTATGTCAAAAGTCTTAGTGCATCTTTAAGCTAGTAAAGCTTAGTAGTACACTGAGACTTTGGAGACACCTTGTATATATCTTGTGCTTACTTATATGTCCTCTGATTGTTTTGTTCAGTAGAATATGAGCCTCTTCAGGAATTCGGAGTTGTTTTGGTATCCTCAGTGACTAGTCCAATGTCTATACATAGAAGACATGGGATCACTGTTTATTGATTTGACCAATAGAACCACAGCATGAAGAAATCCTTGAATCTCCTCCCTGGAAGAAATCAAATCTCTCTAGTTGAACCCTACTGATCCACCATGATTTCACTGCATCAGCCTAGGGAGTTCATCTTGCGCCACACTTAGACCAAGAGTTAAAAAACCTAAGCTTGCATCCAAAATCTCACCAGGGAGTCTGTAAAAGCCTACACTACTAGTACTGTGATTTGCCCAATATCACTGCTTCTGGCATTTAAGCCACAGTGGAGATGCCCCTGATGACATGACACCCCTCAGAGAGGAGGCAAGTATGCCTAGCCTTTAAGGGTCTACATCAGCGCTTCTTAATCTCTCGGGTCTTGGGGTCTCTAAAAATCTGGCAACAGTAAAAGATTTCTGAATGTACAATGACCAAAATGTAATTAAAAATCAAATATGTCACGAATCCAAGATATTTCTAGCAGCTCTTGTCCATGTTGTGTCATGGAACTTCACTGCAGCCCTTTTACTGAATACAAAGCATGTGCATTTTGCATTGCACGTGTCCTCTGGTCACACAATGCCAACAAACTACAAAAACAGGACAAGAGGTCTCAAGGGGAAAAAGTTCCAGGTGGTGACCCTATTTTCAAACCTAAGCACTACAAGGGAGGCAGTCCCGGCATAGACAGTAAGGGGCAGATGTTTCCTGCCTGACATTCTCAGGCTCCCAAGGGGTAGGTGTTATAGCCCAGGATGGTCCACACTAGTGAAAAGCACAGCTATTTCTAGTGCAAACTGACCCAGGAAGAAGCAAGAGGACCAGGTATGGAGCCCATGGTTGCCATTCACTAGCTGTGGGAGCTTGGCCAAATCAGTTAACCTCCATGCTTAGCTTCCACACTAAACTATGAATCAGAACATCGTCCTCCCTGCCTCGCAGAATTGGAGGGAGATGGGAGACAGCAATGCATGTAAACAGTTTTGAACTCCTCAGTCAAAAAAATTCTCTAAGTAATTCAATGTACTGTATATCTCTCACTGACCATGGCACCCGAATCAAATACTGTCACAAATAAATACCCTGACTTTGCCTTTGGAATTCAGCAATGGATTCCAGAAGTTATTGATCCAGGGAAGCCCAATGTTCAATATTTCCTGGAGAAATGGGGAAAAGAAAATAACTTTTAAAATGCAGGTGGAGATGTTGATTCATTCTCAGGTGGCACCCTGCTCTTACAACTGTGATTTCTCATATTCATTCGCTGAGAGGCATAGTGGGATATTGGGTCTGACTCTCAACACACTGTCTTTCCTGGAGAGACATTTATTATGATACATAATGCGAATAAAGGTTGAAGCCGTCCACAGCACGCTGATTTGCTATAACTGTCACCTGCAATGATCACCTCTCGTTTATACCGCAAATGAAACTTTGCAGGATGGTACCAACACCATCAAGTACCATTCCGGAGGAGATGGATTTTTTTTTTTTAAAGCCAGCCCCCTCCACTCAAGCCCAAGAGATTTTACCTCTTTGAAACAGAGCCTACAAGACTGCGGCTGCATTGGTGAGAGGAGAATGGGCGTGAAGGTCACTTTCAAGTGCCACCCAGTGCTCTTTTAATGAAGGATGGCGGTCTTCTTTAGATCCAGCCAACAATCAAGGAGGAGCCGGCACCCTCAGTAGTTGATGTCCTCAAAACAACTGACAGGCTGAGATAAATCAGGTTGTGTACTCCCTCCCTTTTCTATATCACCTGCAGTAAGGAAGGAGGGAGCACTCATTTCCTTTGAGAGAAGCAGCCAAAGAGAAGGAAAGAGAGATGGATGTATCCTGGGCATGCTGAGCCTTCGGTGTAAAGTTAAGAAAACAGAGGCCGGGGGGAAGTAGGAGGTGGCAAGCACTTTATCAGAGAAAGGTTTTCTGCTGCACAGAACCGTATTTATCATAATATACCTTAAAATATTCATACGCTATAATCCAATTACATTAACCCTTCTACACTCGACTTTGGCA
The DNA here is from genome assembly GCA_028658325.1 of Potorous gilbertii. Lineage (NCBI taxonomy): Eukaryota > Metazoa > Chordata > Mammalia > Diprotodontia > Potoroidae > Potorous > Potorous gilbertii. The sequence goes on from CM053769.1 coordinate 175,429,669, forward strand.
AAGAGGCACTACACATGCTGATGATTTCTTGTCTAATTTGCCACATCTCCATAACTGCATTTATATACCATTGTGAGCTCTTAGATATGAAACAGGAAGGGATTTGAGAGGCCATCTAGTCTGATCTCTTTATTTTACAGATGAAGAAACAGAGTCCCAGTTAGGTTAAAGTCAAAGTCAAACAGGTGGTGTGACAGATAGAATTGGACACCAGGTTCTCCAACTCCAGAACCTGTGATGTTTCCTTTGTACCAAGCACAGGAACCAGTTAAACTGGTAGATTATTACATGGTCCTTCCAGGATAGACACTTGGGAGTTAACTAAGGAAACTTATATCATTTTTTTTCTGTGGATAATGCAAGGGGTGTGTGTGTGTGTGTGTGTGTGTGTGTGTGTGTGTGTGTGTGTTTGAAGAATTATTGCAACTTTTTTAATGTAAAAGGTAACCTTTATTAACATAAGAAGTTGAGTCAATGATACTATTTATATGAAGTCCACAAGCATATCGTCTCAGTGCGTGTGATGTCAAGTTGGGACACATGGGTTCTGTCCCCTGCTCTATCACAAAATCCCTGCATAATTTGACGCAAGTCATGGGACCTTGCTGTCAACCAAGCATTTCATGGCTGGGTTTCTTCAGAAGAAGAACAATGCTACAGGCTTTCCTGAGAGGAAACTATCATTTGTGGGATTTTTTTTCATGTTTTCTGCTGTCTTTTTGAGATGCCCTCCCATGCTACAGGAAAAAAAAAACATCTCTAGTGAAGGAGTTCCTCTCAAATTGAAAGAAAACACCCCGCCTCCATTCTCCTCCAAACCAACCACTACCTGAGGTCGCTATGGAGAGAGGATACTTCCCACAGCTTTGAAGGGAGTTTGCTGATGGCTGACTTCAGGGGGTCTTCCAGCCTGCAGTTAGATTTGTGGGGTATATGGGAAGATAAGATGATGTGGAAACACACTAGATCTAGTGAAGCTAAAACTCAAATAGGATTAAGCCACAGAGACCATAATACATCGACTCATCCCTCAAAAAATTACCTGAAAAGCTACCATGTGCTTCTTGCACAGAATTATTAAAAACGCGGACCACAAATTCTGCTGAAAGAGTTCACGTAAACTATCATTATGTTAATGGTTGTTTTTGTTACTTGGAGGTTGTCCTCTGCTAAATGCTCTTTTATTCTTTCATTCTAAATCCTAGTTTCTTAGAGGTGCTCAATTGTTTCTGTAAACTAGCCCTGGCATTCTACACCTGAATCATTTGAGTTGGAACTCATGCTATTAAAAGTCAGATTCTCTCTCTCTCACTCTTAAAAACCCCTTGGTAGATTGGCCATAGAGATGACTGACTGGAACTCTGGGATAATGAGGTTCAGGTTCATTCCCTATTGATGACCCCCACATGATGTGTGTCCATAACACGTATCTTTAACAAGCTGGCCTAAGGGCATCACAGCAGCTCAAATATGTGGTTTTTATTTAATAGAAAGTCATTCCATGGGGACTGGATATTTTAGGAGCTGGTGAATATACACACAGCCCTATTGAAGGGTGGTTCAAACCTGGCCCAAAGTGAAAAATGTCAAGAGAAAAGGGTTTGAGTTCTTCCTGTTCAGCTGCTACAGTGAACTTAATCAGAGTCAGGGTATGGTTCAGGGTGAAACACCCCAAATAATTAGATGATGATATTTTACCATCAAGAAAAAGGATCAAGCAGGATGTGGGATCACATTTGGAGGCAAAGGTCAGGAGTGTGGAAATCATGATTTGGGGAGAAACAAATGCACCAGACCTGAATCGAAGTCAGAAATGCAGAAATCCAGTTACTGTCAGTAAAGGAAGTACAATGGGATGTTGCAAGGTGTAGGTACTGGCCTGTGTGGCTTGCAAGAGATGCACTTGTGCTACTAGGGTTATAAGGGACAACTGAGTTAGGTAGAGTCCAATGGCATTGGTGCCTTTGCTAGGTAATCAGAGGAGTCAGATAGTGGGAATGGGGTGGGTGCATCAAGGATATGGCAAAGAGTGTAGTGAATTTTGTTAGGCAGGGGGATCAGGTAAATCTGGGGAAAACAGTGCAACCATCATGCCCCTGGCCATAGGTCTGAGGTCTTTACCCCTTCTGTCATTCATCACAGTGGTGAGTGGGAGGTTTTGTTCACAGATGTGTGTGTGTGTCGTTGCTGTTGTCGTCATCACTATAGCACAAGTTTATACTGCTCTACAGTAAACACAGGTTTCATCAGAAATAGAGGAATCAATCAATCAATGAGCATTTAATTACTACCAACCATATGCCAGGCACTGTCCTAGTCTCGAGGGATAGGAAATATAAAGACAAAAATAAAATTATCCCTCCCCTCAAGGAGCTTATAACACGTAAGGAGGTAATGTGTGTATATATACATACACGTATACATATATATACGTGTATGTATGTAAAATAAATGCAAAGTAGATACAAAATAATTTAAGTGGGGAGGCATTAGCAGATGGGAGAGATCTGAAAGAAGATGGCATTTGAGTTGAATGTCAGAGGGAACTAAGGAAGCGATAATGAAACTGTGGTTAGATACAATCCAGACAAGTCTATCTGAACTGAACCAGCCAAGTTTCCTCTCAACCACAGAACCTCAGAGTTGGAGGAGGTCTAGAGGCCACCTAGTCCAACCCACACCTGATAATGGATCCCCATTACAGTATACCTGAGAAGTGTTTGTCTAGCTTTTATTTCTTCTGTGTACTGAGCCAGGGTACAATGGAATTGTCATCTCTTAGTCTAACAGAGCCTAAAATTGTATAAATGCTTTTGGCTGTTATGACATACTTTTGACTCATAATGAACTTGCAGTACATTAATGCCACCCTGTCCAAATCTTAGTGTGTCTGGTGCATAGATGTTTAATAAATGCTTGTTGATTAATTTATTAGAATGCCTAGCTGCCTTCGAAGCTCAAGTGTCATCTCTTATATGAGTCCATTCCTAACTCTTCAAATCCCAGAAATTACTTTGGTTTACTCTGTGTGTGTGTGTTGTATTTATTTATATGCATCTATTTTTTCTCTCCAGATAGAATGTGAGCTCTTGGAGGGCAAGAATTGTTTCATTTTTGTCTTTGAATTCTGAGTTTAGCACAGTACTTAATAAATGCTTGCTGACTGATTGAGAAATTAATTTTTTTAACCCAAGATTAAGACTTCTATTAAATTTCATCTTATTAGATTTGGCCCAGAAGCCTAGGCTGTCAGGTTCTGTTTGGATCCTCTCTCTATCATCCCACCTGTTAGCAAAGTTTCCTAGCTTTGTGTTATTTGCTAATTCAATAAGCATGCCATCTATGCCTTTATCCAAGTCACTGATAAAAATGTTAAACAGCTAAGGGTCGAATGTGCATCTCTTGGGCACTCCACCGGAGACAGCATTTCAAGTTAATTTTAAACTATTTGTGACTATTATTTGGGTTTTGCCATTCAATTACTTAATGACATGAAACCATAGCCTACATCTTTCCATCCTGGTCACAAGAACAGCAAAAGAAACTTCGTTAAGACCTTTGCTAAAAACCAGGGAAACTATATCTACAATATTCCCTTAATCTTTCCTTTTCTAACTCTATTTTTTTAAAAAAAGTAAAATCCAAAGAAATCAGCTTGGTTTGGGATGACTTTTTGACGAAGCTAGACTGACTCTTTGTCATAACCATTACCTTTGCTAAATATTCATTAAGCACTCCTTTAATTGTAGATTTTCAAGAATTTTTCTAGGAATCAAAATTGTTTATTAGCCTATACTTTGTAAAATCTATTCTCCCCTTTTTTTTGGAAAGTTGCCTCTCTAATTCTGCAGGGCCTCTTGTATTCTCTCTTAAAGCTTGCTGCCAATAGTTCAGTAATTCTATCTGCTAGATGTTTCAGGACCCTGAGATAGAGTTCGTTTGAATAAGGTTGTGCCGCAATCATCAAGGTAAAGTGAGTGTTCTCTTACCATCTCCTCACTCATCTTAGGTATCACCTCCTTAGTAACCATGCTTGTTCTGTCCTTCCTAATCCAAAAATCAGTTTTTTAATCAAGATGACAAAAACGATGTAAGCCTTGTATAACTCTGCCTTCTCCCCATAGTTTGTTAATACTGAATGCATCGGTAGTAATTTTATCCCCCTTTTTTTCTCCTTTTCTTTTCCCCAATATAGCTAAAATCAAAAACAAAAGCCTACAAAGCAGTAGCAATAATAAACCATACATGTTCAGAAGATACCTTTAGCGTGTAACACAAAAGTCCTTTGGAATCAGTGTCAGGACATTTACTATACAGTTATCTCTTCCACATCGTGTCTTTTCCCATATCCATTTTGATATATCCTGGTTTGGCATAAGAAAATAAATGTGAATTTGGGGAGGTTTCCTTTTTTTCCTTTTTGGGTGTTAAGACATAGCCACACACACACACACACACACACACACACACACACACACACACACACACCAGTAGATGACACAGAGCCTATAACCAAATATTTAACTCAAATTTTACAATAAGGTGCTATAAATAGCCCATAATAGCAAAAGAAAAAATCCAGACTTCTTTGGTATGAAGGGAAGGCCAAAAAATTTTAAAACAGATTTTCGAGATTGTGCGAGTGCCACACCCCTAACCTTGTGGAAGGGATAACTGTAGATTATCAGTATTTATAGAAGGGAGATCAGCAATGATTGGTTAAATCAGGGGAGGCTTCTTGGATGAAGTGGTGTTTGAATTGGGCATTCAGAGATAAGTAAAACACAGATTTGTAGAGGGCAAAGAGAGGACTTTGCAAATGAGGAAATGGCATGAACAAAGGCTCTATGGCTAGAATAAGTATATAGTTTGTTAGAAACAATGAAGTAGCGGGTATGGCTAGAGTACAGGCTTTGAATGTAGGAACCATAGGAAGTAATATGGGATAAGCAGAACAGAACGAGACTGCTGAGGGTCTTGAAAGGCAAGCTGAGAATTCTATACTAGGCAAATCAGTTTCCATATTATCCTTGTTTATGCAAGACTGTGAGGAGAAAGTCTCTTTGTGGAGGCCTTTGGTGATTCCTGCTACTGAAGCACCATACAGTTATCGCTAATTAATAAGTACAGTGGAAACTTGGGCAGACAGACCAACAGTTAAGTGGACCATAGAGACTAAGAATGGGCATCTCTAGGGGCTGCCTCTCTCCATCCAGTTTATGACACTTCAGGGAAGGCTGAACTACAGCTCTTTTATTTTTCTTCTGGGACTAAAAAGAGAACCTTAGTTTCCTGCCCTATTAATCCAGCATCTTTCATGATCATTAAAATACCTTTAAATACATCATTCTCCCCCCGCTTAAAGTTCTCCAGGCATAAAAGAAGCTCTCTCCACATACAATCTTCTTCCAAAATGACAAACACATGATGCCATTGGAATATGGCTTTTCTTCTTTTCCTTTTTGGGTGTTCAGAAATAGACACACACACAACTATGTTTGCCTTGGTGATAAATATATCATACATGTTGATTTCAGCAGACCGCTGTCTACAGATGCACACATATGTGCTCATTTCCTGCCCTTTAAAATTATTTTTTTAAGCTATGGACATATGGTGTGCAACACTTGGAATATTTATTTAGGGTGCAGATTCTCCTCTGGGATCTTCAGAGCAAACACAACCTTTTTTGAATCAAACTTAAAGAAATCTATGATGTACCTACTATATGTAAGGCATTATAGAGAGTACTCAATATGGTAAAGGGAGAGGTGGGGGTGGGAGGGAGATATATCACCAGGGGTCACAGTGCCTGGTTTCTAGCCTTAGCCAGCACTTGGGGTATATGAAGTCAGCTGCCTAGGTAACTACGCCAGGAGAAAAACTTCAGATATTCCCTTACATAAATTCTCTACTCTGATTTGATTTCTCTACTTATTGTCCTCGGAACATAGCTTGCTCATTCCAAACTTACCTCTATGTATTTGTACATGCTGTACCCCTCACCTAGAAAGCTTGCCCTTCTGAGTTTTAGCTAGATCTTATTTACCATTCAAATTTAACCCAAGCCCCATCTCCTCCTTGAAACTTTTTCTGATCATCTTAGCATACAATGATTTCTTTATCCTCTGAACACATCCAGTCCATATGCCTCCCTACCTTCTTCCCACCCGTTATTCCCTTTTTTCCTTCCTTCCTTTCCTTCCTTCTTTCCTGTCTTCCTTCATTCCTTCCTTCTTTCCTTCCTTTCTTATTTCCTTCCTTCTTTCCTTTCTTCCTTCATGCCTTCCTTCTTTCCTTCCTGCTTCTTTCCTTTATTTCTTTCTTTCTTCCTACTAGGTCTCCCTATCTTGTTCAACCTGGAAGTGCAGTGCCTACTCACAGGTCTGATCATTGCTGATCAGCAGAGAAGCTTTGAACCGCTCTGTTTCTGACCAGGGACAGTTCTTCCATTTTTAGACAACTTGTTGGCCCCCCCATCTGGAGGCTCACTATATTGGTGTCAAACATAGTGAAGGCTGCCTGTTGGCTTTAGCCCTGTTGCAACTCAGAATTCCTCAGCTCAATCAATCCATCAGCCTCAGCCTTCGTAATAACAGTAATAGAGTTTATAAGCATGTGCTACCACACCTTGACTGGTTTAAAAAAAAAAAAAGGTTAGGTATTTACTAAGGGTCTATTATGTGCCATGCACTAAATAGGGAGGGAATAAGTATTTTTCTTTAGCATCTACTATGTGTCAGGCACTATATTAAGAGCTTTTCAATATCATCTCATTCAGTCTTTCCAACAACTCTTTGAGGATGCTGAGGAAACTGAAACAACCAGAGATTAATTGACTTACTTGCCCAGAGCCACACAGAAAGTGATTGAGACTGGATTTTAAGGGCCTTCCTGATTCCAGACTCAGCACTCTACCCATTGAAATTCCTAGCTACCTTTAAATGTTGGGAATACAGATATTAAATTTAATCAGGGGTCTCAGAAAGCTTACATTCTATGGTAGGGGAGAGGGGATTGGAAAGGGGAGAAGGCAGATATGAGAACAACAACAAAGAGATTTTTGTAATATTACAAGAGAGAGGTGGTGGGACCTGATCTAGGGTGGCTGTGGTGTGGCATCAGAGAAATATTGAGGAAGTAGAAATCACAAAACTGCATGACTGGTTGTGTATTGGGGGAAGGATGGGGGGGAGGGGGGCACACAATGAGAGTGATGAGTCAGAGATGTTCCCTAGGATGTGAGCCTGAATGAATGTTAGAGGGGGCAGTGTCCTCAATAAAAATAAGGAAGTCAGAAATGAGTAAAGGGGTAGAGAAAAATGAAAAGTTCTCTTTTAGGTAGAGTTCTGTTTCAGTCTAAGCATGAGTTGCCCTTAGGATATTCAGGTAGGGGCATCTAACACATGGTTGGACGAGAGCTTATTTACTGTTTTGTACTGTCACTGATCTTGCCATATTTTTCTCTCCTATCTCCCCAAACAAATCATAAGCTGTTTTGTCTTCTACCACTCTGTAACCCTTGTATTTGTATGGTTTAAAGACTACTCACTTATACTAGGGAAGCTAGAGCTCATTAAACTAAAAGCCTAGCTTCCCTCATTTTACAGATGAAGAAAATGAGGCCCATAGAGGTTAAGTGACTTGACTAAGGTCATGTAGGAAGTAAATGAGAGAGCTGAGATGTTCTGACTTCAAATCCAGCATTCTTGCAAGGGTAGACTAGTGAAGTGTTCTCTCCGGCCTCCTCCTTCATGGTGGGGTTGAGGAGTGAGTGGAGAAGCAGGGCAACTAGACTGGTATACACAAGCTGGAAAACAGAAGAAGTAAGATGCCTGATGTAACTCTCGTCAGAGAAATCTGAACATCTCCTCCCCAAAAAATTTCAGGCACCAAATGTAAATACCAGACCCTCTACTACAAAAAAAAAAAAAATTCAGGACATTAACTACTGTTGTGCTAAGTAATTACATGCATTGACTCTGAGTCAGTTTGAGAGGTACATCTTCCTATGTATTATCTTAGCATATTCCTGAGGGGATGGTTTGTGGAAGCACTAAGAAGATTCTAAAGCTTAAACTCTGGACTAGTAACCGATGGAATTTCAAATACATAGCCCTTTGTGGCTGGGAGGAGCCTTTGAAAGCATCCATCTCTCATCTCTGATTCTCCCCTAGAAAACAACACAAACAATAAATACCATTTCAATACATTTGGGCTAAGTAACAGGAAGCTCATCCAGAAGGCAGTGATCTACAATGTTGGAGTAAAGAAATGTTGGCAATGCTCACAGACAATCACAGCTAAGATATAGGAGGGGTACAAACTTTCTCAGGTTCCTAAGGTACTCATTAATGCATGGAGATAGAAAATTTTATTTTATTTAACCACAATGAGTTCAGTGATTTAGTACCACAGAATGTGAGAACTGGGTGGAACTTGAGAGATCATCAGCTCTAAACCTGTCTTCCAAATGAAGAAACTGAGATCCATGGAAGGGAAGTGAAGCCCCCTCCCTCCCACCCCAAGTCACACAGCTAGTAAACTAGTACAACAGATACCAAACACATCTTCTGACACCTATCCAGGTTACTTACCCCATTGCTGGATCTCCACATACCAACTGATTGGTTGAGGAAAAATAGGTGGAGTTCGACAACATTATACAACTGAGTTTCATTTTAGATTCCTTCCTAAACAAGATTGTTTCTGTAGACACATTTTTTCCCTCTGCTTCTTCCAACCCCATAGCTTCCTTAAAGGCTTAACTCAAGAGCAACCACCATCCTGAGGCCTTTACTAATCCCCCAACTCCCAAGGCCTTCTATAGTCCTTCAAAACTGAATCTGTATTAACTGTGTATATATGTTCTATTTACATTTTTGGGTACAAACTGTTTCCTTCAGTAAAATATAAGCACTTGAAGGTGGAGTTATATTTCTTTTTCTATCTCCAGAGCCTAGCATAGTGAACACTAAACAAATACTTGTTGAATTGAATTTTAAAGTGTCAATACTGAATGGCTATGCAATAAAGTCATGTTCGGAAAGTATTAGGTAATTTTCTAATAGATTAGTCAAAAATGCAGAATTCAGTTACTGCTTCTTATAAAGATTCTGAAACCAATGATCTCAAGATTCCTAAATGGAGAAGGAAATGGCAAACCATTCCAATATCTTTGCCAAGAAAACCCCCAATGGGGTCAAGAAGAGTTAGACACAACTGAAACAACTGAACCTCAAGACTCTTAAAACGGGCTTGTGAGAAAAACAGAAGAGGGCTCAGAAGATGTTTTCAAGGATACAATTAGTACTGACGTTGTGTCAAAAGCATTGTTAATGCCCAGCTCTTCAGTGTGTTCCATGTCTAAGACCTCAGGCAGTTTACAGCACAAGCCACAACACAAGATTTCCCCCCATAGACACATAAAACACAAGAACTCCAACATACCAATACATAAAGTCACCCAAGTAACCCCATTTCTCAGAGCTGTACTCCTCTATATAAAGAGATCTCAGGGCTCCCTTGCTTTGTCTTCCTAAACACATGACTCAACAGTCTAATGGACCAATCACAACCTCAAAGACTCAGAGTCTTCTCTAGTCTTTTTATACTGCCTGAAGATGCCTGAGTGTAACAGGGATGTCGGTGCTCAAAGTAAGGCTACTGTTTTAGGTTAGGAGCTTCTAATACTGCTATGTAGAGAAGTAGCCTCAGTTTCCTGCAAATCATAGCTAGAGGGCCACTTGCCCCATGGGGCTTTTCTTGATCTCCTTAACTGCTATTTCCTTTTTCCCCTTAAAGCTATCTTTTGTTCAGTTTGTATGTAACTATGTATGTACTAAGGATGTACATATTGTGGGAAGCTTGATGATACAGTGGATAGACCACTGTGCCTGGAGCCTGGAAGACCTGAATTCAAATCCAGCCTTAGATACTTACTAGCTATGTGACCCTGGGCAAGTCACTAAATTCTGTTTACCTCAGTTTCTTCACTTGAAAAATGAGCTAGAGAAGAAAATGGCAAACCCCTCCAGTATCTTTGCCAAGAGAACCCTAAATGGTGTAACAAAGAGTCTACCATGACGCAAAATGACTGAACAACGTATCTATATTGTATGCATAACATAGTTTTATCTCCTCAAGGGCAGGGATGATTGTCCTATTTTCTTTGTATTCCTAATACCTAGCACAATGCTTTGCACCTATCTATGTCTATTTTTTCATTCATTGGTTTGTTCATTAAATTAATAGTCTTCCTTGGGGGGGGGTACCCACAACCTTACTCATTACTCCTATCCATCCCCCAAAAAGCTAGTATTGTTACAGCCTCTCTCCTTACCTTCAATGTCCATCTTCTTCTATTCTCTTCTCAGTGAAGGCCAAATAATCATTCATGGGTCATGTTCTATTGTCCATCTCAAGTCCTTTGTCCAGGGTGCAAATGTTAGTAGCACACAGAAAAACATTCAAAGGTCTATTTTAAAATAGACTAAAAACAAAATATATGAGATTCCTATTAATAGTTTGAAAGGAAAATTTAGAAGGAGAGAAGAGGAAAGGGATTTATTAAAATGAGCAAGAAAAAATGCTAACAAGATATTTCAAAATAATGGCAGCTGTATGCACTTATGCTATGGGAGGGCACCATTTGGGCCCATTTTGGTAACGATGTGAAACTGCCGCTTTCTGTTTTCCAGGCATATGTTTAAAGCGCACTGTGAATGATTTTATGTAGGATTGGGCTTCATTACTCACAGTTCATATTTGGTCTAAATTATAGTAAATGTTATTTCAAGGTTTACAAGTTAATTATTATAGTATAGTATTTACTCCATTATATAGTAATTACTGCAGCATCTAATGCCTAAAGGACTTTTCCCCCCATCTAGAAAGGATAGGAAACATTTTACAGTGTTTTTAAGCACAACAGGGTACACAAGGGTGTTTACTTGGGGGGTGGGAAGGGTTAAACATGATAAGAATAATTTGAGGAGATGATACTTGGAGGCACAGAAAGTAGGTACCAAGTCTGGAAGGACCCCAATAAGTCCCCCTCCCCCAAGTCTGTTTCCTCGTCTCCATACTTGGGATAATGACATATCCTTTCTTGAAATATTTGAAGGATTACAAAGCACTTTCCTTAGCAACAATCCTTTGAGGAAGGAAGTACAAGCATTATTCATTCTCTCTACCCCACCCTTTCTTTAAACAGATGAGGAAACTGAGTCTCAATGAGGCTAAATGACTTGTTCCTGTTCATACAGTTAGAAAGTGTCAGAGCCAAGATTTGTGCCCAAATCCTGTGATTCCAAGTGGGTCACTCCTTAAATTATACCAGGCTGCCTAGCTGCAGTGACATATACTGTTATTAGAAGCTACTGTGTACATTCCCTATGCAGATGTAAGACACCCATCTCATGTGCATCTGGTATAACATTCTATCACAGAGTACAAGGCTCTCCTAGAGAGAGTACTCTAACATCAGCTAATCTCTGAAACCAGTCACTTAATCCATCTTCTCTGGAATTCTCCCCTCTCTGTGTCTGCCATGTTCCCCCCTCAATTTTGCTTGCTGAGCGATCTTTGAAGATCTCCCTTTTCCACAGGCTCCTTTCTCTTCCCCTACTACTTGGGGGTCATCCACAAGCCACCAGAGAACCCCCGAATCTGGGCTACATTTACTCCTCTTTGACTGGTTCCAGCCCAGATTCTTTGTTCTAGTTGCCAAACCCAAAATGGATTCCATAAGTGATCTGTTATCCAAATGTGGCTGAGAATGGCATCCTTCATGCCCAAGGACTCTAGCAGCCTGAAAGTCAGTTGTGAATACAGCTATGTGATATACCTCTGACCCAACCTAACACTTCCCCATTCCAACATCAGCTCTGCAGCTGTGGCCTGGCAAAGGGTACCAGATGCACTGAAATCACCACCAGGGAACTCCAAGCACAGTTAGGATCTCTAATGATGTGAAAACAGAATCTTTTATCAAGAAAATGTGAAACTGCCTGGCTGGAAAACCCTCTCTTTGGAGCAGAGAAAAAAATGGTGACTAAGGCTCAGTACAATGTTGCTAAGCCATGACTCCTCATTTCTAAAATGGAGACAGACAATTTCTTACTATCTTTAAGATTCTGTGATTCTCGTTTGAGTTAGTTTTTGACGCCAAGGTCAGTCATTAAATATTACTGAGTACCTGCTATTTGTCCAACACAGTACTAGGCACCATTAGCATGATGAAATAAACTTCCAATTAAAGGAAATTTGAATGAGGAAATTAGTAACCAAGTAGTGTTAAACCTCCATATCAATCACTTGACAATTAACAATAATTTATTGAGCGTTCATCTATATCAGTTATTAGTCTAGGCCATGTGGTTATAAAGATACAAACGTATATTCTGTTGAATCTGTTTTAAAGACCAGAAAACTGAGAACTGAGGAAATAAAGTCCTAGGGTGACAAATATAAGAAAAAATATGGAAAGAGAATCTTAGGTTGAAATGGAGGAAGACAATACATAAAAGGGAGTTGAAAGGGGAGAGGAGAAGGTACTCACATAATGGCTAGGTGGTGCAATCTGGAGAAAGCAGTGTGACTTGTCTGGGTCCTCTTCAAAATGGAGGTTTCAGGAGGAACTTCCCAATGGATGAAGGGACCCTCAGGGATTGAGGAAGAAGGCAAATGAGGCAGGATGACAAAACCAGAATCATAGAGCATGGCTAGACTAAGCCCTTCTCAGTTCAATACTCTATTACATGTTCAACAATATGGTGTCTCTTTAATTCCTGAGGTCTCCTACTAAAAATAGCTTTTAAACATTGGCTTGTTGCTGTTGAGTATTTTCCATTATGCCCAACTCTTCGTGGCATTATTTAAGTTTTCTTGGCAAAGATACTAAAGTGGTTTGCCATTTCCTTCTCCAGATAATTTTACAGAAGAGAAAACTGAGGCAAACAGGGTTACATGGTTTTGCCCAGAATCACACCGCCAGGAAATGTCTGAGGTCAGATTTGAGCTCAGGAATGTGAGTTTCCTGATTCTAGGACCTGCACTCTTATCTACTGCACCACCTAGCTGCAGTGATACTTAAAATCTTATACCTGGAAGAGAGAGGAGAGGTCACATAATCCAAATCAACATTTCTATACATGAGGAAACTAAGGTCCAGAGAATAATTCAGTTTTTAAAATTTATTAAGTACATTCTGTGTGCAGGATACTGAACTAAGCAGTAGAAATGAAAATACAAAGAGAGAGAGACAGGCAGAGAGAGTCAGCCCCTGCCCTCCAGGAGACTACTTTCTTATAGAGAAAGACAACAGATATGCTTCTAGAAAGGAAGTTTTATTCTGGGAAATCACAGGGAGTTGATATATAGGGCAGTCAGTTGAAATTCCCTTTCAGGAAGCAATGGTATATTATTGATGTGATTATTGTGCACAGAGGAAAAGGTAGAAAGTTGTAGGATAAGGGTGGGAATATAGAATACCCCGAAGCAGAAGGCAGATGATAAAATGGAAGTTAGGAAGGAAACAGCAATTATTAAGTGCTATTAAGTGCCTACTTTGTGCCAACCAAACATCAATCTGAGGCCAGATTTTGAACTCAAATCTTCCTGATTCCAAGGTCAGACCTATATCTACTAGCTGTCTGAGGGGCTATATGACAACACAGAATGAGTAGATTCACTTTTCCCCAAGATTTTGGGTGCATGGATTTTGAAGGCCTATGGTAGAGGTCCTGTGTGGAAGGTACTCAACTAGGTGGGGAGGAGCATCAGGGCATCAGCCACAGGCAAGAGCTTTGTTGGATGGCTAGATGGACCTCGACAGTTTGTAATGGTGGTCTCAGTTCAAACCATTTCTAAGCCCCACGGTGCAGTGATATGGTCTAAACTAGGAGGTGGTGGTAGCTCCAGGTACCTCCTCTATAAAAAGAGAAGGGAAATCATACTATTTATAACATCACGTTTTTGTACTAGCAAAGAACCAGGAAAGAAAGTGAGTACCCTTTGATTGAGCAATAGTTTAAAAAATTTTGCATATTGATGCAATAGAATATCATTGTTTCATAACAAATTATGAATATGAAAAATTCAAAAAATCTGGAAAGGTGAATATGAACTTATTCAAAGAGAAGTAAAAACCAAGGAAAAGTCTATACATTATAAAATAAAACAACATTGAAAGATGACAGAACTTTCATCAATGCAGTGATCCATGGTACACTAGAAAGAACACTGGGTTCAAATCCTAGCTGCCACTTAATAATTGTGTGACCTAGTCTCACAGGTCATATGCTGGGACTCAGTTATCTAATCGAGATAATGAAAGCAATGGAGTAGATGTCCTTGAAGGTCCCTTCTAGCTCTGCATCTATGAACTGATGATCCCCCAGATGCCATAATACTGACAGAAAATAACTAGTGGGTTACAACTGAAAAATAAGGCATATGCTATCAGAAATGCCCAATATGTTGCTTTGTTTTGCTTAGTAGGATTTTTTTGCTAGAAGAAAGGGTTTCATGGTAGAGGGTAAAGGAAGGCACTATAGGAACTCATTATTGACTTTAAAATATAAATATAATAATAAATACAAATATAAATGCTGCTGCTTAGTTTTTAAAGCCCTCCACAAACTATAACCTGTCCATTCCCCATCATTCCAACCCTACTGAGTGCTACTTCCTTTTCCACCTTTCCCACACATCATGTTTCTTCTCTGTTCTTCACAAATGCCACCCCATCTACCATGTCCAAGGCTTTTCACTGGCCATCTGCCTGGAATTCACTCCCTCCCAGCCTCCACCCCAGAGAGTCCCTCTCTTCCAGACTCATGACAAACAGTTATATGCACTTCTATATCAACTTGTCCTCTTTATTGGAATGGAAACTCTTTTGAAGAGGAATAGTTTCATTTACTTTGCTTATCTCCATAGTACCAAGCACAGTACTTGGTATATAAATGTTTGTTGATTAGTTGGTTGATTGGGAAGGACCAATGATATAAGAAAGAAATGAATACCAATAAATGTTGGTCTTAAAAAATCCAAAAGTTGAGGAGAAAACTTCCTGAAGTTGGTTATCCATTCTTGTGACCTCTGGATATTTTCTCTTTTTGTCACTTATTTTTGACCAATTCCTTGGTTTTGTGCATTTTGTCCTCACTCACCTGCTATCAGCAGCATGTGGCAGGCAGGCTCCGAGCTGAAAAACCTGTCTCTCTCTCTTTCTTTCTCCTTCTTTTCTCCCTTCTTCCTTTCTCCCTCTCTAAGTCTCTCCACAAACAAGTTCCTGTTTAATGAACATATATTGAATGTGAGAAGAGAAAGCATTTCAGATGCATGACTGCTTCATCCACATTCTTTCACTACCTGTCACATCTTCACGACATAGTCAAAGCATTCTCAGCATCAGGGTTTAAAAAATAAAAGAAACAAAAGAAAAGTTAAAAATGGAAGAAAATGATGTGTAAGCTATGCTAAATTATAGGATTATAGATTCAAGACTGAAAGGAACTCTAGAGGCCATCAAGCTCAACCACCCTCCCTGCCATTTCAAGATGAGGAAAACAAGCTCAGAGACTCACAGGTTAAGTCCCCATGAGTAACAAAAACCAAGAGCAGTAAGGTGACTGGCGTGAGGTCTCTTAGCTAATAAGTATTTAGAGTAGCATTTGAACTCAGATCTTTCCTATTACAAATCTTTTTTCTACTCATTCTGTCACTGATGGAATAATTGGTTATCAGAGAAATTCTCCTCGATTTCCCAGTTAGCTCCTAGGACACTTGGTGAATACAAGGTCACTGTGGGAATGGAATCTGTTCCTTTGGTTTGTGGTTGCTTGTCTTTCACTCTCGAAGAGGATTAATGGAATTGAGAGAGTGGTGTCTTAACTTGTGTGTGAATTGGATTGAAGTGAAGCAGAGGTTTGGCTTGTCAGGATCTCTATCCCTCTTCTCTTCCTGTTCCATATGTGTGTTCATCCTTCATTGCCAAAGAAGACCATGCCATCAGAGAAATGATAACATGACTTGCACTTGACTTTGTTTTGAGTGAGGGAGGGCTGTGCAGGTCACCAGCCTCACTTCTCCTCCAGAGTCATCTGAATCCAGTGACCAGATATTCATCAGGATGACTGGAAATGACCCAGGATGAGGCAATTGAGGTTAAGTGACTTGCCCAAGGTCACACAGCTAGTGAGTGTCAAGTGTCTGAGGTGACATTTGAACTCAGGTCCTCCTAACAAGGAGGATGGTGGTACTGGAATGTCTGTTGATCTCTATCAGCTTCATTTCTGATCATCTCCATCAGCTATCCATCTTGAGGTGGCCTTCTTAGCATATAACGCCCCCCCCTCACTGCACCTAGTATTCATAAACCAGTTGTGATCAACCACAGGCAAGAAGTAGGTATTTCCCTATAACATGATGCAGAAGGTGAACATGTATGATGTCTCTCACCTCCATTTAGTGAGTCAGCTAGCATTTGTTAAGTATTCACCACATAAGTCAGGCACTGTGCTAGAAGCTTGGCATAAAATTACAAATCAGAGACAGAGAGACAGACCGAGAAAGAAAAAGACAGAAAGAGAAACAGAGACAGAGAGGGAGACAGAGACAGAAAGCATAGATGAGACCTAGAGACTGAGAAGCAGAAACAGAGAGAAAGGGAAAGAAAGAGAAAGGAAGGGAAGAAGGAAGGAAGGGAGGAATTCCACTAGAAGTCTTGCCCCATGACTTTCATTCTGGCCAGACGTCCACGGTGCCTTGAGAATCTGATAACAGTCATTACTTCTTTTTCAATAGTAGCCATTTTGCTTCCTGTGTTATATCAGTGGAAAGAAAAATTGAAGATGATGAATCCAGCATCACTGTATCCCCTTCCCTAGACTGACCGAGCTGCCAGTCAGCAGCAGGCTAGCCAAGAATTGTATTAACAATCAATTAAAACCAACACCGAACAACCAATGAAATTGGTGTAAATATGGAGAGGCCTCCTAATTCTATATTATTTTCTGCCTTGTATCTATTTCTAACAGACCCCATTAGTACAAAATTACTGCACAGATCCCTGATATATTTCCCCAAAGAGGTCTGAATCAATTATATTTTTAAAACACCAATTGAATTCAAATAACCAGTTGATTTTTTAAAATATATTTTGACCACAAACAATCATTTTCACTATCAATTTTCATTTGCTTATTAGGGCATCATGAGATAGCCATGTCACTGGGTACCTAAATGGAAATCATATTTCTCCCCTTGCTATGAATCTATCTTCAATAAAGAGAGTTTAATTTTTACTGTTCATTATAGGAACAGTTAAGCTATTAAATGGTCCTAGAGGATAGTAATTCCAGCCTTTCATTTCCTTTGAAAAGCACTATAACACACAGGGTCCAGCTAAGTTATATCTTTGAATATGCCTGAGCCCCACAGAGTAACCTGTCTTAATTCCCATTTGACATACTAGGAATTCTGGGAGAGTGTTATTTCCCTCACTGAAAGCCAAAGATCACTTAGGCCTCTGACCACTGCCAACATTAGCCTAAAGCAGTGATGTCAAAATCAAATAGAAATGGATCCCTGTGGGCTTCATATTGACTTTGAAAATGGACATACTTGGGAGTTTTGCAGGCTGAGTTCAACGCTTGTGGTCTGAAGGATGAGGGACAGATCCACCTTCATCCCCAGCGGCAGCAATGGGGTAATTTAAATATCTCTTTACCAACCCCCTAATTTACATATGATTATCAAAAGGGGCTTCCACTGCCAGTCTAAATTACATAAATGGTGCGCAAAAGTATACTTTCCTGGGGATCCTGCCTTCTGTCTCATGAGTGATAGAGCTGTCCCAAGGTCACAGTACCAGACTCATCAAGGAGGGCAATCAGTCTGGAAAGCCTTCCCAACACACATAGGCAAGTACTTAAACTCCGCCACTTGTTTTTAGATTGGATCATTCCACAATCTATTTGGCAGATATTTCAGATGAAAAAACAGAGGTGTCCGAGCCAAAATAATTAATCCTAATGTATATTTCAATTTGGTGGTTCTTTGCTATGTGAAGGGGAAGGAAGGTTTAAAGCTAGTTATTTTTGGATTCCAGGTCACTCTTTTTGATCTCAAGAACAGGGCCAAGACAAGGACCACTTTTGTGCTACTTAGGTGGTGGGTGATTTTTTTTTTTACTTTTCTTTGCCAGAGCCCAAATTATCTTCAAGTCCTTAGCTCCATTAGCCTAATTAATATTAAGAACATATGCATATGCAAATTAGACCCCAGCACCCATATATTTCACTTTACCAGACAGGTTGAAGGGTAGTTGGGTAAGTCAATCAAATGCCATAAATTGGCTATGCATAAGATCTCATTCATATTAATTGGGGTGTGGGCACTGTGCAGTAATCCATGCCACCATTAGAAATGGCCCCCTTACTTTAATTGTTCGGCAAGAGTTTGAAAATCAAAGCCTCTGACCTGATTTAAATATGTAATTTTTCCCCCCAGGTAGTCTAGTGAGCAGCATCAGAACAGTATTAAAAAAAAAATACCAAGCAGACCTTTTCTGAGACAGATGGCACACAATGAGGTTAGAAAAAGTATCTGAGATCCAACCTGCAAGAACAAAAAAAAATTGCTTGCATTGTTGTTTTCATTATCTTGCTTCTGTCATTTCATGAGCTTTGTATCTTGCAAGGAAAGAAAGAAGGGAGAAAAACTGTGAAATTAATCTTTTGTGCATGGCCTGATAAAGAAGAGACATGCTCAGACAAAAGATAGACTGAGAGAAGGTACCGTGATTGATGACTAAAGTAAAGGTGTCAGAAGAGTATTATGTAAATTACCAGAGGCACAGACCATTTCAGAGAGAATGAGAGGGAGAGGGGAGCGAGAGAAAGAGAGAGACAGAGAGACACTGAGAGGAAAGAATGCACAGTCGATGTCACCAAGGAACCAGTCCCCGAACACCCATTTCTTGCCATCTTTCATCTCCTCAGACAAGCTCACCTCATACTGTATTTGGTTTCCACAATGTAACAAAGGGGGGAGGGGAGAGAACTGTCAACATTACCATGAATCTACTCAAGGCAAGATTTGGAGAAAGCAGAGTCTTAAGTGAAATCAGCAAGATGAGAAGTTTCAGGGAAAAAAGCAGCCTGGTGGCTGTAGGTGTGTCTCTGAAACATGTCAACAGAGGCGGGGGCTGATGGAGGCTTGCTCCCATTGTGCCATGCTAGGAAGATGATTTTTCAAAGGAAGTCAAACATTCCTTCTATAGGACATTGTATATGTGTGCATGTGTCAGAGTATCTGGGAGGCAGGGTGAAAATGACAATTAATTGGAGGGAGTGGGAGCAAGGGGAGAACATAAGACGATGTTGATATTTCTGCATTCTTATGGATTTTGTTTATACATCATGATTGAAATATTTTCCTGAACTAACACATTCTCTCACCCCCTCCACCTTCCCCCACACCCACAAATTGCCAGATGTTGCCTCAAAGAGCCAGAGACTTCTCGAGGTAAGGATGTGAATGGGTCACAAGCTAAGGGCAACAGAAAGTTGCCTGTTTTCCATTGGACCTGAGTTGAATATGTCAGTTTTGCTTAGCAAATGGTGAGGAGCTAGCAGATGACCCATCTGGGAACATGGGTTTAGAACTAGAAAGAAGGATAACTAGGGAAAGGAAGAGAGGCATGAAATCGGGATATAGCAGAGATTATTTACCTGGGGTCCATGAAAAACTTGGTTTTTTGTTGTTGTTTACTTTTCATAGTTGGATTCCTTTGCAATCCTATACATTTTATTATGTACATTTAAAACATTATTCTGAGAAGTTCATAAGCTTTCCAAGATATCTGTGACACACCAAATTTGATATACTCCTGAATTATTGATAGATTTAAGAGGCCTCTCATATTGACCCTATCTACAAGTCAAGAGCTCATCTGATATAGAGGGAAGAGACATTTTTTTCATTAAGGGCTGAACCAGAAAAAAATATTTAGCTTATACTTAGAAAACTAGATAAAACAGATTGCAGAGAGCTGAGGCAGTTTCCAAAGAGACAAGAGTGAAATAAAAGACAAACAGGCTTGGTAGCTTGTATCTGAACCTCTATGTTGGGGTCCAGACAGCAAAAAAGTGCTTCTTGATTTTAGAGTGTCTTTTAGGGATAAAAGAACTTTTTTTCAGAAATATGGATCCTAATATGACAAGGTGAGCAACTTTAAGAGAAAAATCCTAGTCAAGGGTTCCTGTGGCAAACTGAGAGATGGAGAAAGAGAATTCTGAGAATGCTAAAGGATAGCTTTGGCCAGTCAACTCCTTGCCTATGAAATCTTGGTGTTATCTCCAATTTTTTCCTCTTTCCTCTCATATTGCTACCTAATGTTGTTGATTCCATGACTAGTATAATGACCCAAAACAAGAAGAAAGATGGAGGTAAATAGACCAAATGAATGTGCAGCCAATGTCCACTGTAAACCTGCCTTCCTCATTCAGCTACCTACTATATTATCTCTTCGATTTCACTGTCCAACTTTTAGAAACATGAAAGGGAAGAAAAGAAATTGGATAAAGCTAATGTCCCCACTTTCTTACCACCTGCTTTCCTAAATCCTTGCAATCTGGCTGCCTTTCTGACTGTCTACTGAAATGAGTCTCTTAAAGGTCACCAATCACCTCTGAATGATCAAATCTAATGGTTTTTTACTTCCATACCCTCTTCTACCCATACCCCATTCTTCCTCCTCTTTTCCATTCTCTCCAACATTTCCTTCTCCTAGATATTCTCTTTTCCCTTGATTTTGGGACTGCACCCTCTTTCTTCCCCTATCTCTCTACTTTTCTGCCTCTATTGTCTCCTTGTTCTCTTGAACTCAAAACGTGGGAGCTATCTAAGGTCTAGAGCTTTTCTCCCTTTATCTTCTCTCTCTCTTTGCTTTCTTCTTGGTGATTTCACTTACTCCTAGGACTCCCACTATGCTAGGTGTTGGGGAAAATGGACAACTAGACAAAATACTGCTTCTGCCTCATAGAGTTTTCAATTTAGTAGAGATTACACAAAGAAAATCCCAGGACAGAATGATGTATGCTAAGTACAGAAATGCAAAAAGGGTCTGAGACAAAAGTTTTTATGAACTGAAGGAATCTGGAAAAGCTTCATCAAAGAGATATTTGATTTGTAGTTTTAAACTAATTAGAAGGAATTCAAGAATGAGGGGAGAGGAAAATGTATTGTGGAAATACAATCAGAATAACCCAAGATCTAGAAGCTTCTACATTAAGGGATCACAGGACTTGGAATATGATATTCCAGAAGTCAAAGAAACTAGGATTAAAACCAAGAATCTCCTACCCAGCAAAACTGACTATAATACTTCAGGGGGAAAAGTTTTCATTCAATGAAATAGAGGACTTTTCAAGAAAAGACCAGACTTTCAAGAAAAGACCAGAGCTGAATAGGAAATTTGATTTTCAAACACAAGAATCAAGAGAGCCATGAAAAGGTAAACAGGAAAGAGAAATCATAAAGGACTTACTAAAGTTGAACTGTTTACATTCCTACATGGAATGCTAATATTTATAACTCTTGACACTTTTATCAGTACAGGATAGTTGAAGGGATTGTGTATATATAGAAAGAGAACACAGGGTGAGTTGAATAGGAAGGGATGATATCTAAAAAAATAAAATTAAGGGATGAGAGAGGAGAAAGGGAAAAATAGAATGGGGCAAATTATCTCTAACCTAAAAGAGGCAAGAAAAAGCTTTTTCAATAGAAGGGAAGAGAGAGGAGGTGAGAGGGGAATGTGAACCTGACTGATCACATTTGGCTTAAGGAGGGAATAACATGCATACTCAATTTGCTATGAAAATCCATCTTACACTATAGGAAAGTAGGGGACAAGGGGAGAAGCAGGTTTGGGGTGATGATAGAAGGGAGGGCAAATGGGAGGAGAATATAATTAGAAGTAAATAATTTTGAGGAGGGATAGGGTCAAAAGAGAAAATATAGCAAATGCGGGGGCAGTATAGGATGGGGGGAAATATAGTTAGTCTTTCACAAAATGACTTTTATGGAAGTTTTTTGCATAACTGCACATGTATAACCCATATCTAATTGCTTGCCTTCTCAGTGCGGATGGGTGGGAAGGGAGGAAGGGAGAGAAATTGGAACTCAAAGTTTTTAAAACAAATGTTAAAAATTGTTTTTACATGCAACTGGGAAATAATATACAGGCAATGAGGTATAAAAATCTATCTTGCCCTTCAAGAAAATAGAGGGGATGGTGATAAGATAAGGGAGGGGGTGTGATAGAAGAGAGGGCAGATGGGGTAAGGGGTAATGCTGTCTTGGGGTGGGTGGAAGGGAGAGGTGGGAAGAAAATTGGGAACTCAAAATCTTGTGGAAATGAATGTTGAAAACTAAAAATAAATAAATAAATTAGAAAGAAAAAAAGAAGAAATAAGTCCTTACCCAGTTCAGAAGACAGTTGTGAATGGAACAATGAATTACCATGGCGGGGGGGAGAGAGAAACAATTTCACCAAATTATTCATATTTTCTTTCTCCAATCTTTTTCCTTTGCCACTTAATCATTCACATTTTCAAATACTCCCTGCTTCATGTGTTAGTCTTATCTTCTAACTAAAATGAGGGTTCTTTGAGCTCAGGGACCATGTTTTATATTTCTTTATATCTCTCCCTTTTCTTCCCATCCTCCTCATTTTCTTAACTCACTCACTAAGGGTCTACAAACTCTGTAGACAGAGTTCACGCTGTACATAATATGTGGTGGGGTGTCTACCTCTGTATAGAGGCAACAGGGAAAAATAGAAAGATCAGGAATCTGGGAACTCATTAGAAGGGATCCCTCACCCCAAAAAAGAAAGTTTCCTTTCCCTTTTGAGAGAGAAAGTTTATCACCAAAAGACTCCTGCCTACTTTGTGCCATAATGACAGTCCAAAAAGAGGTCAGGGAAGCTAAGACAAACACAGGCCATCTAGCTTGAACAAAGGGACTCTAGCTTTACTTTCCCCTCTGTTGAAGCAGTTTAACTGTGAGTCAGGAAAACTGGGTTCTGATTATGCCTCTGAGACAAACTAAATACATGACTTAGGGTGAATTACTTCATTCTTCTGTCTCAGGTTTCTGATCTCTAAATGTTGAGGTTTGGACAACTAATCTCGGGTTAGTATATCTAAAATGTCTATGATATGATTTTGATCACATAGTTATTTTCCTCAACAACCAAAAGGAGTTGCAATGAATCAATCAAGGATAGGTCATTTTCTCTTAGGCTTTAATGTACAGCTCTTTTCTTCAAACATCTCAAAAAATGGTCAGCTGTTTATTCAGAGAAGGTCCCACATTAGAGATTCCCCAGACATTCTGGTTGCTTAGTGTTGCAGCACTGGCCCCAAAGTCTTCTTGAAAAGCTTTTCCCTTTCATTGTTAACCTTATGATTCATCTGGCTCCTGTTTTAAAACCAATTATTACGTATTGTCTTTTGAATTTCACCCCCTGACATTACTTTGCCCTGACTTAATTCTATAACTGGCTTTTATTCAAAACTTTCATTTTAAGGAAGGTGTGAGAACTGCAAATGGTCTCCTTATGCCCTAAGTAAAAAGAAGTGAATGGCACATTCTGAATGACAGGACAACCCTGAATCGGCAGTTACTGTAATGTCCTTTCGCAACTCATTGTTCATTCATATTTCCTAGGCAAATGTGAATGCGTGTGTGGGTACATACATATGCATGTGCATATACTCATTTATATGCATACAGTATATTGCATACACACATGAAAACATCATGTATATGTAAATATGTCTATATACGTATATGTATCTATATATCAATCAAAAAACCCTGAGAATTAGTATGTGTTCTCTAACATAATCTTAACAACATAGGAATGATATCTGACATAATGAAAAGAGTACTAGACTAGAAATTGGGTCATCTAGGTTTCAGTTCAAACTACTTCACTCACAACATAACCTTGTACAAGCCATCATTTTTTTTTTTCAAATCTCAGTTTTCTCTTCTGTCAAGTGAGGGTTTTGAACTAAATGAATTATCTATAAATTCTTTTCTAGTTCTAAAATTTTGTGACGACAAATGAATGAATAATTCACAATTTCTAGATCAACTTGATAAAAAATAGGAAGTTTGATTAATTAGGCAAGCACAGCATCTCGTTCTTGTTATTCTACTTGTTATATTTTGTGTAAGGCAGGATGGAGTAATGGGAAAAGTACTTGGAGACAGGGAGTGCCTGGGTTCAAATTCAGCCTGAGATACTTACTAGCTTGGTAAGCAAGGGCAAGTCATTGGCTTAACTTTTCTTAGCTTCAGTTTCTTCACCCATAAAATGGGAACGATAAGGCCTCTGGCACCTACCTCAGGGCTATTGTGAGGATCAAATGAGATAATGTGTGAAAAGTGCTATGTAAATATAAATTAATACCATTTAGTAGGTATTCAATAAGCATCTGTTGAACAAATATAGAGTAAATGAATTAGGTCTCTTTTGCTATTACTAATACCAAGTAAATGACTTTCCTCCAGTGAAGAAGAAACAGATCAATATCACCACCATGCCGGACATGTATTCTATCTTTAAGACATGTGCCAAATATGAACCAGTCCTCAGAAGACCAGAAATATGTTTGTTGTTTCATTCAGTGACAGGGGTGTGAACCAACCTGTCATTTCAATTTTTAAAAATAAAAACAACTCACTTCTTTATACCTAGACTAGTTTGGGCAAGTGGGTTTTCACTGTAGAGGAGATGAGAATAGCACCTCTCTTGAAGTAGAATGGTCAATGTCTAGACGGGTGTTGAGGTGGAACTTTGGAGGTAGCTTTAATCCCTGACCCTAATGGTCCAAAATGCCTTTTAGTTCAAAGGTACCACTTCTCTTGATCCACCTCAAGACTTCAAGGGTTTCAAGACTTCCTGACATCTCCATAGTCTTTTTACTGTTTTCTAAGGAGACTAAGGCTTTTGTTCATCTAGGAGAGAAAATAGCAAACATGCTAAGTCCACAGGGAAGCTTCACACCATCACCTTGGTGAACTGTTGGGATCATCGGAATTTTTCAGAGTCAGCAACACTCTGTTAAGAGGAAGCCACAATCCCTCTGAAGTTCAAAGTGGTTCACTTTGAGTTCTCTCGTTTCCAAACGCAGTACAATCCTCACTTTAGGAGAAGGACCTTCTGTAAAATGACACAGTTACTCCAAGACTGGGATATAGTTTTTATACAGCTTCCAAGGGAAATGTTTCAAAATGAGTACCCATAACTTGGCTAAACCAAGAAATTAATACAGATAATACCTTCAAAGTGTCTGTTCACATCTTCCATTCAACCTTTCATTCCTGTTTTAGAAATATAAACTATTTTTTCCCTCTTCTTACTTCAAGGATCTGAGATTTCATCTATGTGAGTACTGACTGACATAGACCACAACTCCCTCCATTTCTCCATTAGTCAACTTCATGACTTGTTATGACCAAAACAAGTCCACACCTGGTAGGCAGTTCTCAGCAAAGATGAACTTCTCTGCCCATTGAGCTATTGATCAGAGATGACAGATGTAAACAGTCTGATCTGAGTCCCTCCTTGAATCCTTCACAATTTGGTTGGTCTTTCCTGAGATTACAGTCTATTGGTATAGCCTTTCAAAAGTCCAGGGTTACCTGCCCACATTGGAGCAGGACAGAAAGAAGGAAAGAAGATTTTATGGAGGAAAGAAGCTTCGGGGGGAAAGTGATTCTTTTTTATTTTACATAAAATGAAATAAAATCTCCTCTCCTTTTTCTTTTAAACTCCTTAAAGTAAGAGTTTTAAAAGCAGAATCTATTGATTTTTCCCTAAGATCAATTTGCCTCAGAACATGTTTTTAACTGAATGATATTTTACTTTCAAGAGAAGAGAAAGTTTATAGTTTGGACATGGCACAAGTCAAATAAACAACAGAAGTATCAGAAAATTCACCTGTTTTAAATGTTGATTTTAGTTTGTATGTAGGGCCAGTCTTTGGCAAAATTAAGAACAGTTGATCTTCAGCACTCCTGAATGAACTCCTCATAACACCACACTCGTAGTAATGCAAGGTGCAGAGCCACTTCCTATGGCTAAGAAGGCCTGCGCTGCTCCATTTTGAAGTTCATCTGTTCCTTATGTCAGCCTCCCCACACTCAAGGATGATAGCCCTGAATCCCACCCCATCCCTCCTTCTCCCTGCCTGCCTGTACCAAAATGTACATACGCTGTGCCTTACTCCCTCTGGAGACTACTTTCTGCTGATAAATTAATCCATGCTAATGTGTTAATGGTTTAATGTGTTAAACCTCCTAGGTAAGAGATTAGCATTTTAACCTGGTCTTCCGGAAATAATGTCTTAACTCAAAGGAAAGGCCTCAACTCTTAGATTATCAGTCAGCTGAGGAGGAGAATTTTTAGAGGGAGTGGTGAGGAGAGGAAAGGGTATAAGCCCTTTCTGGTACCCTCTAAATTTAAATGAGAAACCAGCTGCTTACTTCATCTGCCCGCATTACTGGCCCTGTTTATAAGATTGAAAGTCTTTTTATAAAGAGCTCTCAAAGGAAGTTGTCACTTTAGACTACACAAACCAAAACCCTTCCAAAATCAGGTGCTTGGGGAAAAAATTGAAGTACTTTTAATAATTTAAATGGCTCTTCTCTGCACATGCCCAGAACCCAAATCCCTTTTCTAACTGAAGTGCTTATATAAAAATTTGACAGCTCTTATAATTTTAAATTGCTCTACACTGAGTATGCCTAGAACCTTGATCACTTCCAAATTCAAGGGCTTATAAAAATTTGAAGCACTCCAATAATTTTAAATTGCAATGCACAGTGTAGAGTGATTTAAAATTATTGGACTGCTTCAATTTTTTTTTAAAGGTCTTCAATTTGGAAGTGAGTCAAGCAGCATTCTAATACTGTGGCTTAAGACATAGTGGGCTGATCTAAAATTTAACACCTAAAAATAATGAAAATTAAACCAAATAAGCTATTTTTAAACATAAAGGGGCATTTCAGAATGCACCTGAAAAGTTGGAAAATTTCTGGGGAAGAAAGTTAAGCCTTTGGCTCTGATGTGGTGGGTAGGAGGGTAAAATGACTATATCACAGAGGGAAGGAAGAAAAATGAGAAACAGGAATGGGGTCCTAGAAACCTAGCAGGTCCTCTGAGATCTTCTTCTCAATAGTAAGCAGAGGAAAGGAGCAGAACATGGACAAGAGTTAGAGTAGGTCCAAAGAAAACTTTTAGCTAGTTCTGAAATGTGTACCAAGGCTAGGAGCCTGGCATTATTAGATTCCCAATTTATGAAGATTTTTTTCAAACTGCTTCAGCTTAGACTTACTATCTGTATTTCTTTTGGAGGGAGTCTCCATATTAGATTTCTATCTTTTTTGATGCCTCATATTTTAGTGAGGCAGGATTTTGCTTATAAATCCTGTAGGTTCTCCTAAAAGAAGTCCGTAGCTGAAATGATGCTGGCTAACACAGTTTTTTGACAGCCAAAGCCAAAACAAATGTTTTGTTAAACATTTTTCAAAGAATTCTGTGCCTCCAATTTTGACCATCAAAATAATAATTAAAGCTCATAGACCATACCCATTTTCATTCATTTCCGAATCTCCAACATCCTCTAGGATCTGAAAGGTCTTCTAACAACCCACTCAAACTCAGAACTGAATTCTCATAACTAATGGTGACTTTTTTCTCCCCTGGTCTTTTATGACATATGTCATGGGGCTGAACCTCGTTCTATGAAAAACAAACACATCAAAAACCCTAAAAGGAGTCCAAATATAGCTGTCCCCATGATAAACAGCACCTGTCTCAGATGCTGTCACAATTCATCACATAAGTAACCTGTGCTTTTAAACATTGTTTAAATACATTTTATTCAATAGGCTGTAATGGTGAGCTGTTATGCTCTATTGACTAGATAATGTGCATCTTAAAATATTGTGTAAATACATATTTACATGGTAGACTGTAAAAATTTCCCAGGGACCTATTACCATAGGCTTAAAGTGAGAAGGAATTTACAGAAGGTAAATTTTGTAAAGAATTCCTCCTCCATACAGTAACTATTTCATCCTCTTTGTCCCCCAAAATGAAAAAAAGAATTAATTTAAGGGTGAAGAGTCAATTGGCCTTAACTTGGGGGAACAGGGCGATACTCAAAAAGGTAAGTGGGAGAAGCTAGAGAAATTGAAAACCTAGAAAGTGGAAAATGAAAGCAGGAATATCCAGGAAACCAATTATGGAATGAGCAAAAAGGAAAGGTGCTTAACATTTGAAGCATCTCTCTAACAGAATCTTCCCTGGACATTGGTCCTGTAGGTGACATTCTCTTGGACTCCATGGTGAAACCTGCTTATAGGCCTTCTTTTTGACAAGAACAAAAGACCAACCAAGGTCAGAGTTGAGAGTGAAGGCTTTCAAGAGTCATTGTTTATTTGTTCAGATCTGCTTGTTGGCTCAAGTATCCTGGCTTCATACATACACAGCATTTACTCAAGAGAAACTTTGTACTGACAGATGAACAGTGATTTCTTATTATTTCCAATTATCTCCCAATTTGGATAATATCCTTTATTATTGCTCCCTGCAAAAATGAATGAATAAATTAATAAAAGCCTATATTCAGCAAAGGACATTTAGCAGTAAAATTTAAAAAGAGCCCCAATTAAGAATAACAGCCAAAGAAGTGAGCAAGTTGAAGGTTGGGGAGAGACAGTAGGAAATAGTCAAGGAAAGAGGAGCCTCTGAGGAATTCACAAACATCTCAATGTCCCTGGGAATATAATAAATGGATCCAAACACTCAGACACCATCTGCCAAACCCTGGGATGAAAAGAATAGACATTAGACACCGAGTCTAGATTTGGACATTGAATTCCAACTAGCCAGGGGCCCAGACAAAATGCCAGGGTTTCTTAAGCAAGCAAAAGGGCTGAGATACTGCTCCCCAAGAAGTCCCTCATGGGGACCTGCTCTGAAACCTGCCCCATACCCCATCCCCCAAAGCTCGATTGTGAAAGTCACCGGGAGCTGATTAAGAATACTTTGCTAAGGAGCAAACAGTTTGGGGGTCACGTGTCTGCAGAGATGTCACCATTTAATATAATGACAAAGCCTATCTATCACATGGGCATGAACACAGAACAATATAGAGAGGTTAACAGAAATTGATGGCATCCAAGGTTTAATTTTACACTGAATCGGAGTCTTTGGTGATTGAAATAGACAAAGATGTATAGGGTTATCTTGTTGAAGAGCCTTCGCTAATTACTGGCACTTGTCATTTCTCCATAGCTTTATCTAAGTCAGGAAGGCTAACTAGCTCTTTTTTTTCCCTAGCGAGCATTGTTTGTTCAGCAGGCTTTTGCTGAGGAAGCCTTTTTCATAAGTGAACCTCATTATTAACAGGTTCATAAATAAATGAGTCCTAATATTTTTCTCCGTTAGCATTTATGATAGGGACATTTGGACTACAAAAGATTACACTTGTCTTTAATAAAAATAAGCACTTGGACATGAAGCCCATTAGGGCCTTGTTATGCTGAAGGAGGAGGAGGAAAGGGGAGGACTGGAGTTTAAATAAAAAACAATAACAATAACCTGGTGTTCTTGACGCACAGTAAATATAGAACATCTTATGGAGCACAATGTCATTGGCCATACTTTCAGCTAAGTTTTAGCTCTCTGAGACGCCAAACCAAATTGACAAGTTTTCATTGTTGGTTTTGTTCAAGAGTAGCTATGTGCCTAACACTGTGTTTGATGGGGAAGTTGTAACCTTTTCTTGAGCTTACAGCCTCAGGGGAAAATAAGATGTATATAAAACAAGTAGAGACCAGCAAAAGGCAGTATGTAGACACATACTCGATTGTACGTTCCAGGCTTCCATCACTGCCTTAGATTAGAGAAGAGGAAATGTGTTGTGGACTAGAAGTAGCCAAGAAGGATTCCGGTGAGATCTTGGGGGTGATCATAAATAGGCGTGAGATCTGGATAGGCAGAGAGTCATATTATTTTGGAGGAGAATTATGAGCAAAGACATAAATGCAGCAGTGAGTAAAATATGTACAGAGATGGTCAGGAGACTCCTCTTAGAAAGGGTAAAAGTATTGTCCTTTTTCCCTTTCCACTCTCTCAAAGATTTCATTATTAACCTCCATGCGTTATAGTTTCAGCTCTACTGACTGTCTCAAATCTATGTAGCCAATCCTAATCCCTCTCCAGAACAGGAGACTACCCTGCTGGATGTCCCTCTCTCTCTTTCTCTCCAGACATGAGTACAATGCCTTTAACACCTAAAAATAATGAAAATTAAACCAAATAAGCTATTTTTAAACATAAAGGAGCACACAGAACATATGGGTCAATAAACTTTTATGAAGAACCTACTATGTGGTAGGTATTGTGGGGTACAAAGAAAGGTGAAAGTCTGCTCTTGAGGAATTCATAGTTTAATGGAGGAGGTCCTGAGATGTTTGTTGAATGGGAATAGGGAAGAGAAATACAGGTAAAAGAAAAGATGAAGAAAAAAGAGATCAGGAGATAGGGAGCGTCTTAAAAATCTGTATGCCATTTTGGGGCCATGCTAATCTTGTCAGAATGCTTGCAATATTATACCAAAATGGTGAGTAAAAGTTACATTATTCTACATTTCGAGCTATGTGGTCAGTCATCAATAAACATTTATTAAGCACCTAGCATGTGAAACAGAAACTATAAACATGGAATTAATTGTACAATACTGTTCCCTTAAATATAGTGAGAGCAATGCACTTGTTAGATGTGATAAATAATGAAATGATCAATATCTGTTTCTTTTGGACCTGCTTTTCTTTGACTCTCCTTACACACTGGAAGAAATCTGGTTTCCCTCTGAATAGTCAAGAAGAATCTTTCATAAACGGAAGCTACTTATATGTAGCTTCGTATAGCTACATATAGTTAGATGAGCATATACATATATATATATATATAGCTTCACATAGCCTTTACCTGAACTAGATGAACAACAGAACTGCATTCATGTACATTACCTATTTTCCAGCATTTATCAAATTTTGAGTAGGTTTCTAGAAAGCAAAGTCCTTCCCATTTGAAGACATATCCATTTTGCACATGCAGACCCCACATTTGCACATGAAAAAATCCATCATTGTGTATACAAATGCCAAATTGCAATGCAAATAGGCATTTGTGTGCCCAATTACCCATTTTGTGTGTTTTCAAAACGGATGTGCCGGCAAATTCTGCAGGTGTGAGTCTGGTGGCCTGCAGGAAACTTGGCTCTGACTGTGTCAGCTCCAAATTAGGTGTCACCTCCTGATGATGAGGATGGAGGAAAGAAGGTCCATCTCAGGGATGGAGTTCCAGTGTAGTAACAGGTGTAAAAACAGATAGGAAAAAGACCCTCTCTGCAAAGGGAGGCTGGTAAAAGTAGATTAAATTTAGAGATATAAAGATAAAAATGAAAGTCACTTCCCTTAAGGAGTTTCCATTAAAGAAGAAAATCTCTTCTATAACACAAGACAATAGCTGGTCTTGTTTTGGGAAAATCACTTGACCTCTCTAAGCCTGAATTTTCTCCTCTATAAAATGGGGATATAAATGATATAATATTTATGAGGTCATCCTCCAAACAGCATAAAATGATGTCATTGCATGGCTTGAAGGGAGGCAAGAGGACACATCTCTAGCCTCTCCTCCCCCAAAATCTTCTCCAAGGGAGACTTTTATTCCTTCTAGGAGGGGAAAAAGAAGAAGATTGGAGACAGAAGCTTGGCTACTCTGCTACCCTCAAGATGAGGAGGCATCAAGATAGAATTATATCGAACTGTTCCCTTAAATAATATTAGAGTAGGGGATGTAATTTTAAGATTCAAGTTAAACTTTTGATCATGTATCATTAAGGAGGAGCCTAAAGTCTATTTCCAAAGCTTGACTTTCCCACCAAATACCAGTTCCACAATGAACAGAGCAATAAAAACCAATTATCCAAGTTGTCAGCAAAACAGAAATCAGAAAATGGATGCATAGACAATACAAAGTAAAAGAAACTCAACCAAGTTCAATTGAGCTCAGTGGAAAGTCTCAGTTCTCTTTCTCTGTCTCTCTCGGTCTCTCTCGGTCTCTCTCTCTCTCTCTCTCTCTCTCTCTCTCTCTCCCTCTCTCCCTCTCCCCTCCCTTAGGCACTCTACAAGTCGTATCTCATTTAATCCTTACAACAATGCTGTGAGGTAGGTGCTATTATTCTCACTTCACAGAAGAAATTGAGGCAAGTAGAAGTTAAAGTGACTTGTCCAGGGTCACACAACTTCCTGATTCTGACCCACTGCTTTATCCACTGAAACATTTAACTCTTATATTCCCAGAGGTGGCATTGCTGGGTCAAAGGGTATGAACAGTCTAATAACTTGCCTCACAAATTGTTTTCAAGAATTGTTCAATCAGTTCAGTTTCATCAGTAGGGTTGTTTTCCTATTTGTCATAATCTTCTAACATTGAATAATTTCATCTACTATTATGTTAATTTTATGGATATGAAATCATATCTCTGATTTGTATTTCTCTTATTATTAATGTAGAATATTTTAATATGACCATTGATAATCTCTAATTCATCTTTTGAAAATTTTTAACATATACTGACTTATTTGAGGATGATTCTTAGTAATATATTTGTGTCAATTTCCCATAGATTCATGAAACAAAGATATTTTTCCTCCCTCTATAGTCTGTCTTTTTATTCAAGCTGCATTGACTTTATTTATGCACAGTTTTAATATTATGTTAAAAATTGCATATATTGACTTCTTGTAGTCTTCTATGTCCCTTATAAGATAATGAATTTTCCTGCAACTATGATTATGAAAGATACAACCTTGGATTCTTTAATTTTATGATAACATTT
>CM053769.1:175463176-175511571 GCA_028658325.1 Potorous gilbertii
CTCATTTCAGAATTGCACACTGGACACATTTCTTTTCCAGAATACAACATTTGCATTATGAAAGTAGGTAAACAAACATACTTTGTGGATTTTAGAATTTATAAAATATATTTCAAAATCCACATAGTATAAATTTTCTTGCCTCTTTCATAATTCTAATGCTGTCATAAATGGCTTTGGATAACCTGTTAAAACATACAGGAATGACCTATACTACATTTATACTTAAATAGCAGATTCAGTTATGACATTTTATAGAAAGTTTCTCATTTGGTTATATGGGGATGGTGTAGGGGTTGTATGGGGTAGAGATGGTGACCTGGTATATTTTTTTGGTTTTAAATTTACATATTCATTTTTCTAATTAGAAAAAAAGCAGGAAAAGACAGACATATGGAAAGAGGAGGGACAACAGAGAGAGAAGGGGGAAGGGAAGGAGGGAGAAATTGAGAAATGAGTTACAACTACATCTAGTTTCCTCACACAAGACAAAAAGGAGGTAAAAACAGCTGTGTTTAGCAAATAATTGGTTATTTGAAAAAATCCCTTTTTCACATAAACAATGATTTGATTAAATGCAATTAATTCTTTTAAGATTATTTTGTATAAGTGGACATAATCAGATAGAAGGTAGACAGATAAAGCTAACAGATAGAAAGGTGAATAGTAAATAGCAGGGGGAAAGTAGCACTTAAAAGTTTTGCTGAAAGATTTGGAGTTTACAAGGAATTCTAGGAGTCTAGAAGCTCCTGGGTATGTATAAATAACAGGGAAGCAATCCATTATTGGGGGGAAAATCTGGTTCCTTTTGATACTATAACAAGGTTTATAGCCATACTCACCTACTTCCCAACTCTTTCCTGCACTCTGGACCTCTTCTTTATACCACTAGAATTTGGATTGTACCCTAGGGACCCTGGGCTCTGCAAAGTTGGCTTTTGCTTTTTCTTGCTTACAATCGGACCACCATGCAACCCCTTGGCCATTTCCAAATCATACTTCCTCTATTTTGGTCTTCTTCCTATTCCTCCAGAACTCAGACCCTACCCTAAGGCCCTGGGTTCTAATAGGTGAGCTTTTTCCTTCCTGTTGCCACACCACTTCTAGGTCATTTCAACCCCTACTTTCATTTCCAAATCTAATTCCCCTCCATATGCTGTCTTCTATAAAAATGTAAGTTCCTTGAAGGCAAAGACTGTCTTGCTTGTTTATACTTGTATCGCAAGACGTTAGTACAGTGCCTGACACGTAGTCAGTGCTTAATTTTTTTTTCCATTCCTTCATTTCCATATTTAAAGTTGATTCCTTATAATGAAATAGAAAGGTAAAAATTATTATTAATCAAGGACTACCCTTCGACTGATTTTCCACTCTTTGTTTGGAAATATAAAATACAAATTCATTGTTTTAGTGTTCAAAGCCCTTCATAACCTAGCCCTCTCTTACTTTTCCAGTCTTCTTACACTTTATTCCTCAGCACATAGTCTTTAATCCAGTGACATTGACTTGCTGGTTGTTTCATGAGCAAGATGTTCTATCCCTCAGCACCACACATCTTTTCTGGTGGTCCTCCCTGCCTGTTGTTTTCCCTCTTTTGCTACACCAACTTCCTTTAAATTCCAACTAAAATCCTGTCTCCTACAGGAAACCTTCCCCAGACCCTCTTAATTCCATTACTTTCCCTCTTTTAGTTATTTTCTATTTATTCTGCATATGGCTTGCTTTGTATATATTTGTTTGCATATTCCCACCACCCCCCCATTAGATTGCAAGTTCCTCTTGAGGTCAGGGATTGTCTTTTGCCTCTTTTTGTATCCTTGGAGTTTACTACAGTGCCTGGCACATAGTAGGTGCTTCATAAATGTTGATTGATGGATTGAATTTTCAAGAAGCTGGGACTGGCCAGCATAGTCATAGGATCAAGATTTAGATGTAGAAGAGACCTTAGAGTCATCTTGTACATGGTCTTCCTATAGATGAGAAAAACATGACCCTGAGAGACTTATCCAAGTATCACACAAGTAATAAGGGACAAAGGTAAGATTCTGAGCCCAAATCCCCCAGTTTCAAATCCAGTCTCCTCCCTATTGCAGCATGATTCCTCAGTTGAGAGAATCTGATCTTTCCTATTCTAACTCTGTCTCTACAAAGGGGATACTGTGGTTCTCTTCCCCTATACAAACCACCTCAGCAAAATAACTTTCCTTAATTATCTGGTTTCCGGACACTTCATCTTCACAAATCTATGTCTTATCTAGTTATTCACTGAACTTGACTTTCCATCTTCTGCCTCTGTGGATTGACTGATACATGCCTTAAATGTACACCTTCTTCAGTTA
The DNA here is from genome assembly GCA_028658325.1 of Potorous gilbertii. Taxonomy (NCBI): domain Eukaryota; kingdom Metazoa; phylum Chordata; class Mammalia; order Diprotodontia; family Potoroidae; genus Potorous; species Potorous gilbertii. The sequence goes on from CM053769.1 coordinate 175,465,516, forward strand.
TGTTAGGATGTCTAGCTCTGTCATGTGCAAGATCAGGTGTTATTTCATGTGTGAAGCCTTTCCTGATTCTCTCAGTCATCAGTGATTTCCCTGTTTAAATTATCTTATACTCATCTATGTGGACATAAATTGTGTCTTTGCAGTAGAATGTATGTCCCTTGGTATCAAGGACTGTTTCACTATTTCCTTTATATTTCTGGTGCCTAATATAGTGCCTTGCACATAGTAGGTGCATAATAAATTCTTGTTAGGTTGCTGAATTTAAATGATGTCCCAAGAAGCAAAAAAAAAAAAAAGAGATGACCTAGGTCTGAATAGTGGCCTCCTATGTCCTCTAGCATCTAATCATTGCTCTTAAATGAGGAAGGTTAGCTTTTGTATTAGATCAAAAAAAATTGCATTTGAAAATTGAAAATCCTGATTAGATTTCTTTTGCTTAGTCTGTGGGGTTAGATTTTGAATTAGTGAGTATAATCTCTTTGACTGTATAGTCCTTGACAGCAGAATGTGCAGCAATTCATCCTTGTATCTCCAGCATCTTACATGTAGTAAGCACTTTCTGTATGCTTATTTAATTACAGAATCTGCTATACATGCATATATTCACTTAGATATTATGAATTGTTTAATTAAATACTTCTTTGAAAAAAATAAATTTTTATTAATGTCTTTCACTTTTTTACATCATCATAGCTTCCCCTAATATCACTTCCCCCACCCTTCCCAGAAAATGATCCCTTATAAAAAAAAATAGTATTTTTAAGCAAAAAAAATGTAAAAAGCATCATAAATGATCGATAAACTGGAAAAAGTCTGAGCATATAGTACAATATTCAACGCTCATGGACCTTTTACCTCTGCAAAGGGGTGGGAGTTGGAATATTTTCTCATATCTCTTCTCTCAAACCAGAGGTGTACTTTATATTTTTCAATATTTACTTTTAATTTGTGTTTCTGTGGTTGCCCTTTCCATTTACATTGTTGTAGTCATGTATATTTTCTCGGCTCTACTTACTTCACTCTGCATCAGTTCATGTAAATCTTTCCATGCTTCTCTGTATTCATCACATAAATAATTTCTTATAGCACAGTATTGTTCCATTACATTCATATTCCACAATTTGCTTAGACATTCTCCATTTAAGGGGCATGTACCTTTAAATACTCTCTTCTATCTTCAATTAATAAGCTAAATGTGTAGCATATTCTATTTTACATCAACTTCCAAAATGAGAAAAATTTTAGTTGTGATCAACTTCCTCTTGCAAGATGTCAGATAGCTGCAATGTGCAGTTTCATAAATATTTATTAAGTACCTACTGTATACCACACATGGTGATAGGCTTTAAGAATAAAAAGACAGAACTAATACTGACCACCAAGGAATTTATGATTTTATTCTGATTTTATTGACATAATTATAACTAGTTTCATTAATTAGGTATATTTGGGGATAGGGGAGAAAGATATTTAAACTATAAAGCTAAATCAGGAAATCCTCCTCTCCCTCCTTCCCTTTCTTTCCCTCTCCCCTTTTCATCCCTCTATCTCCTTTTTTCTTCCCCTTTTTCTCCTTTTCTTTTCTCATCTTTTCCCATCATCCCTTTCTCTTCCCCTCTCCCTCTCCTCCCTCTCACCCCCACTCTCTCCTAGAGAGTCACATGGGACATAGAATCTAAGTGACATACTCAAAATATTCCCCTACTCTTGTTCCTCCCCCTCCTGTCTCTCATTCTTCCTTTTCTCTAACCCAAGGAAAACAATTATCAGTGATTTATTTAAGTTTGTTAGCTTTTCAACAAACTGTCATTTGCAGTTGGGGTCCCAGAGTTTCTGGATTGGAGAACCAAAAAAGATTATAAAATTAGATGTATAATTTTTAAAGTGGAAAGAGATCTATACATCAAATTCATTTGGCTCAATTGTCTACTCCCTTCCCAAGCAATTAAGGGAGGATTCTTTAGGGCTGGATAAAGCATGAGAAGCAGGACATAAGAAAAGAAAGAGTGATGAGAAGGTTTAGAAGAAGAACACTTGTCCTGGTGGTGATGTCCGTATGAAAAACATTCAATGCGTCTAAAACACAATTTCTTCACTTGTAAAATGGCAGGAGTGGAGAAGGAAGAGCCACAGGATAGTAGTTTTCAAGTTTGAAGGGAACTATGAGATCATCTCATCCATACCCCTTATTATATACATGACAAAAGTGAAACCCAGAGAAATGGGTAATTTAAAAATAAATCAGTCAACAAGCATTTATTACGCACCTACCAAAGTTCACACAGGAAATAAGGAGCGAGATCAGAATTTGATCCTAGATTTTCTAGCTGCAAATCCAGCACTCCTCCTACTGGACCATACTAATGATGTTTGTCCTATTTACCATACAGGAGTGTGGTCAAGAACAGGTTTTATAAACCACAACAACTCATATTGCTAAAGAGTCTTATTACACATACTCAAGTTTACAAAGTGATTTCCTTATCACAACCCAATCAGGGGGATATAAATATCATTATCCTCATTTCCCAGATGAAGAAACCAATACTCAGATCATTGCCAGGGGTCAGACAATTATTAAGTATCAATGCTAAGATTTGAATCCAAGCCTTTTCTGACTTCATCTACAATACATTCCACTACTTCTCATAGTAAATGGGAGCTACCGGAAAACGCAGGATGAATATAACTGGATCATAGATGACCTGTAAAAGTACGATAACTTATCCCACAGTTCCATTTTTTCCCCTTTAAGCCTTACTGCCCTATCCTATTTTACCCCTTGTTTAAATTATTTCCATATCTTTTGTATTATATTTCTTCAACTTGAATGCAACATGATGCTTACTTTATCTTCTGATTTGATGGGAAAAGTCTCTGGACTAGTGTTACTAAATTTTTGTGATGTCACATTTTTCTTTACTTGTTGTTCCTAATGGGTTTTTTTCCTTGACCTAGAGAACCCTAAGGTGAGATAGAACCCAGTCCTTAAAATGGTTGCTTCACCTAGTGCTTGGACGGTTCCTAAGAGATGGGAATACAGAGGTTCTGCATGTGATTGAATTTGCATGGATTGGCATTGAACGAGGTCAGTTTCCAACCAACATGTTCCCTTTTCTGCATATTCATATTGGGTCTGTTCTATTTCAGGCCTTGCTTGGACTGCTCAAAGACTACTCATATCTGGAAAAGAATATGGAGGGAGGAGAGATTAATAATCTCTTATTTCCATTTGGGAATTGTGAAAATCATTGGGGTTTTTTTTAAAAAGAGGTTTGTTTTCTCTTTTCTATTTTTCAGTACTATGATGATCATTCCCCAAAAAGTATTATTCCTGAAGAATAAAAAGGAGATTGGGTCAGTAGAAGTTTCACCTATCAAGAGGAGAGTGCTCATAAAGCTTCTGTCTCATATTTTCCCTTACTTCATTAGTCTTAAAGTTTCCATTGCAGGGACAAGAAATAATCCCACACAACTTTCCCCACTGAGACAATTTAAAAGTGAAAGAATGAAAAATGATTTTCCCATTGGCCAAAGACCATTTGCATCCAAAAATTGGGATTCTAACTCTACTGATAATCCCATTAGAAACTGTGGTCTGAAAAGCTTTCCTTTTACTCACATATGGCTTCTTGTTAGAGGTTTTCAGACATTGAATACCCTCCATAAGTCAAAATTCATAAGCCTCCAGTGGCTAACATCGATAGCAAGCACTATGTATCTCTTCTTTTTATTAGAATATACTATTTCATGCACACTGTGATTAAATGCATATTCAGGTTTCTCATAGAATTTAGCTCATATTCAAGTATTAATTTGTTTTTTTTGTACCAGTAGATATCTGGATTATTTTCTAATTAGCTCTTGACTACTGAACTAGAAGTCTATTCATTTATGGTCAATTCAATGCAATAAATATCTATTGCATACCTGCTTTGTACAAGGCACTGTGCTAGGCTCTGATGATCCAAAGATTAAAAAAATGATACAAATCCCTGACCTGAAGGAGTTTATATCGTAATAAAAGAGGGAAAGCATAAGTCCAAATAAATATGACCCAGAGTATAAAGAAAGAAGGTCAAAGGAGAAATTAACAAGAGGTGCTCTGAGAAAATTAAAGAGACAAAGATTGCTTTCAGTTAGGAAGACCAAAGAGAGCCTTGGAGAGAAGGTGACACATTAGCTGGACCTTGAAAGAAGAAATCAGTTTCAATAAGCAGAAATGGGGAAAGAATCTGGGCATGAAGGATAACTTGAATAAATACACAGAGCGGAGAATGCAGAATGAAATTGGGGAAACCCACGTAGTAAAGTTTGGTAGAAATATAAACAATGTGAAGTACAGTGGTATGAAATATTGTAGGACAGGGAGCAGACTCAGAAGGATCTAAATGCTGGTGTAGCATGTTGGCATTATATGCCCTAGGCAATAGGGAGCTGTTGAATGTTTTCAAGCAAAAGAGAGGCATGGCCATGTACGTATACTAGAAAATTTATTCAAGCTTATATGTGAAAGTTGGATTGGGGAAGGATGAAACTGGAGACAGATCATTCAGGAGACTATTATAGCAGTCAAGGCAAGAGGTGATCTAGGGTGGAGAGGAGATTATGTAAATCAAGAGATACTGCTATATCAGACTATAGATTACACAGAATCATTAAAACTAAGAGATTTGGTATTAATATTGGTTTAGATACCAATAGAGACACAGTAGTTAAAATTAAATGATTAATGTGTATAATAATTAAATAAAATAGAAATAATAATTGTTTTATATATTAATGTATTATGCAATTAATTAAATAAAATCTAATAAAACTGAAATAAATTAATCAACATTAAAGGTAAAAAGGACAATCTATCCCTCTGATAGATATTATTCGTTGAATCAAAAATAAAATACACAGTAGCTACAGACTGTATAATCTGTTAATGTTTCACCCTTACCCACCTAAACCTGGTGAGGCTTGTTGATTGAAACATAGAGACTATAAATCAGCTTGTTGAGATAAAGGAGTGTATTTTCTTGAAGTTCAAAGTCACCCAGGAACTGTCCATTACTAGAAAATGCTGATATACCAAAGATAGCTTTGAGCCAACCTTCAATGATGGACAAGGGTATCCAATAGTGAAGAGTCATCTTACTGAGAATCTCATTGACATCAAGAAGGAAGAAAAACATCTCTGCTCAAGAAATCCCCCTGGCACATGAAGTGAGGGGTCAGAGAGAAAGCTGGGCTTGAAAATCACTGCTCAGAGTTGTAGTTTTCTTTAAAAATTCCAGGAAGTAAGACTTCTAGTTAACGTATGAATATTTGGGGAAAGGGTTTAGAAGAGGGGAAGGAGGAGATCTTGCCATTTGAGATCTCAGACTGCCTTGTGGTGGTATAAAAGATCAACAGGGCATGGAATCTCTATTATCTTACTTTGAACTGGCCACTTTCCATGGCTCTCTTTGAAAGGTTTTAAGCAGTAATGTGCCATATGGTGCCTCTCACTCTCTCTGCTTTTATTTGCTTCTCCCTGTGCTGATCCCAGAAAAGAGCCACACAGTATTTCTTGATCCCAACACAGACCTCAGGACTTCACTCTCCAGGGCACAGCTAACCAAGAGCCATATGTGTACCAGATTTGAATAACTCGGTAAGGGCCTTAACAGGACCCTAGGGCATGTTCCAGATCATATGTTAAACACCAAGCCGTCTCTCTGCTGAACCCCTGGTCCTTTGCATTTTAGTAGTACTACTTTTGTGGTAATAGTCTCTCTGCTTATCCTACTTGTATTTTGAATGATTGCTCTTGGACCATTGGCTTTAATATCCTGCATCTTAAATTCTGTTCATTGCTGAACAGCTAAACTTGCCCACATGTTCTCAAAGTATGCATGTAGAAGAGGTTTGTAATCTTTAAAGGTACAAACACATAGAAACAATAGTAATAAGGATATTATTCCACTAAATTCCTATATACATATGTCATCATGGCTTGGATAGAACTCGAGGACTTGCAAGGCCATGACAGAGGAGAAGAAAAAGGTACCAAGTGGCAGTCAGACTGAGAGAGCTTCAAGTAATCAATGATGGTCTCTATATATGTCTTCTGAGGATCACCTACCCAGCAGGTTTAACACCAATGAAAACATGAAGCTTTTCTTTCTGAGCATAAAGGTGGAGGGAGCTATTTACACCAATGAAATAGAAGGAACAGTGGATTTTGGAATATTGAAACTATGATGGTGATGATGATGATGATGATGATGATAAATCACATTTATAGAACACTTTATAGTTTAGAAATTGTTTTTCCTCAAAGGAGTCCTATGAGAAAGATAGTGTAAGTATTATTTATCCTTATTTGCAGATCAAAGTGAAAAAGGTAAGACCAAGGGCACACAGCAAACAAATGGTGGATGGAGGATTCACAGCCTAGTCTCTTGATTACGTGTCCAACAATTTCTCCTCTAACAATGAAAACAACCACAACAAAAGAGATATTAGAATGAAGCATCATCTGGTTTGTACTTCTGCTTAATTTTTTTTAACTTAAAAATCATAGCAAACCTTTCTGAACTTACTTTGTGCTACTTCTCTTTTTACTGCCCAGACTGATCTACTAACTCCTCCCTGCTTGGAATGTGTTCTGTCTCCTATCTCCATGACTTTGGGCAGATGGTCTCCTGCATCAGAAATGCATTTCCTCTTCATCCTCGCTTCCCCAAAACACTAGATTCACTGATAGTGGCAGATTCATATTCCGCTTCATGTAACCTTTCCTGATTCCTTCCATCCTCCATTACTAGCTCTCTTGAAGTTATATTATGCCATTTCATATATACTTAATGTTTACTTACTTGGAAAAAGCTTACATCATTCTAGTAGAATGCAAGCCCCCGAGGGCAGGAAATGTTTCATTTTTGTCTTTATTTCCCAAACACTTGGAACAATAGGTTGCACACAGTAGACACTTAATACAGGCTTGTTGAGTTAAATTTAAAAGGCAGTAAACTAAATCTTGGTACCAATTATTTTGATTTTCTTTGTTTGGGTAAAACTGGGGTAAGGCGAGGAGGAAGACAAAGATGGGAAGAGAATTATGGGGCTATAAAGTCAGAATTATGAGGCTTATCTGCCAGTTCCAAATTGCACAGAAAATTCTTCATCAGATTTTGAACAGAAGAAATGAAGGCCGGAAGGGAGGAAGGGAGGAAGGAAGGAAGGAAGGAAGGAAGAAGGAAGGAAGGAAGGAAGGAAGGAAGGAAGGAAGGAAGAAGGAAGGAAGGAAGGAAGGAAAAGACAAATAGATATGGTTCCCAGATGGCACAGAAATTGTCATTGCGGATTTCTATTTGGTGAAGGGCCGAATCCAAGTGAAATAATTCTAACTGGAATTCTCTTAGCGTATTTCATGTACTACTTCACCACATGTAAATCTTCCAAACAGTTGCTCTCTTTTGGCAAATCATTATTTCACACTTATTAAGACAAAGTGTAGATGAAGGTTCCAGGGCTGGTTTATAACTAGAACCAGTCTACAGGTGTCATATATTTTATACACTGGAAAGGGAGAATATTGTTCTGCCACTTGCTATGAAGGAACTATGAACGTCTGAAAACAAATGACTTTCGACTGCTGATCAGAAGTGCACTTTAATCAGTTACTAGTCTATGATCAATAATTAATCATGCTATTCTGTCTAGGTAATAAATAATGGGGAAAATAGCAATGAATATATACTTGGCCAGATTCTCCCCAGGGGAAATGGGAATGGGCTAGCATGAAAATGTATACTGGTAACTCTGGGCATCCTCAGGGGCCTTTGGTTGGGGGTAAGCAGACTAAAGAACCAAGGAAGGGAAATAGACTTGTTACCACCAACAGCAGGCTAATCTCCTCCTAAATTAATAATTGTCTCTTTTTGAAAGTAAATATGGTATGAGACAGGAAAAGGTGCCATTGAGAGGTTTCAGAAGACATATGCTATCTCACCATTTAAAGTACTCCCTTGGAGATGAGTATAATGGTGGTGACTGGGTTTCAAAAGGGCTTAAATTTGTACAGTGTTGGGTGGGACCAAGATAAAGAGAACACAAGTTAATTTTTCCCATAGTAAAATATACCAGGGGAGTTCGTTTTTTCATTGAGTCTTGGATCTGGAAAGTATGTTAGAGATTTTCTAGAGGGTTTTTAATAGGAAAATACTGAGGCACAGAAAGACTTAGTGACTTGCCAACTACCTTTGTAGTGTGAAGAATTATTTTGCAAAGTCGAGGGTCGCAACTTACTCTGTTTTAGATGGGTAGATTAGCATATATTGGCATCACAGTACATATCTTTGTCTAGATGGAAAATGCATGTATGGTCAAGAGTCATGGAAGTTTGGACCTGTAATTTCTATGTCACAAGAAACTTAATGAACTAAAAGAGATAAGAAGCAATTATTTGTTTGATGACTTGGGTTGTCTTCTACACTGGGCAAAGAGATGTCAAGAATCTAAATTCTCAGCAAATTCTACAGTAAAAATACCATTTCTCTAGGTTCATAGACGTGGAGTCAATTTTCAGTTGATCCAATGCAAAAGATAAACATAGTTTAATAGGAGAAAGAGAAGCTGTATTAATGAAATACTCGTCTACATTTGACACTTCTAATATTAGATTACTTTTTTGTTTTAAATACAAGAGTCTGTGCAAGCTTTGAATGGGATTGGGGGAGGGCTTTCTCAGTGAAGTCTGTTCTTCTGTTTCTGCATAAGGAAAGCATAATTTGCACCGCAATATTAGCTAATTTCCTAATTTGGTTAAATAACATGCTTTGAGTCAGGTGTTTTCCTTTTATTAACTGATCCCCCCACCTCACCCCCCCACCCCGACTTCAGGCTTCCCCAATGTTCCTAGTATTTCCAGCCAAACCAATAAGCAGTCTTCCTAATAAGGCAAGACACCTGCCAAATGATGGGGGTTGGCTTGTGCTCATTCAACAGAGTCTCCTTGCCAGAGCAGCCTGGCTGGGCCCTGCAGGGGGAGCCAGCTCGACAAACCACCAGGATCACCGGCCTGGCCATGAGTCGATGCCAGTGCTTATCCTGGATGAATTACTTTAGCAGTCAGCCTCCCAGGACCACTTAAGGAAGTCCCACATGACCACACCTGTAGTTGGTCCACTGAAGAGGACCACAGTGAACATTATGACTTATTCCCATCCTCCTCACCACCAAACAAGAGGGACTGAAGCCCATGGTGCAGCCAAGGTTACCCCAGGAAATTTTAACTCACATTTTCCAAGCTTGTGCCCCAAGTAATCAGCATTAAGTGCCCACTATGAGTAAAGCAGCATGCTTGCCTCTGTAATGCAAAGACAAGAAACAAAACAAAACACAACAAAGCCAAAAATCCCTGCCCTCAAGAAGATTATATCTTCATTGGGGGTGGGAGTATACTATGTGTAAATAAATAAGTATATTATATAGAGTAGCTATATATGTATATATATATATAATCTAGATATTTGTATTTACTTAAATGTATACACATACACATATATATATATGAGAAAGAGAGAAGATATAGATTTCAAGAAGGGGGAGGGAGCAAGGAGTGGGGGCAGTGAGAAAAGGAAGAGAGGAGAGAGAGAGAGAGAGAGAGACAGAGAGACAGAGACAGAGAGAGAGAAAGAGAGAGAGACAGAGAGAGAGAAGGAAAAGGGGAGAAAGAGAAAGGAGGAGAAGGTAAGGACAGAAAGACAGGAAGAGGCAGTAAATAGGGATCAGGGAAGGCTTCTATAGGGAAAATGTCCATGAGATGAAGAAAGGAATTCTAGGAAGCAGGGGCAAGGATAGGAGACAGCTTCTGCCCCTGTAGATTCTCTGATTGGTGAATCTTGCCCAGGGCCACTGTTTCCTGATTCACTATTTCCAGCATTTCACTACTCAGTCATGAAGAGTCCTGGTTTGGTTTTTCCCTCTCCCACTTTTTGAGCCTCAGAGACTGTCTTTTTCCTGTCTTTTTCTTGTCAGCCTTTCACACAGTGCCCAATAAATACTTTTTCTTTCTATCTGTCTATCCAAATTTAGTCAGCCAGTCAATAATCATTTATTAAGTGCCTACTATGTGCCAGGCACTAGACCAAGGGAGATGCAAAAGCTGAGAGACAGAAGATGGAATGCTGAATTAAAAGAAACAGCAAGTTAGAATAGTTGGCTGGCATTTAAGGTGCAGATAGGGAGTAATGAGAAATAAGCCTGGAAAGATAGCCTGGAGCCAGACTGTGAAGGGTTTTAAATGCCAAGCTGAAGAGTTTGGATTTTATCTTAGAGACACTAGGGAACCACTAAGGCTTCTAGAGCAGGAGAACGACATGGTTAGAGCTGAGCTTTCGGAAGATTAATTTAACACCTGTGTGAAAAGTGGATAGAAGAAGGAAAAAATGGGAAGCTAGAGTTCTACTCAGGAAACTATTGCATAAATCCAAAAAAGAAGTGTAAAGTATCTGAACCAGGCAGGTGGTTAATAGAGCAGAGATGTAAGAGATGGAGTGGAGCAAAAGACAAGGGAGGGAGTGGGGCAAGACTTTGCAACTTCTTGGCTATAAGGGTCGAGGAAGAAGTTTATGCGATGTCTCTCAACCACTGAGCTGTGTTTGTTGTGTTTTTTTTTAAATACATCACTTTAAGATTTGCAAATTAGACATACATATACTCACACAAGCACAGATAGATTCACACGTTATCTACCTAGTTATCGATCGATGTGTATGTATCTTTTAAGCCTCATAAACCAATGTGGTATCACTTTTATCCCTATTCTACAGAAGAGGAAAATAAGGCTGAGAACTTCCATGACCCACCTAAGGTCACCTAGTGAGTGTCTGAGATAGGATATGAACTCGGATCATCCGGCCTCCAGGTCTAGCCCTCATTCCACTAAACCACCTAGCTCCCAACCATCCAACTGTGAACAATGCTATATCCATCCTTAGCTTCTACGAACAACACTCTCGTTGCTTGTCCCACCTTCATCTCCTACAGAGTTTAAATAGTGGTAGCTTCAGCCAGGGAGTAATGAAGTCATAACCCCCACCAAATTGGAGATTCACACAAGCAAGCACTTACTCGCTGGGGAGATTATGCCAACAGTCAGCACAGGCTATGAATGCCAGGGAAAAGCAAGAGTAATGATGAGCAAATGTGGAAATGGCAGGAGGAAGCCCATGCTGGAGGGCACAGCCTTCTAACATCTAGAGTGTGACAGAATCCTCTGTTTCCTGGTGTCTGTGCTTTTCTTAAAGCTCTCTCTGTATTGGAAGCAGCATTTGCTTTCTTTTTGCAAGGAAGGTGTTTACCAAAGCAGTCAGGGATAGTTAAGAGTTTTTCATATCTAGCCTAGGAGACCAAAGATTAGCCTCTAGGCTCCTTTGGTGTATATGTAGACTAATTCCCACACACATGCCCCACACACATGCCGCACACACACACACACACACACGACAACACCCCGTTACAACATGTCTTAAGATTGATTTAGGACGTCTATTCCTTTCAAGGAGATGCATCCAAATATAATCTGCTTCCATGTGAGTTGCTGGCAAACCCCAACTGCTTAAAGTAATGGAAAGGGGTGATAGAGCAGATAATCCAATATACTGGATAATCTCAAAATCATTTCCATTTGGTTTTTAGACTATATTCAATGACTTTCTTTTAGCCTCAGCAAGTTTACCTTCCTAATTATCTTTTCATTAGCTTCAAAGCATTTGAACTAGACAAGGACAAAGATTTAAATGTTACCCCAGATAATCCAAAGCATCCTCAGAAGGTCATCAACAATTAATTCCATCAATGAACAGGTATGAACTGAGTACTTCTGCAGTGCAAAGACTTGTATAAGTGACTTATGGGGACACAAATAAATATCCCTGTCCTCAAAGTGTTTACAGTCCAGTTGAGGAGATATGTATCTAGAAGCATAAGACATTTTATGAAAAAAAATGTGGCATCGACAATAAATGTGAGGGGAAATTAAAGGTAAAGATCAATACTGCCTGTGGGTCACTGTTGCCAGGAAAGATTTCCAAGAAGAGGTGAAATAGAGGCCAGAGTCTGAAGGAGAAGAAAGGAAAAATTCAAATGGGTACCAAATGGGGGCTGTGATGAAAGCATCCAAGGTAAGGGAATAGCAAAGATTTTAAAAATTGCAAACACAAGGTAGAGTCAATAACCATAAATGCACATGTCTGAATGGAGTTGGAAATAGTTTTCTAGATTATTTTAAATTATGAGAGAGACAGAGACAGATCAAGACAGAGAGACTAAGAGAGAGAGAAAGAAATAGACACAGAGACAGACAATGTTATGAAGAGACACTATAATTTTGTTTGTGTAAGCGGGGTTAAGGAACCTGCAGCCTTGAGTCCTTCATAGTTTAGATTCAGTCAAAGGGTCACACTTGAGTACCTAGAGGGCCATATGTGGCCTCAAGGCTTCCAGTTTCCCACCCTTGGGTAGAGACTTTCACTAACAATACAAGTTACAACCAGAAAGAACATATGCGAATTGCTCATGGGTCACAGTTTTTATGAGATTTGAACCCAACATACAAGATACCATTTATACAACTCTTTAAGTTTTACTCTTACCCATTACTATTACTATGGAGGACAATACCATCCTGCCAAGGCCTACTGCAACATCTCTCAAATATACCCTCTCCTGTCCTCTGGCACTGCCACCATTCTAGCACAGGATCTCATCACCTCATGCCTGGATTACCACAATAGCCAGTTGGTGGATCTGCCTGCCTCAAGTCTGCCCCTACTCCAACTCATCTTCCATTCCGACATGAAAGTTATTTTCATAAATGGCAGGTTTGATCATGTCACCCCCACCTCCTACTCAAACTCCAGTGGCTCCCTATTCCCTCCAGGAGCAAATATCCCTTCATAACCTTACCCCCTCCTACTTTTCTACTCTCCTTGCCTCTCACTTCCCTATACATGCTCTTCAATCCAGTGACACTGGTCTTCTGGTTGTTCCATTAACAAGACTCTTAAGCTCTGGGCATTTTCTCCAGCTGCCCCCCATGTTTGGAATGCTCTCCCTTCTTTGCTCTGACTATAGGCATATCTCATTTTATTTCCCTTGGTTTTATTTGCTCCACAGATATTGTGGGGTTTTGTTTGTATGTTGTTAACAAATTGAATTTTTATGGCAACCCAGTGTCAAGCAAGTCTGTGGGTGCCATTTTTCACATCATGCTCCCATGATGTCTCTGTGTCACGTTTCAGTCATTCTCACAGTTTTTCAGACTTTTTCATTATTATTATAATATCTGTTATGGTGATCTGTGATAAGTGATCTTTGCAGTTACTTCTGTAATTGTTTTGGGGAGCCACAAACTACACCCCTCTAAGACAGCAAGCTTAATAGATAAATGCTATCCATGGCATAACTGTCCTGCTGACTAGCTGTTTTCCTATTTCTCTCCCTCTCCTCAGGCCTCCCTACTCCTTCAGACACAATAATATTAAAATGAAGTCAATTAATATCTCTATGATGTCCTCTAAATGTTCAAGTGGAAGGAAGAGTTATTCGATGGGGCAAACCTCATTGTTGTCTTATTTTAAGAAATTACCACCTCACCTCAACCTTCAGCAAACACCACCTGATCAGTCAGCAGGCATCAACATTGAGGGAAGACCCTCCACCAGCAAAAAGATTATCATTTGCTTAAAGGCCCAGATGATGGATAGCAATTTTTTTAAGCAATGAAATATTTTAATTAAGGTATATACATTTTTAGACATAGTACTCTTACACACTTAATAGACTACAGTACAGTGCAAACATAACTTTTATATGCACCAGAAAACCAAAAAATTCATGTGATTTGCTTTATTGCTATACTCTTTATTGCAGAGATTTGGAACCAAACCTGCAGTATCTCTGAGGTATGCCTGTCCTGATCTCCCTGGTTTCCTTTCAGTCCCAACTAAAGTCTTAGGTTCTACAAGAAGGTTTCCCCAATTCCTGTTAATTATTTACCATGTGTCCAGTTTATCTATCCATCTATACACATACATATATATGCACATATACACACATATATGTGTATATATTTGTTTGTATGCTGTCTCTGGCATAACATCATAAGTTCCTTGAGGGCAGGGGTCATCTTTTGCCTCTTTTGTACCTTGGCTCTTAGTATAGCACCTGGTATAGAGCAGGTGCTTAATAAATGCTGATTGATTGTTATAAATTCATTTGATATTCACAACAGCATTATCAGGTAGGTGTTATTATCCACAAATAGATGAGGAAACTGAATTTAAAAGAGATTAAGTGATTAGCCTATGATTACATAACTAATACATGTCTCAAGCAGGTTTGGAACTTAGGTCTTCCTGGCTCCAACATCCTTTAGCTAACTGTCTTGATAATGGCATTTGATCAGAATTCAAATCCTATCTTGTCTTACTAGCTGTGTGACTTGGGGCAAACTCTCTCCTTGCCTCTGATCAATTCTACAAGACTAGAAGTTTCCTGTTGCTGTTTGCTGTTCAGTGGAGTCTGATTCTTCATGACCCCGACTGAGGTTTTCTTGGCAAAGATACTAACATAGTTTGCCATTTCCTTCTCCAGTGTGTCCTCATTTGACAGATGAGGAACCAAGGGAAATAGAGTTTAAGCCTCAAACAGGGTCACATAGCTAGCAAGTGTCTGAGGCTGTATTAGAACTCAGATCTCCCTGACTCCTGTGTACCACCTAGATGCCCTATAAAAGTTATCAATCTGCCTCTGTGAAGAGAGTTTTAATAGTAGGATTTTCCTTCAATGATGAAATCACAGGATCACAGTCTTCAGATCTATCCATTACACTCTGTGTGTGTGTGTGTATGTGCGTGTGTGTGTGTGTCTGTCTATCTGTCTCTATGTCTCTCCACTCACCTGCCTACCTATCCATTATTTTATCCAGTATTTTCTTGTGTGAATACAGTCTTGGGTATCAGGAAGAAATCCAAAGTATTTTTAATATCTGATTGGCCAGAAAACCTGATGAACTATTTGTGTCCATGACACTCAAAGAACTATTGAAGGTGGGGCTGGGGGTGGGGGAGAGTAGGGAGAATATGTTAGTTTTTTTTTCTTATTTCCCTATCCCAAGCAACTAGTTTGACTACATTTTTTCCCTTTTCCTTCAGACCTATTTGTATACACATTAGGCAGTATAGTTATCATGGTCTTTCACCATTTATTCATACTTGAGTCCCAACAAAAATTACTACTGGAAGGGATCCTCCATAGATTCCACTCACTAGGAGTAAAGAATTAGTCACAACTGGCAAGTTGATTGGCATAAAGGGCACAGTTAGTTTGAGAAGAAAGGGACGCTAAAGGCCTGAAGCCAAACACTTCTGTTAGCCTACATTCCTAGGACAATGCTCCAGGGGAAATTTCCCTGCTCTCAGACCTGGTTTCCAGTTGCCAATAACTCACTACATGAGCAACCTAAAGGCCCTTAAGCCCATCTCACACCCATTTTCCTCATCTGTAAAACAAGGGAGTGGGTCTAGAGGACCACTAACTCTAAAAGACTGCAGTTCTCTTAGAATTTGGAAAACTCGAGCCCTGAGGCAGGATGGATACACTGTACTAGGCTCTAAGCAGGTAGGTGGTATGGTAGATAGAACACTGATTGCTAACTCCTTTTTTCAGTCAAGTCTGACTCTCCATGATCCCACTTGGGGTTTTCTTTGCAAAGATACTAGAGCGGCTTGCCATTTCCTTCTCCAGCTCATTTTACAGATGAGAAAACGGAGGCAAACAGGATTAAGTGACTTGACCAGAATCACACAACTAGTAAGTGTCAGACTGGATTTGAACTCAGGCCTTCCTGATTCCAGATCTGACAGTTCTATCCACCACCCCAGGCCTAGCTGCCCTGGACAGAGTCTTGGACTTGAGTTCAAATCCAACCTCAAAAACATGCTAGCTGTATGACCCTAATCAAGTCATTTAATCTCTGTTTGCTTCAGTGTCCTCAAGTGTAAAACAGGCATAATCATAGCACCTACCTCACAGAGTTGTTGTGAGGATTAAATATTTGTTAAACAATATATAAATGCTTATTCCCCTTCCCCTTTCTCCTCCCCCCTCCACCTCCACTGCAGACATTATTTCATTTATTTGTACGTATATTCCCAGAACTAATACTGGGGCTGGCACATGGTAAGTGTTTCACTTGTTGATTGAAGGATTGCATTTTGTTTTTTAAAAAAGTTTGATACCATGAAGTATCTTTTTTATGTTTCCATGATGACATATAAGTAGACTGACCAAATGTTTTACATTTCAGTTGGTTATTTTTAGATCATGTTGACACAGTATTAATTTCAGCACCTAAAACATCATTGCTCTCAGTCTTTACAAACATTATCACTAATAACCATGGAAGTTATAATAGTTCTAATCCTTAGAATACCATGTTGCACCTTGAACACTGTACAATAGAAAAATGAATAAATTCATTATATCTGAAGCATTAACTTCTGATTGGCTTCTGACCAACTAATATATTTATACCTTTGAATATATATACAAATGAATGTGTATGTCTGTAGATATACCTATATACATGTATATGTATATACAAACATGTGTATATAAATATGTCTAGCCTGTTTTGTGCATCTATCTATAATTATATATCTATCTCTATTTATCAATCTACATATTTACCTATCTCCATCCTTCCACTAACTCGACATCACTCCTCTGTTGAGGGGTAAGGAGCTGAGGTTTTTTTCCTGTCTGATCATTCCAGGGATTTTTCAAGGACTGAGTGTAAAATACACCATGGGAATAAATAAGTGAGCCAGCTCAGGGAACATTCCATGGATATCCTTCTAGTCCCAGAGATGAGTGGAATAATTCTCTACTAATTTATACACCAGTGAAACCGGCCGGTTGGCATGTCCACAATTAATGTGGATGCCAAGTGGGAATGCAGCTTTGTTTCATCTCGGAAGACTCAGCTAAACATCAGCCTCTCCAGCTGAAAATGCATGCAGCGTGTCTCTTTAAACTTGCACCAGACGCCGGCATTTCTTCATCTCTGTTCAGTCTATCATTATGATGCATTATACAATGTAATGATGTAATACTCCGGAAAGCTAAAATGCACGCGCCTTGCCAAAAATAATAATAAGAAAAGTATACAATTATTTTCCGCTATGAAAGCCACTCTCACTATCATTTCATCCTTCCCTGGCCAAAATGAAAGCTTCCTAATGGCTCAGTCTCTTTATGTTTGTGTATCGAACATGAATGTGAAAAGGAGGACGTCAGCTCGTCTGTACAGAGTTAGAACTTTTAAAGGATGTAAACAAATTTATCACTTGAGCATGGCAGTCTGGCTCCAAAGCTGCCTTGGCCATGTTCTCCCGAGTGCAATTCCTAGTGTGATTCTAAATGTTACCACGCCTCGATTTGTTAATACCAAATTTTCCTTTTAAAAAAACGCGGGGGTGGGGGAGAGTGGGGTGGGGGGTGGAAGGTCCTGCCTTTCCCTGTTTCATTACCATTAACCTATAATCACAATCTGGTTTTCTGTGCAGGAAACACCTTACTGGGGAAAAGTCACCTTATGGTATTTGGTAGTTACGTTTGGGTCAAGGGGAGGGAGGAGGGATATAAATTTAAAAAATAACGACAACAAAAAAGAAAATCTCAATAATAAAGTCAATGAAATGAGACTTTTCCTCCCTTTCCTTTCCTCTTTTCCCCCAACTGTGAACATTATTTTCAGTTACAGGAGCAGAAAACATCTTGGGAATCAAATTCCTAATATATCAAGAATTTCTTTAAGATGGAAAATTAGACATATAAATTTATTTTTTTCCTTTTTTCCCCTTCTCGCCTCTCCATCCAACTCCCACTTGTCCATTCTAGAGGGATTTTTAAACCTGAGCTATTTTTTTCTTTTAATCACCAGGTAGAAACCTCCCAGCAATAGCACTGATCATAAAAAAAGGGATATTGCAATCCTGACTCTAACAACCCTGGCAGATGCTGTTACAATTTGGATGGCCACCAACATTTCAAAATGATTTTTTGGTTATTGTTATTGCCATTGAAAAGGGGTTGATTAGACGGAGGCCAGAGACAAATTTAAGGAAACCCAGGGAACAGAAGAGAGCTCTGGCAACGTCCGTGGCGTCCTGTACTGTCTGCAGCTCTGAGAAAGCTGCTTTAACTGAGTTCCCTCACGGATCCCAGCCACAGCTAATAAAGCCTTTAAGTAGTCTGGCCACCCGCTTGATGCTGAAAATTTGTGGAATGCTATTTTTTTTTGTCTGACAAAATTAGTGGGAATGTTTGAAGTAATTAATTTTTATACTAAACACGTGTTGTTATTTTTTTTTAAATGTACAATTACCAAAGCATCGAAACCACACTAGAACACAATCAGATGTGCCTGAGAACGCGTAATTGACACAAAGTACGTGCAGGGAAACGCAGCGAAAACATAAAATAAATGGTTATTGCGATTCCGAATCTGGGTTTAAAGAGTGGAAATGAATCATAATTACGCATTATTAGCTAATAATTGGGTGGAGGCATACAGGGCAGATTTTGTTTATTGTTGGCGTTCTTGCAATTGTTAATGTTATTATAATTTTCCACTGCAAATTTTACAAACCTGAGGTTGCTTTGAAGAATTCCCCATGATTTCTCTGCACAAACAACTAGTCGAATGCTCTGGGTTACTCACCACTGAAAGCGGACTGCCTCTGGGAAGCCCCCGGGTAAACCCTAAGCGGCTCAGGAAAACACAGCGGCAGGTGTAGGGTGGTATTCTGTATCCAAAGGAAAGAGAATATAGAGGGTAAGAAGTAAAGACAGATTTTTGCATCCAGAAGATGTAAATCTAGACCATAAAATGGAAAAGCTCCAAGTGAGCTTTAGTGAGATTCTGAAAGAAGCAATTCTTCTTTCCATTCATCCCTTAAAAAGAAATTCATAACACCTACTATGTGCAGAGCACCGTGCTAAGCTTTGTGGGGAGTGCCAAGAAACCAAGATGCTGTTTCTGTGCTTTTAAATCATCCATTCCCCAAAACTCTATTAAGAGGTTTCTATGGGTAAGGTTAATTGCTAGGGGTATAGAGACAAAAACAAAAAAGAACAGGAAAAAAGCAAAAAAACAAAAACCAAAAAAAACCTCACACAAAAAAACTAGCCTCTGCCATCAAAGAACTTACATTCTATTATCAGGGTCAAGAGTGAAATGCTTTTCAAAATTCAACACGTTTGTATTTCAAGTTCCAAAACATCACTCCTCACTCCAGGCTTTGTTTCTTCTCAGGATTTGTCAAGAATCTTGTGACAAAATTCACTTTACAGAAAATTGAGGAAGACTGTCACAGAGCCTAAAATGTAACTATGTCCACAAAATATCAAGAAAAACTGATAAGGAGGTAAAGAGTTTGCTCACTCAACTCAATTTTCTTGGTCTGCATGGAGTTCAATAACTAGTTCGACTTGCTTCTTTTTACCGAATTTGTTGGTAATTTGGGAGTCATAGAGATGGTCAGAGATAAAAGGTGACAAAAGCAGAGACTCAAAGAACCCCCTAGCTCCTCCCCACAAAAAGTGAGAAAAACAGAAGTGCTGAGAGATAGCTCAAGAAGAAGACAGCATGTGTAATGGAACAAGAAATAGATTTAGTCTGAGTTTTTGATTTAAAATCCCAGTTCAGTTTCTCAACTAACTGGGTGAATTTGAGCAGATTATTTGACCTCTCTGGGCCTCAGTTTCCTCATGTATAAAAAGAGGTCATTGAATTTGATGACCTCATGGGTCTTTATCATCTGTAAATCCTGTGATCCATGAAGAAAGTAAACTTAGATAATTCATGTCAGGAAAAAAGCAGTGTCTACAGAACAAGCTCTTGGTTAGGCAACTTCAGTGAAACTGGTCAATTCAGTAGAAAACATAAAGCTACTTGTTTAAATGAGCTATCTCTTTTTTCTTTTACTAGACTGACCAATTAAGTAGGCCCTTGTAGACAACAATCCTGGAAGATTATATGGTAGGATCCACAAAAGTTTTGTGTAGACTTCAGCAAGGTTTGTTTCTGTGTGGAAATCCAGAATCAATGAAGGATTTAAATACAGGAAATGAAAACCTTGCCCTTCCCAGGAACAATAAAAACCATGTCTCTCTTACTCAAAGGTTGTGTCTATACACACAAACCAGTTTGACTGAATTCAGCCAAGTAAAGTGAAAACAGTTGAATGCAGACAGACTGTCATGGAGGTATTTCTTTTGTATGTGTGGTCGAGGGGTATGTGTTTGCATGGGGGAAGGGGGGTTGCAAATAATCAACCTTACTGAACTCTTTTCCTTTCAGTCTGTTGCTCTGGTGTCAGAGATGTATATGGAATATACCAGAAAGCCCCTGTACAATGCTTATTTACCCCTACAGAGGCAGCTCTCTGGAGCTATCAGACCTAGTAGTCCTAAAATATACCAGTAACAAAGAGCTGTTCCAGATGCCCAGTCCTCAGGGAAGTCAAAGGTGAATTTCCTTCTTCTGCCCATCCAAAGGAAGGTAGTGGAACAAAGCTCCCATCCGGACATATTCGTTGCTCAGACCTAATTGGGGAGGGATGTGGCAGTCACTAATGGGAAAGCTGGATTATGCCCAAAATGTCCATTACGATGAGCCAAACCCTGGGTGGGCCCTAGGGTTTTCTCCCTACCATGAAGGAACATGGAGTCCTTTATGTGCTGTACCAAGCAAGGAAAGACACCTTTATGAACTCTGAGGAAGGCCAACTGCCCAAGGCCCTGAATTGTTATCCCTACTTCCCACAGCACCTAAAGATGGTTTAATGTGTTCCTCCAACTTTCTAGGTAGATTAATTATAGGGTGTGAGAGGGGTAGACAACAGACAATTCAGAAAATAATGTTTTAAAAAATCATATTGGATGAGGTAAACAACTCTCTACTCAGTCACTCCCAATTTTGTTTTCATGCTATGATTTATGTACTCTAAATGAGGGTGGGTTCTTGATAAAATTATAGATTGGAGAAGTTTATATCTCCTTCTCTTTTCCTCCTTGTTCTTCACCCTTCCATTGCTCCCAGTCCAGGGTCTAGACACTCAACAGTTTTCTGCCTTTTCCTGGCAAAGCAAGAAATGACCAGTCAAGGCTACTATAGTCAAACACACTATAGTGTAAGAAGGAGTGTTTCCTTTCCCAATTTAATCTTCATATATAATTATGAAATAAAGGGGCCCTATGTGCCAGGTATCACAAATTAGTTGTTGGTTTATGTTTACTGGGGGGTGGGGGAGGAAGAATTTGTATACAAGTGTACTTGCAGGGAGGACAACACAGAGAAGGTGTCCTCCTCGTACTTAGCCATCTGTCAACTCCACCTTCACTCTCATAAGAAGCCAGTTCTATTCTCAGTTCAGATTCTGACCAGCTTTCGCTAAATAAGGAGAGATTCTCCTCAAGGTTGGAATTGTCTGGTGCATAGTTACATACAAGAGTCTCCAACCATGTGCAGTAACGTCCTTGCTAAGCAATTAGAAAAGCCATGTGACCTCATCTGGCAAGGGAAGAGGGGGAGTGAATTTCATTTATTTACAAATTTATGGTCCATTTTTCCCCTTCCTCATTCCATCAATAGGCTCTATGCCTCTGCCCAAGTGGTTTCCAAAGTCTGGAAGGCAGTCCCACCTCACATCAGCTTTAAAAAATCTCTAGTTCCCACAGAGTGTATTCCAGGTATCACCTCCTGCACTTTATCCCCGCAACCCATTTATTAGAGCCTTCTCCTTCTGGAAATGACTCCTTATTACATTTTCTATGCATTGTCCTACTGACATGGTGTACATCCCCCAATCTCTAGTAGTTTATAAGCCCCTTGAAGGCAAGGACTATTTCATGTTTGTCGTTTTTCTCTCTAGCCTCTGGCACAGTAGTATCAACACAGTAAGTGCTTAATAAATGTTTGTTGAATTGAGTTTTACCTTACATGCATCACCTAATTGACTTTAGTGGCTGTTCTGCAGGGTACTAAGGGCTAGGGAAGAGGAAATTCTATGTGATTCAGGCTTCCTGGAAACAAATGAGCAAAAAGCTTCACTCACTGCCGTTGACCCAGACCTCTAATTACCTCTTATGGGTGCACAAAGACTGGTGGAGGGGACTCAGACACAACATAGTCCTTCCTCAGTAATCTCACAGGAGTCAATTCCCTCCTGACACTGAAATGTGCCTTCATTTACCATGGCTCAAGAGCTTGATTTGATCAAAATGTTAATTAAGTTTCTCTTTAACATGATTTATGGGAAATTGGAGATGGCCTGAGAATATTTCTCCTGGGCAGGTAAGGTACCACAGCCCAGCAGCATCCTCAACTTTTCCAATTCTTATGTCATTAGGAAAATACATCTTATCCTGAGGCCTAATACAATGACCACCTTCCTGCTCTTTCCTCTTCCAAAAATGAACCACAAGTCAAACAGAGTGTTTTGTGTATATTTTCACACAGGCACGCCTCCAGTTTCCAATAAATTTTTACTATAAAACTAAAGATAACCAAATAAAATCACATTAGTATGGATACACCATTACTCAGTGGCGTTACGCAGACGAGCAGAGCTGGGAGTCGGTGACTAAGGGTCTCTAATGAATGAAAATAAAATTGTATTTCACTTCTGAAGGTGGCAATGTGTTTTATGGGGAGCACAAGTGTGTGTTAGTCTATGTGTGCATGTGTGTGCCTTTTATAAATACATCTTGGAAGGAAGGGTACTGCTTTCCTGAATGCAAAGTTTCTATGGAAGACTGCCTTTCAATATGCAGAAATGAGCCCTTGCCTGGAACAGGGAGAAGACATACGGACGGAAAGATGCATAATGTCCAAAGAGAATGAATAACTTTGTGTTTTCACATAGCACGTCCTCTGCAAACATCACCGTTATATTTATGAAATGGTTCCACACTCAGTATAAGTGTTATAAATATACCTACAGGCAGCCACTTTCATATACCTCATATTCATGGATGGGACCTCCACAAAGTCTTCTTGGAGAAAGAACTGTTTCAGAAATGTACTTCTTTCCAATGAGGGCCTTCCCACCTTCTGTCCTTTGGTACCTTTAGTATAACACCCCCCAATATGGCTTCAGCGTAACTTATTCTCCAGTTATCTATTTTCATGCTTGGATTTGTTTTATTTTGTTTTGTTTTTTAAGTGTTGAGCTTCTACATAGTATAAGAAGAGTCACAGAGACACCTTCCCACACACACATGCACACACACACACACACACACACACACACACACACACACACACACTCACACCCCTTTTGTTTGCCAAAGACTGTAGCAAAATCCTAAGTCCATGCAGAAGTACAAAACCAAGATTATCTGTAGCTGGAAGACAAGAGGCAAGGGTTTCC
The DNA here is from genome assembly GCA_028658325.1 of Potorous gilbertii. NCBI lineage: Eukaryota > Metazoa > Chordata > Mammalia > Diprotodontia > Potoroidae > Potorous > Potorous gilbertii. The sequence goes on from CM053769.1 coordinate 175,488,996, forward strand.
AGGGAGAAAAGGGAGCCCCCTTTTTTTAATCAGAGAAGCTTTGTGATAGGGTACACCACACTTCAACATGAGAAATGTTTGGGTTTGCATCGCCAGCAGGAGAAAATTCAGTTCATGCTGCAATATATATTTGCACGGAAGGAGTATGTTAAAAAATACAATAAAACGTTATCTCTGATTAGAAAAGAAAGATGAATTCTCCTGCTAAACCAGGTAACCCTAAAAGCGTGTTAACATGAAATACTAAATAAAATGCTACTCATCTATAATAAATCTTATTACACATTTTGGCAATTTTACTACTAACATAGTGAAGGTTTCAAGCAATGTTTGAAAATAGAAATCTTAAATTGAATCATTGTTGCATGAATATATGCAAAATATTCATTTCTAGCACTGTGAGGGTTGAGTGCTTTTAAATTGGAGAAATCACTCATGACTTCACCTTTTCATGCAAGATAAAGTTGTATGTGGTAACATCATTACAATGTCATGAAAGGAGTGGAAATCATACAACAGTTCTGCCTAAAGCTAATATACAAAGAAGTGCTTCAATATTTTTCAATATTGTTCAATATTTAAAGGTGCAGTGCAAGGCTTTAAATATATAAAAAAAAATCATTAGGCTTTAGATGTCAGTGAGGCCTTTACTGAGCTCAGAGACTAATAAAATCATTGATGAGATCTCTTTAATATTTAACGGAATTCATGTCTTAGGTAGTAGCCTATTTTCAACTCCTATCTCTGCAGATGGGGCTAAATATAGAAATTTTAAAAAAAGATTTATGAAGGGGTGATTATAGATTTTATTAACTGTAGTGCTAAAATAAAACTATTTACCTGATAACACTGTCATAACAAGAGAAAAAGCACTATGACATTTAAATAGAATCTCCTATCAATTCTTTAACAGGAGATGGCTTTAAAAGTAGCTAGCACATTTATACACAGTAACAATCAGGAAATTCAATCACTGAAAATAAATGGGCAGATTTTCAAACGAGTTGCCGCATCATGAATCATCAATAGAGTTGGGAGGATTTTGAGAATCTGGAAGACATGTACATACATACCAATACAAATACACACGTATATTTGTGTGTGTGCATTAAAAAAAAATGGGAATAACAATCGCTGATATTCATGGTTGCTTTGTTTTTTTTTAAATTCACACTGATAATTAAAACTAGGAGTCAAGGTTCAGGTTCAAAAGTCCATGGCATCTATTTATATATCTACATATTTTAATATATGCACATATAAATATATAAATAGCCTTGCCCTATATTTAAGCATATTATTTCTATACTGAAAATCTGTGGAAAAAACAAAACAACCTAGCTAAAGTAAGGTAAGGCATTCCCAGACTCAACTTTAAACCCTGGTTATGTATGAAATTGATAGCTCCATTCCTGTTAGCAACTCACTAGTCCAGCACTTTAAAGTCATGGGTTTGCAAAATAAAATTGTCTCTCTTTTGAATGTCAACCCCTACCAACCAAATATTCCCATTTATTAAAATAAAAATGTAAATTTATAAATTATCATCCTATTTTTATGTAAAAGCATTCTGGAAAGTACCACATACCATTGTCACATGGCAAAAAACGCTCCTTATCATTGGTTGTTGCTAGGCTACCAGGAAATGGAATGGACCATTGCCAATGATGAATTAACTGATGAGCCAGGATGACAGTAATCTTTGTCACTGGATGCAGTAGCTGTCTGAGCCCTGTCATTTTCTGCATTTCATGTTAAACAGATATACCTAGATTGTAAAACAATACAAAGAAAAATCAGAAAAGAAAGAAGTAAACTTTGACAATCAGAGGGTGGTAGCTTTTTATATACACACACCAGCCTTATTACCATTTCCTTTATAATCAGGTCCAACCTTCGTTAGAATTTCTACTATAATTCTAAACCTGTGAACAAATGAAACTTTGGGTTACAATCAATAGAAAAGATTCAAAATTATATTGCTTTCTACCTTATAAGCACACTGTAAGCTGGGTCTATGCAATGCCAACACATCCACTGAAAAATGGAAAATTTAGCAAATCATCTGAATTTGTGGTCTACGTGATGTTACTCCCCTGGGTACATGGATATTGTCTCAAATAACCACATTTGGTGCTTCCAGTCTGGTGAGTCCAGACAACCAGCATGATTGTTGGAAATATTCATTTTTCATCTGGATGTTTCGGTACCATATAGGTAAATGTTAATAACCAGTGCCAAATTGCAGAGTGAATAAGGCCCTGTCTACATAAGTCTAAATAACTAAGCACTTGTAATGAATTGACCAGTTGATCCGTTCAAAAATTTGACTGATATTCTCCAATCAATTGATCTTAAAAGCTAAACCAACAAACAACAAATAGGTTGAAATCAACAATCATTTTGTTTATTATGTAAATAAAGCCTTCAAGAGTTAATCAAACCTCTGAAGACAGATGAAATGAGGATTTGGTTGAGATAAGCAATGAAAAAATGAGGTGGCAGAAGTAAGGTTAAGTGGGCATCAGATGCACTATAAAAGCAGATGGTATTTACAAGGTCAGAAGTAAATTCACAAATATAAACAAAGCAAAGGGGGTCCCAGGACCCCCAGAGAGAAGCAGAGCTTATGAAACTAGGAAGGAGTAAGTATGTGTGGTATGCCTATGAAACAATAAGACTAATTACCATAAGCCACTGGAGAAAACCACTTTAACATAATATATTGAAGAGAAAGGGGGGAAAAAAGAAAATTGAAAAGGAAAAACCAAGGAGGACCACTTTAAAAAGTAGACAACACACACACACACAATTTGTAGATGTAGATATGAGAGAGTCAACTAAAATTTAACAGTGAGAACATATGATATCCTCCATGTAATTTTAGTTTTCTTAAACGGTATTTCTTAAAACAACTGGCTAACCAACTTGGATTGATACTTTCAGTGAAACTATATCCCCTAAAAAGAGTTCAGAAATGACATCCTTGCAACATATCATTCTTCTAGCTGGTTCTGCTGCAATCTAATTATTGTGAAACAGATTAATTCTCTTGGATGGTGTGTGTGCATGTACATGTGTGTATATACATGTATGTGTGTGCATATGTACATGCATGTATATGTGTATGTTTCGATGGTTTTCAGACAACAAAGGATCTGCCAATGAGACAGAAACTCTTGGGTCTTGTTAGTCTCCACATTAGTGACAAGATGAATGACAGGGGGTTCTTTGGACCTAATACCGCATACTATTCAAGGCCTGCTCAGGTCTTTTTTAGCATGTGGATTTTTGAAATGATAGATCATAACCACAGGCCCAATGCATGTGGATGGGAATTGCATACACTTAATATTTCAGGGGAAGTGTATGCAACCTAATCCAATCACTCTGAAAAATGTGGCAAATGGAAATGCATAAAGAAAGCAGCTGGCATAAAAGAGAATAAAGAAGAAATATTGATGAAGCTCTGTATGGATTAGGCAAAATATATTCATGTTGTATTTGAATAGATATGTATATGCACATATATACTGCATCACATATATATATTGGAAAGCCAATGCACAAAAAAAAACCAGATCAGAAAATGTCTTTTCTTTCAAGTTAAAATATTCACCAGTCTTCCATTGTGGGTTAGAGTCCTCTCTTTGTAAATATCTAGAGCAGTTTTTAATGAGAAAATATAACCAATATTTCAAAAGTATGGGTACAGTGTTCAGAAATTCTGATATTTCTATGGATTAGGTTACTAGGGAAGCTTTGGAATCTGCTTTCCATAAGTTTGGGGGTGTTTTAAAAACAAGAGAGATTTTCATCTGCAGTAGTTAAATCAATTCTGGTTATGCTCACATGAAGGAACATGTACTTAATAACCTCTCAAGGCATCTTCTAGTCCCATGATTCTGCACTGAGAGGTGGTCCTTCCCTTCTATGGCTATACAACAAACGTCTGCTTGAAAAGGCATTGTGATTCCTATTTAATTTAACTCAACAAATAATTGCAGCAGGATCTTTGACCCGTTACATTAAAATCCTTCTTCCCATTTCCTGTTTTTCCCCTCCCTTCTTGCCCTATAAAACACAATGAATAGGAGTGGGAGTGAATGCAGAAAAAGTCAAGAGCATGGGATATAATTAGAATTAAGGTGGCAGGTCAAAGTTTGGTACCATGGTCAGTACTAAGGTAGCATGATAGGAATGAAAGATGATGGCTAAGCTTTGGAGACAGTCATTTTCCTTCCCCTCACCGAAACAGAACACATTTTCTTCTTAGGATCATAACTTTAGACCTCAAAAGAAACTCAGCTGTCTTGTTTAACACTTACACTTTAAAAATGAGACGCACAGAGATTTTTTGACTGGTATTATACAGACATTAAGTGGCAATCAGGACTTACATCCAGGTTTTATTATTCCAAATTCTGTTCCCTCTACTGAAGAGACAGTTAAAATGTTTGATAGATCCAACTCAGAGTGCAAATCTGACAGACTCTATAAAAGTGGCATGAATATCAGTCTTGGTCACCCACATAACAGTCTTCACCAGCCATGAGACTGAGACTCAGTGAATATTGTTGGTGGAATTGGTTCTGTCTGTTGCAGGTATTTAAAGACATGGACTCACAACATTTTATATGCCTTTCCTGGTGGCATTAATCAATATTTATGCATAAAAATATGGATTTCCCAAAGGATCTGCCCGATAGAGTTCAAGGGACTCAAACAATAGAGAGGAAATGCAATTCACTTAAACAATTTTCTGAAAATGATAAAAGATAAAGGTTTTCTAACACTGAAACCACTCCCATTTACTAAAGCCAAAAAACAATACCCCAAGCTCCCCTTGAAGCATACATGTCCCATATATCAGGTGAAGCATCTTTGGAAAATAGCCAATTTGTCATAAATTCTTCAATTAGACACCAATGGTCTGTGGGTCTGGGCTAAAGGCATTTTTTAAAAAAAAGAAAACAATGCCTGTAGGTTGTATAAAAGTGCTTTGATTTCTTACATAATAGGTCACACCAGTTGTCCTGAAAGGGTTACAGTACAACTCAAAAAAAAAAAAAGAAAAAGAAGCTAGAGGTTTCAATCTAGTAGAGAACAGTTTTCTCTCTTAAGAACTAGACTTCCATGAGGCATCACTAAATAAGGGACTCGGAGACACATTAAAAATTACAAGTAAACTTGGTCAAGAATGTCCAACAAAAGTATCTTCTTTACGATACCATTTACATTAATCACTTGGTCTCTGTTCTTACTGCCCTAGTACTGACCCTCGTTACTGTCTAAACTATTACAATAGTCTTTTCATGTGTCTTTCTACATGCCCTCTATCCTTCTTCCAATCCAACCTTATTTTGTGTATAAATACGATCATGTCTCTCCTCTGCTCCCAAACCTTTATACGCTCACTATAACCTCCTAAGTAAAATTCAGACTCTTCCGTCTGCCATTCACATCACTGTATGATCTGGCACAACCATAGCTTTCCAGAGCTATCAAACATCACCTCTATCACAAAGTATTCCCTGATGCCTCTCTCTCCTCCCCCCCGATTGGTGGCAATCTTTTTTTTTCTTATTCATAAAACAATTTGTTTTGCAATTTTCAAAGGCATTTAACAAAAATACATATAATGTCATTATGACTGTGTTTGCATATTCTCCTTCTTCTAGGTTTGGAGCTTTTGACTGGTTACAGATCACCATATCTATCCAGAGTCAAATCTACCATGTTGTTCAGCTCCCTGGCCACTTTCATGCTACCCCTAGTAGGGGGTGGAGCAGTGGGGATAGGTGGTGGTGGTATATACCTTTCTCCCCCTGACCTCCCTTCTTTCTCTAGCATTAGGAACAGAAATCAAATCAATGCTAACATTCCTAGAAAGGACTAATCAGTCAATTGTCTTGTCAATTCATTCACCATCACTGTGACACAGTTGACTTAATCCTCCCAGTCACCACTCCCTTAAAAGTATTGCCTTCCGTTTTTAGAATATAAACTCCATGAGGGCAGGAACTGGAATTTTATTGTTGTCGTTTTATTTTTGTTTTGATTTTGCATTCCAAGTATTTAGTAAAGTGCCTAGAAGACAATAAGAACTTAATAAATGTTTTTAAAAATTCATTCATCTATTTGGTATGGCTTGGGTCCATGTCTTATTTAAATTTTTTAATCTCACCTAATGCTTAGCTTAGTACCTTGCACATAGTAGTTGCAAAATAAATATTTGCCTAGAGGCAAAGAAATTTAGGAGGGGAAAAAAGGAGTGAGTTACCTACCGGCCCATAAGGTCATGGATTTAGAGCTGGGAGAGGAATATTCTTTAACTGTTTAATAGGTAAGCAAATGGAGACCCAAAGAGGTTAAGCCACACGAGGCTCCAGAAGCATTAAATACCACAGGTAGGAGGAAGATGTCTTACAATTTTTCCCATGGGAAGAATGCAAGTTTACCATTCTTCCCACATATCAGAAAAACCCACTCCAGGACTTTGGAATATGGGATATTTGGAAACATTCAAATAGTCAGCTGGACATTTCCTTTTTTAGCCAGATGTTTGGTTCAATTTATCCATAACAATACATTTTTTAGTGCTTTCACTTTCTTGCAGCAGCCCTATGTAGTAGATGAGGCAAGTATGATAACCACTATTTTACAAGGCGACTCAGAGTGGGGAGGGTAACCATAGCTAAACTATGGCATGGACCTTTCATCACTTGTTATCCACCATCATGGGAATGTCCTTTCTTCTCATCTCAGAATCATTAGTTGCCTCAATTCAAGCAATATCTTTCTCCATGAAGCTTTTCCTGACGGTGCCCCTAGCTGCTAATGCCTTCCCCTGAAAATCACTTTAAATCTATTTTGTATAAACCTATACTACGTCTGCTGACTCTCCCTGGTGATCATAAGTTCCTTGAGGGTAGGGACTGTTTTTGTTTTTAGCACAGTACCTGGCAATCAGTAGATGTTTACTTGGTAAATTTAGACATACCTTTGGAAGTTCCCAAGAAAATGTAAGCCCAGTCTTTAAGTCCATAACAGATTTCTTCATATCCGCAGAACAGAATAGATACCTACTGCCCTACATCCAGAGTTGCTCAAGGGAAGGAAAGATGGCATTCTTCTATTAGTATTATTTCATGCCAAATTAGCAAGCTTGTTAAGGCATCTAAATACTACAGTGATACGCACTATGTAAATACAGAGAGAGATCAAAATCACTATAATGATGAATGCTAACTGCTACCTTCATTTGCAGTGCAGCCAGCATGGAGAACAAAGGCAAGCATCCTGAGGTCCCTTGAGACAACACTCTAGATTGGAGTTTAGGGAGCATTATTCAGGTCTTTACTCAGGAGGAAGATGGGGGTAAGATTTTGGGGGTGTCTTTTCTAGGCTCCACCTACTTTCTAGCTTGTATGCACAGCCTGGTGTATGAATCCTTTGTGGTTCTCTTACTGGTTTCCTAGCAAGTCATCCATGGCTCCAGACGTAGACAGAGTAAGTGGATAGGCTTGCACAAAAATGGGCACGGACAAATGTGACTTTCAAACCAGAGAAGAAATAGTGCATGCCAAAAATGCAACAAGAAGATATCTTCATTCTGTTTTTAAAAAAATCTTCATCCAAAGTATCTACTACATGCCAGGCACTGGGGATGCAAATACTGAAGCAATTCACCTGAAAAGTGCTTGAGGCAACTAAAGAGCACGGTAGAATGCTTGACTGGGAGTTAGGAACATCTGAGTTCAAATCCCTCTTCACACACTTACTTACTGCGTTGTCCATGAAAGTCATTTAACCTTAGTGTGCCTTAATTTCTCCATCTATAAAAAAGAAAAGGTTGAATTCCATGGTGTCCAAGGTCACTGCAACTCTAAGTCAGAAAGGGAAGTGTGGATGACCTTATGATGACAGAAGGATGCAAAGCTGGATATAAGATAGGGGCTTCCATCTGCCTATGAATGCAAATATTAATCAGATCCTCCTTCTTAAGTTAATGTAAGATGATCAGATTTACTCACTCAACATTCTAGCTAACCCCTTTACTTAAATGAAAGCTCAGCACCCCACAAGATACCTTGAATGTGGTAAAAACTAAATAAACACTCATTGAATTAGATTAGATTTCTTGTTGCCCAAACTCTCTCTCCATTCAGTTGCCCAGATTTCTCCCATATAACTACACAGGAAATATACCATTCCAACATTTTTTCCCTCCTTGCTCCTTCTTCACCTCTAACTTTCATGAAGCCAGCCAACCATCACCACTAGGCTTTTCTGTTTCCTCTTAATTCTCCTCACTATCCAGTCCCGCCCAAAACACAAATAATTGGAATGCTCTGTCCTGAAAACCCTTCACACTATATAAATAACTAGGGAGAGAAAAGCCTCCTATAAATAAGGGGCAAGCAGTGCCCCTGACATCATGTTCCTATTAACTCTCCCTTATTACTCAAACAGGATGCCTTCCCCACCCCATCCTAGCCTCCCCCTGCTGTGGCTTGTGTCTCCTTAGAATTCGTTCCTGGGCATCCCTTCATACATCAGGAAAGGTAACCCTGGTCTTTCAGCTTCACAGAAGAAGCTTCCGTTCCCCAGTCAAGGATTTGATTGCAGATCACCAGACTGGGAGCAACCCAATGAGATGCACACGCGTGTCTAGCAGGGGTTTCAAGCATGACAGCTTTGCTTTGGGCACAGGTCAGGAGAACTTTGGTGTGGAGAACAGGTGGGCTACCTAACAGTCAGCAGGTAGTCCTGCTTTGGACTATCACCATTCTAAATCAGGATGTTTGGCAAATCATTAGTGTCTGCTAGCTATTAAACAGAGGAAAGTTCAAAAGCACACGTATGTTTTTCTCCTAGCTTCCCAGGTGGTAGCTGTTTCAAGCAGCAACCTTTTCACTTTGTACGATGAGACTTGTAAACTTCCCGTGGCTAAAACCGTGTTTTCTAACCAGGTGCCCCGCAACTGAGCGGCGGTCTCTCAAGAGCAGCCAACTCCATATGCTAATCTCTGTCTACAGAACAGCCATTTGCTTCTCCTTGAAAGTTTATTGTTGAAATTACTGAAATGTACACAAATGACTCCATTTGAAGGTGAAATTTGGTGGAAAAATAAAGATATAATAGGATTCTTTCTTATATAATTTCCTGGTGTGATGTCTGTCTTAAAAAATGAAGTGAAATTATATGATGTCAAAAAATCAGGTTTCAAAATGATTGACAACATGTGAATGTTTTGCATTGTGAAATGAGGTGGAAAATTTTAATTGCATGATGGGAGGACATAATATTTATTAGAACCTTGTAACCACACAGGATTGCAATGAAGAGGACACAATTTTAAATTTTGCGTTAATACTTCAGGCTAAATCTTAAATGAGCACACAGAAGTAAAATTCTTTATCAAAACCTCTTCTTATAGTATATGATTAAGTTTTCAGACTAATAGCTAAACAGCATCAAGGTGATTGGCACATTAGCATCCTGACAAAGAGGTTTTCTAGTACATATTCCTTTTTGGGCTTAAACAATGTAGCTCCATACAAGGCACCTACTGGGTCAATGAAAATGGAGTGGATATGGTTGTGGTGCTCACAAGATAAATTCAGCAAGCGTTCAGTTAGCCATCTGAGACTGAAGAAAGGGTATGATAATGGAACAATGAGCTCATCATTTTTTTAAAGTAATAGTTAAGGGTAAGTACAACAGGGACAAACTAAAAGAAATGGCAAAGCAGAGACCTAAGTTAGATTTTTTTTTTAATCAAAACAAACCGAAAAGGAGAAACAAAAAAACCAAAAAACAAAAAAAAACTAGGCATGAATACTGACAACAAAAGTAACCAAGAATGGTGGAAGGCCATGGAAATGAGCTGGGCATCATTCCCATTCAAAACATACTGATTAAGTGTTTATTATATGCCAAGCAGTGTGCTAAGTGCTAGAAATATGAAGATGAAAATGAAAGTCCCCATCCTCAAAGAAATTATATATCATTGCAGAAGGGAGAGCTTAGCTATTGACAGTAAGAGTGAAAAGCCAGCTTGTGTTGAGTACACCGCAGACTGAAGCGCTATCCACTCAGATATCTCTATGACTCTCAATACCTTCCCTAATAAAAGACTATGTGTTATAGCTTCTCAACGGGTCACAAGGTGTTCAAGTTAGGGCTAGATACCAGACAGAGACACATTGTCCCAACCTGTACCTTTGCTTGAATTTAACTGAAGTTAATATTCTATTCAGCAATACAAGAGACATCTTTGTCAGTTCCCCTTAGAGCCAACCATCACCAACTCTCACTCCTAAGTGAATCTGCATTTTACTTTCAGTCAATGGCCAACAGATTGCAGTAATTTTTCGAAAAATATATTTGGTGGAAGGGTGTCAATTGCAACATCAGGTCATTAAATTGGGAAATATGGTTGGGGTAACACACAGGCAAACGTTATTGTACCAATCAGGAGAAAGAGAAGGGAGATGGATTTCTCTCAGTGACTGATACTGGTAATTCACATGAATTTGGGCAAGGACATAAATCACCATGTAGGAAATCCTAGAGGGTCAGTGAATGGGTCTATAACTAGTGGAGCAGAAGAGGTCAGAAATTAAAATGGTTAGCAATGAGCAATAAGAAATCTGAGTAAGTCTTAGAAGTAATGGAATATAGATGTTTTATGGTGTCTCTCGAAGAAATGAAGGAAAAGAAGAACAAAGATCTTTTAGTATATAGATATAGATATATACGTATATGCAGGGGAGAAAAGTAAAGATCTTGAATTTTTATCTCTCTCCTCTTTTTCCTTCCTCTCACTCCCTCTTTTTTCTCCTCCCTCTCTCCGCATTTTCTGACTAGGATTGGTTAATACAATTTTAAAATAATGACAACTATAGTAATAAACTGCCAGGATTTGTTGCTGTATCCTACACCCTTCAGGAATTGACCAAAATGTTCCCCCTCCCCTACTCAGTAATAGCAGTAGTAATTGATCCAGGTTACACAGACTATCTCATGTATCTAATCATGATCCATGAGGCATGAGAAGCTTCTTTTCCCTTCCAGAGAAAGGTGTTTAAATGACAGGAATTCAAAACTTCAGATTTTTTCCAGTTGCCAACCACTGAAGACTGATCGTGCACCTGCCTGTTTTGTTCATTGCATTCTGATCCGAGAGAGGATTCATGCTTCTGAACTAGCAGATAGAAAGTACATAAGAACATCACAAAGTAATTATGAGTTTATGACATCATCTTAATATTGCAAGGGAGAGAATGAGAGACCCAGGAGAAATGTGCGATTTCCCTTTTGGGAAAACATTAATGGATGCTTACAATCTGTTTTCTTTTGTTTGGATGTTACAACCAATAATACACTTTTATGTCTATAAATAAAGACTAAAGTTGAATAAATCCAACAAGCCCTTGAGCCTGCAGCTCAGAATCTTGATTCACATTCAAGGCCAAGATTTATGAGTCACTTGCAGAGAATAGGTTGAAGCTGCAAGATTTGGGGGGAAATTATTCCACATGGTGATTATTTGGGGGAGTGATTATGCATGCACACCTGATCACGGTGTCACCTGTTCTCGCTAGCCTGACATGATAAAACATGGCAATTTTCTGTATTTCCCTTCCCTTCCACAACAGAGCCTAATGTACACACACTCGTGTTAGTCAGTTTTCTGTATGCCTCTTCATCAGTGGGCATCCGTCCCTCCCTCCCCACTTTAGCTCAGACTTCCAAATGATTTATGTAAATATCTTGATGACTGCAATGGAAAATGAGAGATGTCAACACTAATGGCCAATGGGGGATGGGGGAGACAACATTCCCAGAAGGTTGTTTTTAACAGCAACTTGATTTTTTTTTCTTGGACAATATTTCCCCTCCCTCACACACAAGAACCTTTGATGACAGGCCCAGGACTTCAAAAGATCGTCTAGGTCTTCTAGTCTCATCCGCCTGGGTAGCACTGGATTTTCTCTGACACCAGCCCCTCAAGGGTCTTATCTTACCCCCTCTTAAACATTTATGGTGATCAGGCCTTTACCACTTGCACAGATGGATCACTTCAGTACCTAATTGCCCTTACTGGGAAGAAATTTTTTCTAATGTCTTTTAACCGACATTTTTCCCTTTTCTTAGTTTCAAGCCGTTACTCCTCGTTAGATCATTCTCAGCCACTGCAAGTAATCCCCTTCTCTCCTTGAAATTATCATTGCTCAAATATTTGTAGACAGTTAGCATAGCCTTCCATCCCTCTAACTCCTTTCTCTGAAAGCTGTAAATGTTATGTTCCTTTAACCTTTCTTTATAGGTCATCTCTTCTAATCCTTTTATCTTTTTTGTCACCCTTCTCTGAGTTCTCTCTAATTTACAGTATTGATGTTCTTTTCATAATGAGGTGCCCCAAACGTTGTGCCTTGCTCCATAAGTGGCTGCCAGGAGAGGTGTTATTACCGGAACTCCATTTTCCTATAAGCAACAGCCCTGTATACGCTGTATGTATCAGGAGGACATTTGTCTCATTCACAGCTGCACTACATTATCCAAATACACCATCACTCCCAATCTTTTTCCCCATTAGTCTCCTAGAAGACACGTTCTCACTGTCCCTACTCGTGCTCTAGGGTCCCCAACCCACCCAGGGTCCCTAACAACCAGTTTCTACATGACTTGAACCCAGGACAGAGTAATGGAGCACAAGGGTGTTTTCATTTACTTATTTGTTAAGGCTTGTTTGCTATAATAAACCAGATGCAGGTAATCTTCCATTGTGCCTGCCAGCCACCGGGTTATTTACAATGCCATCAGACTAGGTTTATTTTTACAGCATTGTTAGAGATTAATAGCAATGCTACTGTCTTCACCACATTGGCTTTACTAGAGGTTAAGCCCCACAATGCCCCACACCATTTCCTGAGACCTAAGCAATAAGCAGAGAATCATTTCTAGTAAGTTCTGACTCTGATTAAAAAACAATCTTTATGAAATAGAAGCTAATAAAATTGCTTTCCTAATTACCCTGAGCTAGTTCATTTCCCAGCAAATATAATAAAATAGAGTTACTTGGCTCCGATTCACAAAATCTGAACCCAAGCTCATTATTAAGGCATTTAGCAGGAAAAAAAAGCATGTGTGCATAAGATGCTGTCCCATCAAGCAGAATGCAAGAAACCTTTTGAAGTTAGACCTTTGAAGTTGGAAGTTATTGCTGCATTTTTTTAAATGCAGGTATTTCTGCTAGGAAAAAAAAATATATCTATGTTATTTGTATTAATGGGGCTGAGTGCCTACACTCACATAACTTGGGGGGTAGTGGTGGAGGTTTTTGTTAAGAGCAGCAAGTCTTTACTTAAGAGAAATATTTAGTTCCTTTACATTGTGCTTCTTAATCTGCAGGGCTATTATACAAGGCAGCAAGACTTTTACATAATAGAACCGAGTAACTCATGTCCCAAGGCTATTATTGCCACGACTTAAGCCACTCAAATCTCTTTCATCTATTTAAGCCATGAGAGTCAAATGACTGTAAATGTATGAAAATGTTGGGAGATTGTTTTATTTTTCTCTAAATGTCCCATCATTCATTAACTTGGGCCAGTTTTGCTAATATTTCTAATGCATGCTTGAATGCTCCACTAACGGAGGTTTGTAAAATGCTCCATTCTGGAGGAAAAAAAAATACAATTACTGAAATTAAGAGAGTTTAAGAACATCATACCTATTAACTAAAGTAGTAATATTTACACAGCAGAACCAGATAGGCCCAAGAATTACACCTCTGGGCTAATAGGCAGGAAGATGGATCCATTTGCTTGACAGTGCCAACAGGGAAACATCCCTTGGTAGCTGTGCATTCAAGTTAATTCAAGGAAGGCTAACTAAGAAACTAACTTACTAACTAAAGAACACCCACTTCCAGTGAACAACAGAGGGGCTATGGTGGGGAGGGGGTGGGGAGACAACTGTATTTCTTCTCTCTGGGTATTTGCCTGAAAGCATTCTCCTAGAACTCACAGACTTTGCAAATTTAAAATGGGGCCGGAATTATCTATGTCTTCTACCAGAGAATGCAGCTCTCCTTGGGAAAATTTGTGAAATTCCACCCCCTGGGCAAAAATCATGGCTTTTTGTCAATATGCCCCAGGTGGAAATCTGACATTTCCATAATGATATGACAGATTTCCATCTGGGGAAACTGCCTTCTGTTTTCACAATGAATTTGAAGCAAGAATGAAAAATCTTTCACTTTTTCTATCAAACTAATTTTTTTTAAATTGCTCTGATTTTCTTGTCCTGAAATAATGGAGTAGGTATTAAATGAGAAAAAATGATAACTACACTGAGTTCAAAATCAAGTCCTGAGTAATATTCTGGTAAAGAGGGAAGAAGATCCTTAGGATAAATCCTTCCAGATAGATTTGTTCCTGGTTTTTAATAGTTACAAATGAAATTAGCAGATGAAGAGAATATTCTGTGTAGCTAGTGATAAGTGTGTGTGTGCATGGATGGTATACATCTGGAATTCAATAAAGGATTGACAGAGGAGATCAGTAACTCTATTTGAAAAATTAGTTCTAATTGATTTGGATAGGAATATTGTCATATGGCTTGAAAATCTGCTGAAAGATGATAGACAAAGGATACTGATGAATGAAAAGGAAAGGGGATGACACGGGGGTTAATGTGTGTTCTGATCTCATTTCTCATTTTTAGAAATGCAACAGGAGAAGGAGCAACCTGAACAAAAATGAAATATGCAAATTCTGCTGAATTAACTAACGGGTGCTGTGCATGCCAGGGAGGACAGGAAAATGTAAAGGCCTTGGAGAGGTGAGAAACATGGGTAGAAATATGAACAGTTGGTTTTCCCTAAAAAGCTCCCACCTGGAACAACAGAGTAGAAACCACCTAAGACACAGCATACTTACAAAAACTGCTATTTGGAAACCCAAAGATAACATGACTGACCCACCATCTCTAATTTAAATTATTTTTCCAGTAGTAAGGATCCTATAAGCACTGAACTTTTCACACTCCCTTATCTACTTCTCCTTCTGAGGTGGTAGCCTGTCATTACTGGAGTTAGTAGTTGTCTAGAAACAATCAAGAAAAAATGTAATTTCCCCAGACTCCACTGGAGTCACAGGATTTAAAGTTGAAAGAGAATTTAGGACAACGGTCTAATTTTGAAGATGAAGAAACTGAGGATGAGAGAATTTAAGTGGTTTACCCAAAACCATATAAATAATAAGTAACAGAAGCCAGAATTTGAACCCAGGTCTCCTGATTCAAAATTCAGTGTTCTTCCCAATGCACCACACTGGCTCTTAATGCCCCAAATCAATGTGTTCTGCATTTCTTTTTCATCAACCCAAATCCATTGAGGACAAAAAAGTAAATGGATTTCACTGGCAACCAGATCTACCAATAGCAAAACTATGCAGATAACTCAGGAGTTGTGTGGTGTTGGCCCAATGGAGGGATAAGACAAAGGGTAGGGAATGTTCAGGGGGAACAAAAACAGTGAACAGGAAGGGAGAATTGATTAGCTCAGGAAAGGCGAATGAGCCTGTACTGATGATTAACACCAGGTCTACATGCTGAGAGAAAAACGACAGCACCACAGTGAATGTGGCGCATCCGGTTTGCCTGCATGTCTTAATGAGCACAATGGTCAAATGCCCTGTGTGTGCCATATGTTGTGGCCATATGCAGATCTGGTGAACCAGATGCCCTGCTTTTTTTTTTCCCCTCTATCGCGCCATTTTTCTCACAACATAGAGACATGGGTTAAGTGAGAAACAGGGGAAAGGGGAGGGGGGCAAGGATAACTCATTACTTGAAGGGGTTATACTGGTTCATTTATTTATTCATTCATCTAGCCATCCTTTTAGTCAACAAATATTCATTAAGTAGCTAGTATATTCAAGAAGAGTTGAGAGAAATATCACAGATGATAAAGTCCTAACAGATCAGGGATATTCAAGAAAGCAACACTATTGTTTAAAACCTTCTATGAGACAGAGAATATTAGACTGGATGGGCCATGAATCACATTTCTGTCATACTTACAGAGGTATTTGCTCTTGTGCTCAGAATGTCCATTTGCATATTTCTAACAAACACAAAATTTTTCATCACCCACAACTGGCAGGGAACAGGGACATGGATACACAAAAGCATGATAATCTCAGATCTATAGATGAAGGGCAGCTAGGTGGCATGGTGGACAGAGTATCAGGCCTGCAGTCAGGAGGATCTGAGTTCAAATCCAACCTCAGACACTTACTGAGTAATGCTGGGCAAGTCACTTTACCCCAAGTGCCTCAAAAAAAAAAAAAAAAAGGAAGGAAGGGAAAAAAATCTATAGATGCAATTTTGTAATGCAGCCAGTAATTTCTCCAGGCTCACTCCCTCTCACTATTAAATGACTCACACTACTAACAACAGCAAAGATGCCAATCAATTTACTTTAGCACAAACATTAACCTAACTTTGCAGACTGGTCACCATTTAACTCCCATTGTACAACTCTACATTCCATTCAGGCTTTCTTACTCACTGCTCCCCTGAGAAGACATTCAGTCTTTCATTTGGGTTCCTCTGCACAAGTGACCTCCCGTGTTTCTGATGTTCTCTTTCTTTACTTCCACTTGGTCAAATCTCTAGCTTCCTTTAACAGATAGCTTAGTCAGGGTCTCTTGGTAAAGTCTTGTCTGACTCAACCTTCCTTGCATCCATTAATCCTTCCCTATCCCCTGAAAAGACTTTGTACTTGTTTTCTCAGTATTTTGTAAACACTTAGCTGGGTATGTACTGCTTCCCTTCAGTTGAATGCAAGGGGCTTAACAGCAGAGACTTGCTTGTTTTATTTTTTTAGTATCTAGTCCAATGCCCACTATATGGTAGCTACTCAATAGATGTATGTTGAATTGAAACTAAAAGCACAAAAGAAATGAAAATTATTTGTTGTTTATTTGTATCCAACACTTTATGACCCAGTTTGGGGATTTTTTGGCAAAAGATACTAAAGCAGTTTGTCATTTCCTTCTCTAGTTCATTTTACAGATGAGGAAATTCAGGCAAACAGGGTTAAATGACTTACCAGGGCCACATAGCTAGTAAGCGTCAGAAACCAGATTTGAGCTCAGGAAGATGGAATCATCCAGTGGATAGAGATCCACTGAATTACCAAGTTGCCCATGAAAATAATATACTATGGTTAATAATCAAGCATCAATAAATATCCACTTCTAGTTTCTCCCTCTCAGCAGAAGTCCCCCCCCCCCCATATATATATTCCTTTGGAGATAGACTTTATGGTCTAGTGTTGATATACTTAGATTCTTCCTCACAAAGTCCACTTAAATACCAAATTCAAATAGAAACAGGAACCAGAAAGTAAAATGTAAGCATACCTGTGAACTGCATATTAACTTAGAAAACCACAAATTGATATTATCTATGTTATTTTGATTTTAATTTGTTAAATGTTTCCTCTCTACATTTTAATCTGTTTGATCCATTCTAGAAAGTACTATGGATAAGGTTAATACCTCTCTTCTCGTCTGTGCTTTTCTATAACCGGTAAGTCTTTTTCCTGAACTGGGAAAGACATTCCTTTAAAGAAAATACTCTAACTTCTGGCCCTATGGAACACCTATAGTAATAAGCACTGAATTGTAGTGGACTTGGAGGGAGAGGACCTGCATTCAGGTCCCGACTCTGTTGTCTTATACCTATGTGATCTTGAACAAATTCCTTAAGCGAAACCCTTTTGGGGGTCTCAATTTCATCATCTGTGAAATGAGGGAGGATAGGTTTAGATGACCTCTAAAGTTCCTTCAGACCACAATTGATCAGTCATTAAGCATTTATTAAGCACTTACTATATGCCAGACACTGGGCTAAATTATGGAAATACAAAGAAAGGCAAAAACAGTCTACGAGCTCATAGTCTAATGGAGGAAACAACCTGCAAACAATGAAGTTCCTACAAGATATCTACAGAGCAAATTAAATGGAAGATAATTACAAAGGGAAGATCCAAACCTAAAAGAGGACCCCAAAAGCTTCTTATAGACTCTAGAGAGTGGGATTTTAGTTGAGATTTGAAGGATGTCATAGAAAATAAGAGGCAGGTGATGAGTGAGAACATTTCAGACATGAAGGACAATCAGGGAGAAGGCACAGACAACTGCATGAGATTAGGTGTTGTACATTGGAAGCAGAAAAAAGGTGTAGATTTCTGAATCAAAGAGTATGTGGAAAAGACTGAAGTATAAGACTAGAAAGGTAGCAAGAGGCCAGGGTCTGGGGGGTTCTAAATGTCAAACTAAGGATTTTATATTTTAATCTAAAGGCAATAGGGAGATGCTGAGTTTGTTGAGTAGGCTAATGACATTGTTAGATGTGCTTTTTATGAAAATCACATTGGCACTTGGGTGCATGATAAATTGGACTGATCTGTGATTAATTCTGTGGCCTATCTAGTATACCATACCATAGGTACCAGATCAATACTTACTGACCTTATCTTGAATCAAAAATACATTAACTACCAAAGAAAGTAGATCTGCTCCAATTCCCCAAATTCTGTTACCCAAAGTTGGTGCTTTCCATCTTTTGAGGAATGGCAGCATCTAATCTTGCTCTTGGACTCTATGGATTTTGCCACTTCGATGACAGTACAGAGCTATGGTTTAGGTGGAAATGGTGGCTAGGAGGATTGTCTTCATGGTTGTATTTATTGAAATTAAACACGTTGTATTTATTGAAATTAAACACATTAATCAATTTAAACATTGTTGAGAACTGGTGACACCTTTTGTGGCTAGTCAAGCTACCAAAGGCCATTGCCAAGCAAAAGTTTGGAGCGTAGGATAAGAAATAGTCTATCTTCAACCACATGATGGACACAGAACAAGCATCCATTCCACACTTGTTACATCTGAAGAACTCTGCCAAGCAATGAGAAGAAACAAAGACGAATGACACTCTCTGCTTTGCTATGCTTTTGGAAAGAGATCTGTATCCTAATACAGAAGAGGTGCCATTTAGCTTGAAGGATAGATAGGATTTTGCCAAGTGGTGCCTGAATCATAAGAATCATTGTCAAGTCCACTCTTGTTCATTTTAAAGATGAGTAAAATGAGGCATAGAAACGTGAAGTGATTTACCCAGGGTCATAAAGCTAGGAAGTGGCAGTCAAGATTCAAATGGATATTCTTTGGCTCCAAATCTAGCACCCTTTCCAGTTCATCAGCCAGCCAATCAATAAGCATTTATTAAGTGTTTATTATGTGTCAGGCACTGTGCTAAGGGCTGGGGATACAAAGAAAGGTAAAAGACAGTCCCTTCTCATAAAGAGCTCATGGTATACATCAGAGCATTATAGACGGAACCGGAGGAAAAACACAACACGTTCCCTAGCTGGCAAGTAGCTCAATCTTGTTGGAACAAAGGACCTAATATAAGGGCACAGTGAGAGATAGAGATAGAAATATAACTTGGATCCAAATTCTAGACTTTGGATAGTAGTTTAAGTTTGACTTTCATCTTCTAAGTAAAGAGGGATCTTTTATAATGTGGGACAAGGGAGTAAGAGAGTGATGGACTTTACGAAGATTCCCATGGAAACAATGTGTAGTAGGATGGTGTCCCCTCCACTAGGGAAAAGTAGCAAGAGTAAATCAGCTGATAAATTCAAACAAGAAGGAACTAATGCCAGGTTTTATGATTACTTTCTCTGACATTGATTTTCATTGCAAGAAGGTTCAGAAACCTTCCTAGCCTCAATCAACTAGTTTCTCTTCTGTTTCTTCATCTATCACCTGAAAAATGTAAAAAAAGACTGTGTTTACTTTTCACTGTATGTATTGTTCTAGAGTCCCTCATTTAGAAAAATCGTTCTGGTGGATTTCTGCACTCAGCTAGTGGGTATAGGAAAGAGGGAGGATGTGTCAGAAAAAGTGTTTGCCTTGAGCTTAAAAACATATTTTTAACTAAAATTCTGTTCAATCTTTAGGATAGTTCCCATTTCCAATCCTTAATGGGACCTTTCAGCCTGTTCTAATTCATCCTGTGTATCTCCAATGTTTATTCCTAGTCAGTTGAATGTATATAATACAGAATTATATACAATGACAAGAAGGAGCCCTAGACTTAGGCTCAAAGCCCAGCTCTGACATTTATTAGTTGGGTAGCCATAGGAAAATCATTTAATGTCTCTGAATCTCAGTTTCCACATCAGGAAAATGGGATTGAAACATTTGCATGACTATTGAAAATGAAGCACCTCATTTGAATTCATAACCATAACTTGGGAGTCATAGACCTACAGAGATAATCTAAGAAGTCTTTAATATAAAGCCAAATCTGAAACAAATAAGCTCAGATTTTTAGTTTCCAGGTCTATAAGGGTGGGACTTCTCAATGATCTCTAAGACCTCCAGATCAAAATATATAATCACATAACGATGCTTTCCCACTTTGTTGTTGCTCTGGTGGACCCCTTTTTGACACTTGCAAAATAATTCCAATTAGACAGTTCTCTTCTTTCTGAAGGAGCTAAGTTTCTTTCCTGAATTATCAAGGTTTACTCTGTGGCATGTGCTCATTTGCCAAGTGCTCAAACTCATCATTTTTCTATTATTTCTGTCTGTGAAACATCCACTTCACATGAATATCACCTTGTAGTTTTTTTACCCTTTCCTCTCCTTCACTTCTCATATCCAATAGGCCAGATCCTATCCATTTCATCTCTTCAATATCTGTAGAATCCATCTGATCTATCCCTTACTCCTTTTTTCCACTATTCCCAAACCTATAGGACAGTTTCTCATACCACCTATTGGGACAATCATAGTAATCTTTTTATTGATTTTCAAATATCTATTCTCTTCCTTATCTAGTCTTGTTTTCATATCAGAATAATGTTTTAGACCTGGTCATATAACTCATAGGATCATAGGTTTAAAATCAGATGAAATACTATTAAATCATCTAGTCCAATTCCCTCATTTTGCAGGTGTAACTATTGAAGTGAAAAATGGTTATCTTCCCCATTTGAATGTAACCTACTCTTTATGGATAGGCATTATTGTTTCATGTGGTATACGTGTATAACCAGCACTCAACACAGTACCTGACATATAGTAGGAGTTTAATAAAAACTGGCTGATTGACTGCTTGCTATCCCCCTCATAGGGAACAGAAAACTTTTTTTTCAGGTGGGCACCATATGTTATCTAAACTATTCAGCAGCTCCACACCTAGAATACTGTTACATACACAGTTGGAACATAGTGTGTTTAATATTGTTGTTCTACAATATTACAATACAACAATATTTATGACAAATCCTCAGTGTGCATCTTCTACTCAAATCATACCAGCTTCCTTACTATTCCATCAATATTCAGTAATGTTCTTCCCCATCTTGGTTCATGTTATTACTTTATCTGACATGTTTTCCCCTTTCCACTATGCTTATCCAAATCCCAACTATCCTTTATGTCTCAGTTCAGCATTAACTCCTCCAAAGATCCTTCTCTAATTGGCCAACAAGTAATTTTCAAAGAATGACAAAGAACTCATGATCTCATTGAGCAACTATAGTAGAGTGGAGCAATCTTGTAATGAGTTAGTTGCATAGAGTGAATGATGTGGATTTTTCTGTCCTGATCAAGTAACTTCTCTCTCTCTTTAAATTGTGGATTGGTCTTACACCTAGTAGCAAAGACAAAAGGGCTTGAGGCAGCTAAGTAGCACTTGATGTTGACTAGGTGATAAAACAGAATCTGAAGTCAGGAAGATGTGAATTTGAACATGTATCAGACATTAACTAGTTGTGTGACCTGTGCAAAGCACTTGACCTCTCATTCTCTGTTTTCTTATCTGTAAAATGGAAATGATGATAGCCCCTACCTCACAAGGTTGTTGTAAAAATCATGTATAAGAACATGTGCAAAGTGCTTTGCAAACTGTAAAGTGCTGTGTAAATGTTAGTTCTTATCATTGTTATTGAGCTCTAGCTTCTCCAGATTGTCAGGGAGAGTAAAATGGTAGATTAATAGAAAAATATAGTGTAGTTCTCAATATTTCCTAGACCTGTCTTGTGCTAGTGATAATTTTGTCATTCAAATGGTGAAAGTGATGATGGTGGTTAAGTATTATTCTTGACTGAATTCTGACTAACAAGAAGAAATTAAAATTTGTTACTAAAGTAGAAATTATAGAATCTGAGGGTGGGGAGAATGATCCTTCCATCTCACAATTATAAGAAAAGAAACGTGGAAAAAGACAAACATGTATACTAGATTTTAAGAGAAAAGATTTCAAAGAATTTATAGAAAAGACGGATAGGATGCCATGGCCTAAAATATTTGTTCTCAGGGTGGTTGGGAGGTTTGGTAACATGAAATTCTGGAGCTATAAATAGAAACCATTCCAGTGAAATTAAGAAGAGAAATTGTCTAAAAAGACTGATATACTATCAGATTGGCTAACATGACAAAACAGGAAAATGATAAATGTTGGAGAAGATGTG
>CM053769.1:175512071-175573113 GCA_028658325.1 Potorous gilbertii
CATTCTGGAGAGTAATTTGAAACCATGACCAAAGGGCTATAAAAAAGAAGTGTACACTCTTTGACCCAGTAATATCGTTTCTAGGGCTATATCCCAAAGAGATCATAAAAATGAGAAAAGGTCCCACGTTACAAAAATATTTATAGCCGCTCTTTTTGTGGTGGCCAAGAACTGGAAATCGAGGAAATGCTCATCAATTGGGGAATGACTGAACAAGTTGTGGTATACGAATGTAATGGAATACTATTGTGCAATGAGAAATGACAAAGAGGCAGACTTCAGAAAAATCTGAAAAGTTTTATATGAACTGATGCAGAGCGAAGTGAGCAGAACCAGGAGAACATTATACACAGTAACAGACATGGTGT
Organism: Potorous gilbertii; assembly: GCA_028658325.1. Classification (NCBI taxonomy): domain Eukaryota; kingdom Metazoa; phylum Chordata; class Mammalia; order Diprotodontia; family Potoroidae; genus Potorous; species Potorous gilbertii. Next base: position 175,512,440 of record CM053769.1, read on the forward strand.
GCAAGACTGTTTTTTATAGACTTAACCCTTCACAGCACTGCAAGGACCTAAAACATTGCCAAAAGACTCACGATGCAAAATACCATCCATATCCAGAGAAAGGAATAGGCAGAATGAAGCAGAATATTTTCTCTTTTGCTATATTTTGTTTTGGTTTTTCTCATGGTTTCTCCCATTTGTTTTAATTCTTCTGTGCAGCATGACTAATGTGAAAATGTGTTTAATAGGAACGTATGTGTATAGCCCATATAAAACTGTATGTTATCTTGAGGAAGGATGGGAAGGGAAGGGGAGAAAATTTAGAACTTCTGGGAGTGATTATTGAAAACTGAAAATAAATTAATTAATTAATTTGGGGAAAAAAATAAAAAGACTGATGGAACTATACAAGAAATATTTATGTCAAATTAAAAATCTAAAGACACACAAAAGATGCTTACAAAGGTGAGTAACAAACAAGAGCATGATATGGTCCTCTTAGAATAGCATTAGGACATTGTTAAAAATCAGAATAAGCTGAGACTTATTAATATATTAAATTAATTATGTTATTGTATTATTGATTGATTATATTATTAATATATCAGATTAATATATTAACTACAACTAAAAGACCAAACCTTTTTAAGTTATGTTGAGGAAAAAGTAATCAAAATAAAGCTAGGAAAATTGTTTAGATTGAATGGAAAGATGATTGCAAATAATGTAGAGAAGGAAGAACTACTCAACCCTTAGCTTGTTTCTTTTTTTTCTGTCAAGGAAAATTATGAAAAAGAGAGAACAAGATGGCTAATGGGGAGTTGAAACCCTAGATAAGGGTTTTTGATAAGGTTCTTGATAAGAAAACACTTGGCTGCCTTTGATGAGTTCAAGTCCCTAGGTCTAGATGAACTGTATCTTAGAGTGCCGAAAGAATTGACAGATGCTATTACTGAGCCCTTACCAGTAATCTTTGAAAGATGGTGGAGAAAAGGTAAGATATCATGGACTTGGAGAATGGCAAACATTATCCTGACTTAAAAAAAATAAAGAAAGAATGAAAAGAGTAAGTGTGCAAACTGAAGGCCAGAGAATTTCACTTTGTTTTCCAGAAAAATTCTAGGATATATTAAAGAAATGGTTACTGAACATTTAGAAAAGGAAGAACAGGAAATGTCATATTAATCTAATATCCGTTTTTAATGATGTTTTTAGACACACCTAGACACCAACTAGGCATTTGTTAAAGTGTTTAGGGTTTTCCTTTGGGTTCAGATAAAGAGATACGACCTAAATGATAGTACCTTTAGGTAGGCTTGAAACTTTTTTGAATGCTCATCCTTAAAGAATCACTATGAATTGCTTTGAATCAACATGGAGTGAGGTTTCCAGTGGAATTGCCCATGAATCTGTTGGTGGCCCTTTGTCGTTTAAAATTTTTGTCAGTCACTTGAATGAAAGCACAAGTGAAATGTTCACCAGGTTCACAGATGACACAAAGCTGGAAGGAAGAGTTAACATGTTAGATGAGAGAGCCAGGATCCAAAGCTAATCTCAGCATGCTCGAAGGTTGGACCTAATCTACAAAGAGGAAATTTAATAGGGATAAATGTAAAGTTCTTGGTTCCAAAGGGTAGAACTATGAAAGATGATAAAAATTACAACAAGGCAAAGTTAGGCTTAAGAGCTATCATAAAATGGAATGGGATTCCTTAGGTAGTAGTGGATTCTCCCTCCCTAGAAGTGTTCATACAAAGTCCAAATGGTCATCTTTATACTGTTAAGTTCATTACTGGTATAACTCCTCCTCTGAGACCACTCTCTCAACATATACTTACAGAGTACTCAGAGGGTACATCTGCTATACTACATATGCAAGTTTCTAGAAACAATCTTGAGGGTCCAGGTTTCTAGTAATGTCACTCACAAGGCCAAGCAGTGTGTGTTCCTATCCATTATCAGTCATTAACAAAAGGATTTACAAAAGTTGGTACAAAAGATTCTTTCCAAAAGCCTGGTGGTGTGTACTTTCCCATAAGTACATACAGAGTTCAGGGAAAGAGTGGGTTGAAACATATATGTATATGTATATGTGTGTGCACATACATACATGCATGTATGTGTACATACATGTTTATATATCTATAGGAGTAATAAGTCAGTAAGGCACATATTTAAAGAAAAAGTATTAAAAAAGGGTAAACTTACAATCGTGGATATTGGAAATCCAGCATTCGTCTTTGATTCAAGGGGTCATGTTCTTTAAAACTGCTTCCTCCCTCAGGTGTCTATCTTTCAGTATCTGTCAGTATATGTGTTTGTATTTAGTCTGTCCCCTAGATTCAGTGCTCTAGGTTCCTTCAGAGGATCATGGATTTCCATGGTTTCCATGACTAGCTTCATGTCTTGGGAAGAGTGTAAACAGGGAGGGACCAAATGCCAAGGAATACCACTCAATAGAGACAGCAAACAGAAGAAATACTTCATGTAGACCAGGATATCATGATAGGCTAGTTCTTAGAGGCCATGGTTAAAGCAAGTCAACGTGTCACTTCTAGGCTAAGAACCAGGAATAGAGCACAAAGCCCAAACCTGGCTTAAACTCTATGACAATTTTGTTTGCACTCTCATAGACTGTCTGTTTCCCATTGAATTAGTTGGCTTCTTAACAGGCAGGATTAGAACAGTGGCGCCCACAGTACCTAGGAGGTATTAGGTGCTCAGTAGCTACATATTGATTCATTTGAAGACAAAGAATTTAGTGCTCCTGCTTTTAGAATCCTCGGATAAATGGGAATCTTTCTCTAGTGGCCCTCTCCCTCTGCCTCCCTTCTCCCTCCTCTCTCCCTCTCTCCTTGTCTCCTTTTCTCTCTCTTTTCCTCTCTCCCTGCCTCCCCCCACTTCTCCCCATCCCTCCTCCCCACCACACACCCTACCCCATGACCTCCAAGAACCTGGTGATATGCCAAGGAGGATAAAACTTAACTTATATCCATATGTAGCACATACTCTATTCTAAGTGCAAGGAAACTATTAAATTAGTTGTTTGCCATAATTTAACTAGACCATAAAGTTATATCATACATATGTGTCTATCCATATATATACACATGTGTGCTGTATAAGTATATATAGGCATATATACATGCATATATGTAGCATGCATATATATATCTATATACATATCATTTGTGTTTGTATATATAAATAAGCATACATATGCATATGTAAATATGTATGTGTGTTAATCTTATTTATTTTTGTATCCCCATGATACCTCATACAGGGCCTTAAACAGAGTAGGTTCTGAGCAAACATTTATTGAATAAGTAATATATAAATGATTGGTTTGCATTTAGATGCACCCCCATGAACCTTACCTGGTATCTTGTGTTCTTTCTCATGGTTGGGAACTTCTGTAAGAAGGGTTTTCTAAATAGGTCAATACTGCCCATACATGTTCACCAAGCTAAAGAGAACCCTGCATCCCCATCTAAAGTGACTTCTTTACTCAGGAAAAGCATGCTCAGAATCACAGAGTCTAAGTCAGAATCTTAGAGGTCATCTAATCTTACCTATCCATCAAAAAGAATCCATGTTGTTACTTATCCTAAAAGTGTGTATCTGGCCCTTGCCTTAAGACCTCAAATAAGGAAAGGCAGTAACCCAATGCCTCCTACTGGATCCATACTACTGCTCTACTTACTCCAAAGGGAAGGGAAGCTGACATGCCACTTTGGGATTCATCCTGGTCAAACTGAGAAAACTTTTCCTTTGTTATTCCCTTATAGGTCTAAAACAAAGGCAAAAAAGTTCTTCAATTCTCTCTTTCTTTATAAATATATATATATATATATATATATATATATATACATATACATACACACATATACATATATATGTATACCTGTGTATCTGTGTGTGTCTGTACATGTATATCTGCATGTAAGTATGTATATTTATGTGGATGTGGATGTGGATGTGGATGTGGATGTGTAGCACTTACCAGCTGTGTGACCCTGGGCAAGTCACTTAGACCCTGTTTGCCTTAGTTTTTCCTCGTCTGTCAAATGAGCTAGAGAAGGAAATGGCAAACCACTCCAGTATCTTTGCCAAGAAAACCCTAAATGGGGTCACAAAGAGTCAGATGAGACTAAGAAATTGATGAACAACAATGTGTATATATACATATACACACATATACAGATAAATGTATATACACATACATACACATATACACATATTAGACATATATATGTACACATTTTTTGGAAAATAGAGTAGATTCTGTTTATACTGAAATCATTCTGGGAAATAATAATTAAATTCTATTAAATGACTGCTTCAATTAAAAAGAAATCTTGAAAAATCTCTTAAGAGTTTCTATGCCATGAGTTTGGAACCTCAGAACTGTAGTGTAACCTAAGGGTTTAGCAGAAGTAAGTACTATGCTGTATCTAGGTCACTGATAATTTTTGGCAATTATCATTTCTGGAACTAGCCGAAACACAGGACAATCTGTAGGGATTTCTGGTCATCCAAGGGGAACCCTAGCCTTCCCAGTTTAAATGCTAGAAGTTCAAGGGGCTTAGTTGAAGTTGTAGGTAAATTTGCCTTTGGCTGGACTCCTCAGTAGGCATTTAATTGTAAACTACCCTGTCAGTCTTGAGTTGGGTCATTTTTCATAGGTCTAGCTATTTCTCCCCCATTAGATTATAAGCTCTTAGACCTCTTTGTTATCACCACTGCTCCACACACACACACACACACACACACACACACACACACACACACACACACGCATGCATACACACTCTAAACAGGCCCCTGCTATCCTTGGTATAGTGTTACTCACATAGTCAAGGCTTCACAAATACTATTAGACACATTCGTCCTCCCATGCCACCTCTTCCAGAAAACCCTCCAAGACCACAGCTCATAGTCATCATCCCTCCCTCAACTAAATTACAATAATACTTTTTGTCTCCCAATGATTTAGCATTTATTGTAGCATCTTTTAATGCTATTTAATTTACGTTTGATTTTTTGTTATGCCAATGAGACCCTAAGTTCCCTAAGGACTAGCAAATATATGTTTGTACCCTTTCCTACCTTGCAGTACCTAGAAGAGGTTATTCAGAGTAAGTATTAAAAAGGTATTAAATAAATGAATAAATGAATTGCAGAATCTATGATACTCTAGAAAAAGTCTGAGGCAGCTTAAGTAGTACAGCAGGTAGAGCCTTGGCTCTAGGGTCAGAAATATCAAAATTGAAATCTAGCCTCAGTCACTTAACTAGCTGTTTGACCCTAGGAAATTAACCCTGTTTCAGTTTCCTCAACTGTAAAATGGGAATAAAGCAGCACCTACCTCACAGGGTTGTGGTGAGCATCAAATGAGATAATATTTGTAAACCTTAGCATAGTGCTTCAAACCTGCCACCTAGTAGGGACTTAATAAATGCTTATTCTCTTTCTTTTCTTTCCCTGAGGAGAAACAGTACTGAATGTAGTAGCAAGTAACCACCTACAACCCTTCTAAGCAAAAGGAAGTCTCTTAAGGTTCATTGTGAGAAAGTTAATATAAGTGTCAGAGAGTTTCCTTAGTAAACTATTTTTAGGAGAAAACACAGGCCTCATAAATAATACTTCCCAATGAGGAGGAAAAATGACTGTAGAGATATCTTTTAAAAATCCATGGTTGGGCAGATAGGTGACACAGTGGATAACCTGGAGTCAGAAAGATTCATCTTCCCAAGTTCAAATCTGGTCTCAAACACTTACTAGCTGTATGACCCTGGGCAAGTCACTTCACTCTGCCTCAGTTTCTTCATGTGTAAAATGAGCTGGAGAAGAAAATAGCAAGCCACTCCAATATCTTTTCAAGAAAATCCCAAATGAGGTCACAAAGAGTCAGACACACAGAAAAAAACTGAATAATGGACAACTCTCACCCTAAGAATATATCTTTGTTCTTCCATTAAACCTCTGAGTATGTTTTAAAATGTTTTAAAACTATCAAGGTATAAAACTACAGCCATGAAATTGAAGTTACATAAAAAGGCTGAGGGGGCAGCAGGCATGACATGAACTCTTATTTTAAAAACAAAAGAAAAAAACTTGTTTTGTTACTCAATGTACTATCAACTCAACAAATCAAGTCATAAAAGTGTTGGTGCTACCATAGCAAGCATGGAGGCTAGAACTTGCTTTCACGGGACTTTTCAACCACTACAACATTAAGATCAGAATATTTTTCCCTTGATGTCCCTTGCAACCTTCACTAGTTTGTTGGTCCTTATTTAGCGATCTATTCCCATGGAGAGAGAAAAACTAAACTGAAAGGTTTAATTTTGAACTCTAATTATTCTGAGTTCTTCCTATTTGCTTTGATTTACCCAATTACCCAAATGAGGCTTCATATCCTTGGGAAAGTTTCTCTTTGTTTTACGTGGTTAGGAATGAGTTTTGATAACTGTTGATTAGCTGTTTTGTCCATTTCATATTAGCTTTTCTTTCATTTTGTTGTACCCACCCCTACTTTTCATGCATATGCTCCATCCTTGTTGTTGTTGTTTTGGTTTGGTTTTGCATTTGCCGTGGTCCCAAAGAGTTTCCAAAACAGGGCAGAAGAAGAAGCATGAATGCTCCTAGTAAACAACTGTCATCCGAAAGATTTTAACTATGAGATAGAGAGATAGGGCCCTCTCACTAACTGCCTTTTCTCACATAATCTTCCTTTACCAAGCCAAGTTCTGAGGTTTGAGGTATTTATTAACTCATATTCCCCCTGCTGGTCCTACAAATTACCAGGATAAGGTGTTTCTGGAAGTGTGCCAATCAAAATCCTCCTCCTCTGTTCAGTCCCACAGTCTCTATGTACTTTTGCAACTTCTTCCTCCAGTTCCCACAAAGTCTGCCCTTTTCTGAATTCTTGTAGCACTGAGCAAGTGAGTGTCAATGACACGCCATTTATTACTGAATTATAGACTTGCATTCATTTCATTTGAAATGTTTATCAATGACACAGATAAAGGCAGAAATTATAGGGTTCTCAAACTTGCAAAGGATTCAGTGCTAACAAAAGATAGCTAGGTGATAGGATCTAAAAAGTTTTCACAGCATAAAAGTATGGGCTGAATCTAAGAAAAATGAAATTTAATTTAGATAAATGTAAAGTCTTTTGCCTGGGTTCAAAAAGTCAATTTCACAAATATACATAAACCACACAAAGTATGACTGAACAATGGTTTGTCTGAAATTTTTTGACATTTTAACAAATTGCATATTCAGTATGAATCCACAGTGTAATATGGTAAGCAAAAAAAAGTTAATTTAATTTGAGGCAGAATTGATAAGAAAAGATAATGTACAAATGAAGGAAGAGGTAATCCCTCTATGTTTTGATATTGTCAGACCACTTACAGAGGACCGTATTCAATTCTGAATGAAACATTTTTTAGGAAGAACATTGATAAACTAGAGAAATTCTTATAGAAAGTGACCAAGATCTTGATATATAAGGATCATTTGAAGGGGCTTTCATCTGGAAAAGAGATTAGACTTGCTTTTCCTTGCCCCATATGGAGCAGGAGCAACAGTGAATGGAAGTTCCAGAGGTGGACATATGGGAAGGAAAACTTCCTAACAACTAGAGCTTTACAAAGTGAAATGGGATCTATTGGGTGGGACCAGGACTTGTCCTCATTACAAGTCTTCAGGTAAAGCCTGGATGACCATTTGTTGCCCATGTTGTGGGATCAAGTAAACCATGGTTCAGGAATAGGTTACATTCAATGACTTCTGAGGTCTTGACCCACTTCTTTGACTTGGGGGTGGGGGTTTATAAAGTCTTCTTTTGTCTTGTTTGGATTTGGAAACTAAATAAGCTAGCTAAGTTTACAAGGTACTTTGAGATCCTCAGGTGCCAAGTGCTATGTGGATGATGTCATCTTCCTTTGCAGAGTCAAATGCTTTACATCAAATAGCTCTAAGTAGTGGAGGCATCTGTAATATTTAAATTCTGGACTTGGACTTCTTAGCTTTGAATTGACTTGTTTCTGTGGCAGTAACAGATCCCCAATCTTACCTTAATGCACTTTTTATAGTTTAATTTCCTTTGTGGTGGGTTTTGGTGTATTTTTTTTAATTATATGACTCAATTGAAATCAGATTTCCTTGAGAGAAGCCAAGTTAATCACAAAGGGCCTTCTCTGGAAGCTCTGTCCTATACCTGGGCTCATTCCTTTGAGAATTACTTTGTGTTCTTGGTTTCCTTTCTTTTTGTCTCCTTAATGTGTTCATTTTGGTCTAACAGCAGATGACACACTTAGGATAGAAAAATTCAAGTCTCCTGAAGTCACCACAAATTTCTTTTGTCCCAGATCTTTCTGATACAATGTTGCCTCCTAGACCCATAGACCTCTTCCTTCATCTGCCATCACCAGTCTATAACTTTGCTCTGTTCCATGGTTAGACATGGCAAAAACATAAGGATAAAACATAATTGAATGTATCTGTGATCTCATCATTATAGGTGTTCTATCAACCAGCACAAATCAGAATCTAGCTATGCTACTTTATCGTATGCAAAATCTTGTCCATGTCCATCCATAAATATCCCAAAGAGGATCTAATCAATGCTATCTCTCATCAATGCCTCTACTATTTCCTGGATACTAGTATGATACGTAGGGTATCTATGTGTTAAGCCTTTGTCTTTCCTATATAATTAGCTTATTTCCTTTTCTGATTAGACATATCTTTGTGTGAAATAAAATTTTAAATTAATCAATTTACTCTATATGTGGTAGGTACACCATCAACATGAATGAAATAGAGGGTCCCAAAAGCCTTTCTCCTCAACCAAAATCTCATTTAGATACCATGGTATCTGAGATTACCACTATCATTTAGGGGCCTTTTAAAGACAAAAACCTGTTATTTTGATTATTCAGATTATTACATTGGCTAGCATGTTAGCACTGATTGTTTATTTAGTAAGTATTGTCACTGGAAGGATGATTTTCTGGGAATGAGAGGTAGTACAGGTAAATCTGGATTTGGGAGAGAAGGCAAGAAGAACATTAAATGAATCCACATGATAGGATCCTAGAAATTGGAGAGTAGAAAAAAGTTGAGAACAAAAGGAAAGTGAGTGGAATAGACCTAAGAGAGTCCAAAAGTACAATTTTTTCTATTTTCTACTCGAGCCAAGACTATTACATTCATGTGGGTAGCAAAGCAGACCTAGGGTTGAACTGGTTAAATAAACTCTCATTGAGGTACTTGCCTCTCCAAATGAAGATTGGCACTGTCTTCAAAATCTATAGTCAAAGAATTGACCGAGGCACTGTGAGGTTAAATGATTAGGGGATGGGGATAAAGATGAGAAAGGAATCATCACATAGCCATTATGTGTCAGAGGAAGGATTAGAACCCAGGCCCTCCCAACTATGAATCTAGCTCTCCCCATAACAACAAAAAAAACCAAATAAAAAAATCAAGGGAAATGTTTAAATATGAAAAACCAATAGCTATAAAGAGGAGAATTGGTGTGGGAGGGGAAAGAAATGAATTTCTTGGTTTTGTTTTTTTGCTGAGTGGAAAGGGGGAAGATGTTCCCTGGATTTCACATGGCTAGAACAAACACACACACATACACACACACTCACACATACACACAAACATACATACACATGTATACAGAAACATACAATCATTGAAAGTCAGAGCTGGAGATTCTACCTCAGGAATCTTAGAGATAATGTATCTCAAATCCAATTTACACAGGATGATAATGAGGGTCCTAAATTAAGTGATTTGCCTAAGGGCACTTAGGGATTAAATGGTAGGTGGACCCAGGTAATGGACCTTCCATGCCATCAGTTTCCATCCTGGAGAGATCCAGAACTAGGGTAGGAGTATAAGAAAGACAAACTTACCTGCTTTCTAATTCTGCTTAGGGCTTTACTAGAGTGCATGTAACACTAGAACCTTAAGTAAGTTAAGGAGGTAGAGAAGTAATATCTTGGAAGAAGAAACACACAACATAGTATGTAGGAACTCTTCAAACTTTTCTCAAAACACATACCCATTTTTTTTCTCCCACAGATGGACTAAGTTTCATGGAAGAAAGTTGCCTTACATCATTAGCAGCATTTGTCTTCCATGCTGTGGAATTAGTTATTTAGAGAAAAAAGACAGCTGGAAGACAATAAGGGAAGTCACAGATTAACAAGATAGAAGGTGACATTCTTTTTTACCTTAGGTAACACACCTGCATGTGTTGAGCCACTAGAAGAAACCTTTTTTTCTTTTTAAACGGAAACTCCTTGGCTCTATTGAGTTGGGGAGGAGAGGGGGAAAGTCAAGAGAACTTCCTTGAATCCAAATACCTCAAAGAACAAAACTTTGCTTCATCGCTCAAATTGCCCTTAGAATAAAGACCTTGCAATAACAAAACAGCCACTCAATGGTTGTCTCAGATGTTAACATGAGGAGCCCACCCTCCTCCATCAGGCTACTTTCTGAGAGAAGATTCTGAATTCAAATTTCAAATGCTCTTCCTCCCCTCCCCTGAGCCAGTCCAAAACTCAAACACAAAATCCAAGCAGAGGAAAATAATAAATTGTATCCATGACTCAAGAGAAGGCAAAAGAAGAAAAATCCTTTATGTTTGAGTATTTTTCAGCTTTGGCAAAATTTGTTTTGCTTTACTTTAAAATATGGCAACAGGTTTCATCTACTCAATATAGCATCTCAGTATATTAATTAATTTTCAAGACCCCCAAGTAATAATAAAAAAATCTTGTCATTCAAGGTCACAGTTCGACTTATTTACAATTGATGAAAAACTTGGCAAACTCTGTATCGAGGGCCTTTGCACAATAGAAAATATATTGTCACTCAAGTTAACAAAAGAATCTTTCTTTGCCATCTCCCAACAATGGTCCCGCAAATGAACATCGCCTGAATCAAGCCCTAACCACATTTTCACTCTCATTAACCACAGTAGGGTATCACACAATTTGCCTGGCTCCTGCTTAGACCACTGTGCACCATTTTAGTAGCAGCGGCGTGATGGGTTTTATGGCAGGTGATATATGGAGTGGGAGTTTCGGGAGTCATAAACAGAAGGCACAGTGTATCACAATGTGGTTTAGGGATATAATGACTGTGTTGTAAAGCAAGGCATGACAATGCTGCACTAGGCTTGGAGTAGTGAACCAGTAGACCAAACAGCTCAACATAATTCAAACTAAGAATGAAAAATCCTAGGTATGTTTGTGCGTGTGCATGCCCACATGGGTACCGCCATCCGTGCATGTTGGCCTTCTTCTCTCTTTCATTAATTACTTCTGATGAATTTGCATAAGAGCTACTAAAACAGAAATAAATCCCCCTGAAAAATTAGGCCATTTCTCTTTCAATGCCTGGTTTAGCCTTTCTCTCCCTCCCCCTCAGTCCAACCCTTAAGTTGCCTCTCCAGTTGAACAATTAGGTAAACGGCTCATCTTGCTACAAGGGAAAGACACTGCCTACAGGAAAGACAGTTGGAGAGATTGAAACAGATGATGGAAATGGCAAAAGGCTGTTTTTCCCCTCCCTGAGGATGAAGGAGAATATCACACACACACACACACACACACACACACACACACACACACACAGAGTCCTAAGTTCTTCATAGCTTAAAATGCATCTGGCCTCCAGGAAAAGAAATAAGGTTGACAAGTGTTTAGCTAAAGGGTAAATACTTGCTGTCAAGATTATGGGGTATCCAGGGCCCATAATGTCTCAGATCAAAGAAATTCAAAACCTCTGATCAGCCACCTCAAATCATAGTTCAACAGATATCTGGGGTTATGGTTCCCTAAGGGTGGAATGGTCCCAGGAGGAATTAGCAATATTTTGTATGGTGGGCCAACAAATCATGGAAGCATTGCCTCCATCTTCTTATCTATTAAAGAGTGGGAGAGTAATGACTATCTAGCTGTGAGAATAAAGAATGAAATCATAGATACGAGAGAGCATTGAAAAGTACAAAGAAGATAAGGTAGAATGATGGGGAAAAGTTTTCTAACAATTTGAACTGTTAAGAAATGGAATTGGCTGTCTTAGGAGGCAGTAGGTTCTCCCCCACTAAAGAACTTCAAACAAAAGATGGATGACCATCTCTCAGATATATTGCAAAAGAGATTCTTGATTGGGGATGGGCTGCTGTAGATACCCTCCAAGGCCCCTTCCAAATGGAAATTCTGTGATGGCAACTATGAAAATCACTATGATGCTGCTGAACATAGAGCCCTGAATGAGGGTTTGCATCCTTAAAGTTGGTTTAAAACACAAAGTATTAATTAGAAGGTTTAGTGAAAGTATTTCCTACTTGCTAAAAGTTTTCCACCTTCCAGCATCTTCAAAAAAATGAGCCCCAGGCTCGTAAGGCAATCCATTCAATTTAACAAAGGAAACAATGTCTAAATAACACGTCCAAGGCACTATGCTAGGGGACTGGGTATCAAAGACAGAAATCAATCCGCTCCTGCCCTCAGAGAACTTAACATTGTCCTGGAGAGATACAATATGTAAGTATGCTGAACAATGAGGGCATCACTAGATTATATGGATGACCTCTCTGAATGACAGGTGTAATTCAATTTAGCAAACATTTATTAAGTACCTGCAAGGCACTCTTCTGATGATAAATGAACAAAAATGAGACATTCCCAGCCTTCAATGAACTTGTATTCTACTTCACATTAAAAAAGATACTTTATAAACATACCTTATCTTTGTAGGAAAGATATGAAGACATTCACCATGAAACCACACCTCAAACCCAGGCTTCCCCTTGAACTGGAGAGCAGAGATACAGTCAGTATAGTACAACCAAACAAACCACTCCATTTCCGTCTCTCTCCTTAACAAGTAAATGACTGACCCACGTGTAGCACGTACCTATTTGTCAACAGATCACAAGCACAGTCTTCTGAGATCTTGTGACAGCTCCCATTAACTGTGAGCTATCCCAATAATGTGTGTAATCAGTTGTTAATGGCAATATGCTATTCTGTGATAACTGGGCCATTAATGAGTGTCAACACTAACCTAGAAGCAGGGAGTTCTCTACCTGTCTGAAATAGAGGGCCTGAAACTTTATTGATGCTAGGCATTTCTCCTCACGACAGCTCTGATCTTTGACGAATAACCTTATTCAATTCCAAATTATCCATTCCACTCAGTTTCCTAATCTATAAAATGGGGACAATAGTAACAATATCTGTTTCACAGGGTCGCAGTGAGAATATGAGATAATTTCAAAGTGCTTTGCCAGCCTTAAAGCACCATAGAAATGCTAGGTATAGTTATTATCCGTTAATACTATTTGCATTTTTGGCAAGTGTAACTATTCGCAAGGAAAGCCTTGCATTCCTCTTCAAACCACCCATTCAGATCTTTTTTTCCTATGGATCTAAATGACAAGAGGTCACTATAGTGACTGGGGAAACTTCTACATCCAGATGATTGAGTTTAGGGTTGAAAAATGACAAATATGTATAATACACTTATAATTCTTCCCCATCTTCTTACATTCATCTTTTTTCCTTTAGGCCTTCTTTTCAAAAAGGAATGTGCTCACTTTGGGCACATGGGTGACGTTATAGACATCTAGAGTCAAGCTACGGAGAATAGACAGATATTGAGACCTGAACAACCTATCAACTGGATACTCCATACATGGAGCCTCTGAGTAGTCTGTCAGAAGAGAAAAACCTATGAGACCTGAAGTCAACAAGCACTTATTTGGCACCACTTTTATGCTAGACATTATGATAAGCTCTAGGGATACAAAGAAAAGCAAAAACAGTCCTTTCAAAAGAGCACTCATAGTCAAGGTGACAACATGTGAACAGCTATGAATAAATAGGCTATATAAATAGGGGATAATCTCAGAGGGAAGGTTCTAACATTGGGAAAGGATTCTTGTAGGACTTCAGCTGAGACTTGAAATGGAGATGAGAAGGGAGAGAATTGAATACCAGACATGGGGGCTAACCAGGGAAAATGCACCTGACGATCCAGAGTTGTCTTGACCATGTGGGTACCTCACCGCCAGTGTTCTCCAATATTGTTTCCATCATTCCATGTATGCTGTGTGTATTTGGTGGAGGAAGCACTAAAGGTGTCTGGCAAAGGGTGCTTTATAATTATGGTTTCTACTATTCCATCTTAGTTGCTGTTTGTCCTTCATTTTCCAAGAGGACCGATGACATCATGGGGCGATGCCTTGATTCCTATGTGAAGTGGATTTAAAGGAGTCAGAGTTGCACAAAGTCAACAGCTTCATTCCCTCTTCCAGAGTCATTGAAGCCCAGTGGCAATACAAGTCAGGATGACTGGTGATGGATCAGGATGCAGTGAATGACTGGTGTCTTCCATGTCTGACCAAGCTCTAAGGGTTCCATAGTACCTGCTTCAGTCACCTTCATGCCTATTGGAGCAAATTGTTCTTGTATGCTCCTTCCATGGGGGGAAGTCCTCACATGCTTGGGGCAGACATCCCCCTACCTTGCCAATGGGTTTGTGACCTGCTGGTTATCCTCAGTCTGGATTAGCCTGTCTGCCAAGATGAGCTGAGTTTACCAGGGTGTAGCCACTGAACCTGCTATATCCAGCTTCTTGGAAGCACAGACAAGTGTTGAATGTTAGGTGATCACCAAAGGTGTATCAGCAGCCCTGAAAAGGACTTGGCAAGGCCTCACAACAGAGGCATTAATCTTTCTTGAACACCCATATGCTGCCTTCTTAGTAAATGCTTTTGCTAAAAGTCAATGTACTTCCAGGCTGACAGGTCAATGAAAGTACATGTATAGGATCTTGCAGATTTTCAGTGTGAATATCTGCAGAGTATTTCCGAGAACCTGAAGAAGCAACCACCTACAGGGGACTCAACCCACCAGTGCAAGTTAGAAGGGGTAACACCCTCTGGGGGTATTATGTAAGATATGTCTTCTTAAGAGATGTGACTGTGATCTATATCCTTCCAGAAATCCTTCACAGAGGCTCCTCCTCACATACTGTGAACTGCTAACCTGCTTCATATTGTTTAACTACTAACACAACATAAATGCAATCTACTGGCTATGCCATGACCAGCCCACTTCCTTTTCTAGTCATTGATTTATCTGATAATATCTTGGGCCTGTTCACCTGCAAAAATGTAGTGATAGTATGCTGTGACCTATTCATGTCTACCAGGCATATTTCTCCACTGACTGTTGGGTAAACTATGACTTTAAATCTTTGGAACCTATAGTACTATGATAAGCCACATGCTACCACTGAAAGGATATTCTTTTAAACATGCAGGCCCTTGTTTCAAGAATCAGCCTAACATTATTACAAATATTACACAGTTTCCCAAAGGTGATGCAGCCTGCTTTAATCCTCCAAGTTAATGCTAGACCAATTCATTCCAACTGAATTGTCAGTTCAAGGCACATATACTGGATAGATCAGCTCCATGGGTTATCTTCCAAATCCATATTATAGTCAAGATAGTAGGAATTTGTCATCCATTTGATATTCCCTATGTAGATAGGTCAAGCTGTTTTGAGTAATTGTTTTGAGTAATGAGGCTCTGCAACGTACCTAGGACTCAATGTAGTTAGCACAATATCATCTGTTAACAGAAGTCTTGGGGTGGAGTAGGGGGCTCCTTATTTATAATGGACTTTTCTTCAGTTTCAACTTTGCATTAGATATCCTTCTTGGCAGCAACAAATATTTTTTGCAAATATACTTCCTTTTATATCTCACTCCATACTTATAATCAGAGGATTGTTCAACTATCTAGCAACAATATGGTGAACCCTAGAAAGAAGGAGCAAGGAGCTGATAACAGCTTCAAGACAGTTAAATAGTGAGATTAAATCCAGAAATGGCCGCTAAACTTTCAGCCTAGGGAAAGATAGGGAGACCTAGTTGGTCCCTTCTGGGTCTAATCTCAAGTACCAGATCAGGGAACCATTGACAGAAACAGTTCATCTGAAAAGTTCATCTCAAATTTTTGGTGAAAGACAAGCTTAATATTCATCAGCAGTGAGATATGGCAGCCAAGAAAATGAACCCAGTCCTAGGCTGCATTAAAAGTCTAGGGCTAGGACATCTAGGACTAGGCAAGGGATAGCTTTCTTAAACTCTGCAAGAAGAGATGACATCTGGAATTTTGCATTCATTGCTGAGTCCATGTTTTAGGAAGGAAATTGACAAGTAAGTGATAGTCAGGGGAGGTCAACCAAGATGGTGAAAGGCCTTGAGGTTATGCCATATGACCATCATCTGAAGTTACCAGGAATGTTTAGCTTTAAGAAAAGAAGATTAGTGGGGGCATGATAGCTGTTTTAGAAATTTTTATGATAACAGGATCAGATTCATTCTTCTTGGCGCTAGAGGATAGAATTAACAGCAATGGTTAGAAACTGCGAAGGGGCCAAATTCATAATTAAAGCTGTCCGAAGGAGTACCCAAGACTTAGGAAGTGTGTTTGAACTCATCTACTGTAGATGTACAGACAAAACAAAGTCAGAGTGTGTTTCTTTGATTCCAGGATATTTAAATAAAAAATTTAAATCTCAAGGGGAAAAAATGGACAAGATCCAAATGGAATATACAAATTCTAGAAAATTTCACCTAACATGGAATGGAAAAACCTAGAAGAACTCTAAATGTGAAAGACTAGGAAAGTGATAGTTTATGATAGTGATTTCATCTGAACCCCTCAGCTCCCTGGATCCTAGTAATGAGATTTAAACTGTCAACTTAGTCTGTTTGCTGCAAGAAATGTTTGGCTTCTAATGAGACAACTTTCTATTTACATGGATCTTTGCTATGTGTATTCCTTGGGGGTGAAGGGAAGGACGATCATGTTAGAAATCTCTCACAAAAAAGAATTATGTTGAGGAAGAAGGCTTGCAATTCCAAAAAGCCCCTTGTCTATCCATTAGTTCAGTAATCCCTTTAGAATTGGGCCTATCTTTAACAATATGGGGAAATAACCATTGGTTTTTAAAACCTTCCCCTTCATCTTTTTGGGATGCCCCCCTTTCAGTGATTCACTTCACTGTCTCAAGCTCCCAAAGGCCTATGGCAGGAGTGGGAAACCTGTGGTCTCAAGGCCACATATGGCACTTTTGGTCCTCAGGTGTGGCCTTTTGACTGAATCCAAGCTTCACAGAGCAAATCCCCTTAACAAAAAGGAATTGTTCTGTAAAACTTGGACTCAGTTCTCCCTACTGTATCATTTTAAAAAAGGGTCTGCATGTAGAGGGTAATGCTAAACCCAAAGGAATAATTTCCTAATGGTGAAATTGTGTACTAAGGTTGCTGTTTGGGGTTGTTTTTAGCCCAATGCCCTTCAGAATGGCACTCAAATTATACTATATTAGCAATTTTCTTCACTAGCCAGCACTGACTCTTTGGTAAAATCACTGAATGGTACAGTTTGTATGAACCCTAGGCAGTGATTAGCATGCAAGTTTCACTAAAGAAGAATAAGAGAAAATGTCAAGAAAAGGAAGATTGTCCACACAACCCCAAACAAATATATAGGCAGTGAATCCATTTAGTTACAGTATCCTAACCTAACCTGGCTACTTCACAAAATATTCCCCAAAAATACTTTGCCCAAGTTGGCTAACTCCTCCATCTTGGGGAAAAATCTCCTACCCAAACATCCTTGTCTTCACTGTCAGTGAACTGGATCCTTTATCTTACGAAATCTCAAAGGTACAAGGGACCTCAGGCTTCAATTTGTGTCTGAAGAAGAATCTTACCTATAACATGCCCAAAAGTGGCAAGCCAATCTTTGTTTCTACTTCCAGGGAAAAGGAACTCACTGCTTCCCAAGATGGTCCACTCTACTTTGGGACAGCTCTAATTATTAGGAGGTATTATACCTAAGTCTACCTCTCTGAAACTTCCACCTGTCACTTGGAGTTCCACCCACAGAGACAAGGCACAATCAGCCTGACCCTCTTCCAGATGGTTGTCCCTCAAATACCTGAAGAAGGGTATCATGTTCCTACTGACTCTTCTCAACAGAAGGTCCAATTCTTTCAACTGATCCTTATATGGTACATACTTGAGACCTTTCACCAACACTGGTTGTTTAATTCCTCCCTAAAATCTGGAACCCAGAACTGAACAATACTACAGATATAGACTGACCCAGACAAAGGACAGAGTACAAACTCTCTCTCCTCTAAACACTGTCATAACCTGAGATTTTTTCTTGTTCCTGGGCCTCAGTTTCCTAATATGTAAAGTGAGAAGGTAAAGTTAATGATGTCTAAGGTCCCTTACGACCCCAACTTGTATATAGTTCCCTGATTCTAGTACTATTCCCCAGTGTAAGCAGACAAAGCCAAAGGAATTGCATCCAGAAATGCCAACATGACCTAACTTTTCATAACAGGCCAAAATAGCTTATATCAATGCCATATCTATGAAACACACTGCCTAACTGGCTCCAAAGCAGAGACCCTAGCCAGAATCCATTCAACAAGATTTCCAAGAGCTGAAGGAATCCTACCAGGGTTACTCATGTAGAAATAGCTGTAGAAGGGGAGCAGAAGAGAAAGAGAGGAAAGATAGAGAAATAGGGAGGATGGGAAAAAAAGAGAAGGGAGAAAGAAGGAGTAAGATAAAGAAAGACAGAACAGGGAAAAGATAGGAAGAATGAGAGGGGGAAGAAAAAGTAAGAGGGGAAAGGGAGGTAAGGAGAAGGAGGAGAGTAAGATGAAGGAAGAAAGGAGAAAAGATGGGAAGAATGAGAAGGGGAGGAGAAGAGAAAAAGAGAAGGAGAATGAGGGGAAAAGAAAACAAGGGGAAGAGAGAGAAAGAGGAAAAGAAAGAGGAGAGGAGGGGAAAACATTTACTCATGCTCAAAGTCTTTTCATATTAATACAATGCACATGCCTTCTTCGAGAGGGAAAAGATCTTTCAGAAATGGTGTAATTTGCTCTAGTGGTAACAAATACTTGGAAGTTTTCTAGGCAAATAGTCACTATATCTGCTTTCAAAATTCCTCTTTCATTCCAAAGAAAACGATGCTGATCTCTAAGCCTTTGCTGGCTTTTGACACGGACCTGAGCTCAGAATTCTAAACAGGGCTATGTAGAATTGAATTACATTTCCTCTCTCTCCACCATCCATCTCTCCCCCTCCTGCTCATTTGCTGGGGCTGCAGAAGTATCGAGTGCTTCGCGATAGACTTAGTTTCCCAAACCATGTGTGTCATTATGAATGGCCTTGTGTCCAGGTAAAGGTTAAGGAGATCTTTTGTTGTTCTACTTGAGCTTGTCCCTGACACCACAGCCTAATCATTCCACATAATAACAGTCCTGATACACAGGCCTGAGTCAAAGTCGCAAGTCAATAAATCCATTCCTTCCTCCCTTTCAGGCAAAGTGTTGAATAGCACTGAGTGTGCCGTGTCACCAAATCCTGCAGTCTATCACATCAAGGTCGTCAGCTCTATAGCATGGAAGAAAAAAACTTTCTTTCAAGAGCCTTGTGCATTCAGGAAAAATCCATTGCCCTCTCTGAAAACAAAAGGAAACGACCACGTTCCTGAGATCATAAAGCCCTGGAATGTCAAGAGCTGGAAAGTGCTTCTGAGACCAGGTAGCCCAACCCTCTAATTTTATACCTGAAGTGAAAGATTCAGAGAGGTTAAGAAATTTTACCAAGATCACACAGCCAGTTATTGAATGGAACAGAACTCAAAGATTTTTCGGTTCACAGTTGTAGGGTTCATCATCATTTGTGAAGGAGCTCATTTTAGTCAGAGAGAGATAGAGGCAGGATTAATAAATTCCACTCTTTTTAAAAAGAAAATGCCAACTCTCCCCCAAACTCTCGTTCTCACCCACCCCATCCCCCGCCAAAAAAAGTCTGTCCTAGTGCTGGGGCCTGCAATCAACTGAAACCACTTTCTCTAGCCAACCCGGTCTGGTAAGCAGCTGCTATCATTTGGCTGCTCAGACATGGAGCATCTTTGATGTCTCTTTTAACATGCACTCCATGCAGATTCTTTGCCGCTCCCAAAGAGACAACTACTACGCACCAAATTATCTTTTCACCTCTGGTGTAAAAATAAAACCTGCTGATAGAGGATCCCTCGAAGTGTGCAGCCCTGAGTTACAGTTTGTTTACTTTGCTAAAGGACTTACAGCTCTTCTAGGTTCATAAATTCCTTGTGGTGGACCAGGGGAGGGAGTGTAAATTAACTTGAATAATAGGACTACATTTGTGTGCCTTCCAATTGTCTAAATCGCTTCCTTAAGAAAAAAAATAGTCACACTCGCCAGCCACTGTCTCTTTGCTTTTTCCTTAATTAGCAGATGGATTTGGTATACTGGAAGGCAAGGAATTAATAGTATCAGCCAGAAAGCCAAGCAAAAAGTGGAGAATTTCTGGCCAACTACCTTCAGGCTGTCCTGCCACTAAATACATGAGCTGAGTATAGTAGGATATAGCTAGCATTCAGTTCATTTATTCATTCAGCCAACAAACATTTATTAAGCTCCTGTTATGTACAAATGTGTGCTAAGTGAGGTCTGTATTGGGGTACATAGATATATATGGTCCCTCACCTCGAGGAGTTCATGACTCAATAAAACATGAAAGGTAAGCTTAAAACTGTAATACAAATTAGAAAGTGGATAAAAAGTGTTACAAGTTCATAGTTGAGGGAAAGATCCCTACCACATGGGGTATCAGAGAAATCTTCATGAAAGAGATAGTTTGAGTTGAACCTTGAAGGCTAGTTAAGATTTGATATATTTAGGGAAGGGCAAGTAGTTCCATTTGGATGAAGGATGGAGTATGTGAATGGGAATCCACTGCATTAAGGCTGGAATGGTAGGTTAAAGACACAACCTTGAGATATTTGGTGTTTGAAAAGGCTTTTGGGATTATATGAAATAAATGTAACTTTACACAAATGTATTCTCAGAAGCCCACTACTAGGCACAGTTTTCACTGGGGAATGCATGATGCAGTATGACTGGAATTATATCATCCTCATTCCCTTACTCTTTTCCTAGTCTGGATTAAGATTGTTTAAATTGCTAAAGGTTCAAGACTTTGAGAGATGAGACCCATTTGTCTGCCTCCTTCTCTCGCTCTGCATGTGACCTCAGGCAAGTCACAAAAATTTTTTGAGGCTACTAGGTGATGCAGTAGATATAGCACCAGCCCTGGGATCAGGAGGACCTGAGTTCAAATCTGGCCTCAGATATTCACTAGCTGTGTGACCTTGACCATATCATTTAACCCTATTTGCCCTAGTTTCCTCATCTATAAAATGAGTTAGAAAAGGAAATGGCAAACCATTAGTATCTTTGCCAAGAAAACCCCAAATATGGCCATGGAGAGTTGGATAGGACTGAAACAACTCAACAACAACATTTACACCAACCTCCTAGAGTTATGAGGATCAAATGAGATATTTGTAAAGAATTTAGCACAGTGCCTGACACATACAGTAGGTACTTAATAAACGCTTCTTGAGCATATCTTCCTTTCCTTCTTGTGCCTAGTCTATGAATTCAAGATTTCAATTACTTACAAGGTTCCCAGAGACATTACAACATATATGAAATGATATCTATAAAACTTGTCTGGTGTCAAATAGTAGGTCCCTCCTGTGTTTGTCTGGGGCAGAAATGGTTGCATAGTTGTTACAGTGTTAGAAGGCTCAGAGGGAACTCCAGGAAGGATTGCCACTAAGCTAACTGGGAAAGAGCATTGCCTCCTCTTTGCTTAAGGATCTCTAGAGAAGGAAAGTCATTAGGTTCTGGTGTTGAAAGGTTGTCTAACCCTAATCTACCTTGCTTCATTTTTCTACTTATTCATTCAGCTAGCTTGCTCATACATCCACCGTGTGAACACAACATTCACCTAAGTGCCAAAGAAAATGACAAAAATGAAAATGACACACGCCTAGTCCCTCCCTTCTAGGAAATGCCATCTGAAAGGAATAAATAGATGCGAAGGAAAACCTTCAACCTTCCAAAAGAGAAAAATGATAAGATGGAGGAGTGGCTTTATTAATCACTGTGCTTGCCATATTGGGAAGAGGGAATCAATCAATTAGAAAAGACTTAGTTACCTATTCTGAATAAGACACTGTCCGAGGGAACTGTGAGGATGCAAAGTGTAGTCCCTGACCCAAAGAGTCAGGGACAAAGGGAGACAAGGCACATTAAAAAAAAAAGATAAAGAAAATGCTAAGTAATAGATCCTAAAAGCAATATATATGTATCCAAAGAGAAAGATATCACTGTAGGCTGAAGGGGTCAAGAAAGGCTACGCAGAAGCCAGAGGACCTGACCTAAGGCTGTGAACTAAGGACTCATATGCTTCAGTCATGCCAGCACACACACACACATACACACACACACACACACACACACACACACGTGCGTGCACACACACACACACACACACACATACAGTAAAGTCAGTTCATGTCATACAATCACAGAATTCCTCCTTCACAGCCCATGCCTGGAATATACTTCAACAAGACTCAGTTCTAGTTCTGCCTCACTGGTGAAGCTTTTTCTGATCTACCCAAGGACTAATCATCCCTCTGTTGTCAAATAACTTTGCATTTATGTCCTATTTGTTCCATGATGCCAGTAGAATATAAGTTCCTCTTTTGTGTTTGGCTTGGCATCCTTGTTCCTAGCTCAGTGCTTGATAAATGCCTGTTGAATTGAATTGCCTTCCCATACACACTTAGCTAAGTCAAGGAGACAAGAGAAGAACCCAGGTGGCTTGAAATCTGTGCTCTCCCATTCCAGGCATGGGGAATAATGAGCAAAGGCAAAGGCAGAAAGGCTGGAGATCATAAATGTATTCGGGAATAATAAATAGATCTGACTGGGAGAGGAGTATTAATTCAGGAGAACAAAGTTCAGCTGTGACCCCACCATAAAGGGCTTTGAATG
This sequence comes from Potorous gilbertii, assembly GCA_028658325.1. Classification (NCBI taxonomy): domain Eukaryota; kingdom Metazoa; phylum Chordata; class Mammalia; order Diprotodontia; family Potoroidae; genus Potorous; species Potorous gilbertii. The sequence continues at coordinate 175,535,443 of CM053769.1, forward strand.
CCAAGAGAGGAGCAGCAATCTGCTTTAAGGGACAGGGTGGTGGTTCATACACATTGGAGCTATGACTCAATTCAATCAACGTTTATTAAGCAAAGACCACAAAAAAGTGGGGGGGAAAGAAAAGAAAAAAGAAATGGATCTTCAAGGAACTTATGTTCTGCTATCATCAATTACTTCACTTACAGGTTTCCTAGTGCCCAAAATGATATTAGCTGGTAAACCTCTTCACACACACACACACACACACACACACACACACACACACACCCTAAACTTTAAACATGAAAGGTTATTGAGACAACCCACATTTGAGCTGACTCTCTTTGCACTGTCTGTGAGATCTGGTCTGTTTAGTGTCAAAAACAATTTGCTCCAATAGGGTTTGGACATTACTGCTCTGATGTCTTCCCTATCAGAAAGCTCAGACTCTCTTTCAACTATGGTATCAACTTTAGCAGTTGAAATCCCCTGGAGCCAAGGTAATTTTTCCTTCTCTCAAACTTCAGGACCCCCAAATGAAGTCCTCCTTCCAATGCCCCTTGACTCTCTCTGTTCCACATAGCGGCCCTGCATACATTCTGTCCCACTGGCCTGCAAACAAAACCTCTTGGTGCAGTTAATTGAGATACAGCTTTGCCCTGCCTGCAGTAATTGACATTAAGTACTGTTTGGGGTAGGAAATCAGCCATTTCCAATTGATATTAAACGGGGAAATCATTTAACATCAATGGATATAAACCAGGCACAAATATGCTGAATTAGTGAGAAATGCTTTGGCTCATGTTAAAAAATGTTTCTGTGAAGTGGGATTTTTCAGAGTAAGTGAATATTAAGTCAGCTTAATACCTGCATTAACAGAAAGGGAAGATCTCCTTCTCAGTCTCCCTTTAGACTTCCATCAGTCTCCATCCAGCCCCTGTTGAAAGAGGCTGGGCTTTCTAGTCATCTTGGTTCTAAAAAAAACCTAGTGGGGCACAGACATAGTCTGGGAGCAGGAATAAAGGAGAGGGAAAAGAGCTACCTTGGAGTCTATCTACTATGTGGTTTAATATTGTTCCCATTCATAGGATGCATCTCAAATCGCTTGCAAAATAAGCATTTATTTGGCCACAATTATCAATCTGATTTAATTCAATATATAATCATTAAGTGCCTATCATGTGGAAGGCACTGTGTTAGGCATCAGTCTGTGTTCGTCCTTCATTGCCAAAGAAGACCATGCCATTAGAGAAATGATGTGACATGACTTGCACTTGACTTTGTTTTGAGTGAGGGAGGGCTGTGCAGGTCACCAGCCTCACTTCTCCAGAGCCATCTGAATCCAGTGACCAGACATTCATCAGGATGGCTGGAGATGACCCAGGATGAGGCAATTGGGGTTAAGTGACTTGCCCAAGGTCACACAGCTAGCGAGTGTCAAGTGTCTGAGGTGAGATTTGAGCTCAGGTCCTCCTGACTCCTGCACTGGTGCTCTATCCACTGCACCACGTAGCTGTGGTTAGGCATTGGTAATGAAGGAAGAGAGGAAACAAGCATTTAGTGCATGCCAGGAATTGTGCTATGTTTTACAAATATCTCATTTTAACTAGATAACATCCCTGTGAGGTAGGTGATATTATCGTCCCCATTTTACAAAAGAAGAAACTAAGGCAGACAAAAGTTACATGACTTGCTCAGGGTCACACAGCTAACAAATGTCTAAGGGCAGAGTTAGATTCATGTCCTCCTGACTCCAAGGCCAGTGTTCTACCTACCCTGAAATAGCCACCTTGGGATACAAAAGATAAAAGTGAAATCCTCTAACTGCAGGGAACTTCCAATCCACCATGGGGCATAACATTTACACATATAATAAAAACAAAACACATACGAAGGAATTTTGAGAGGGTGCTAGAAATGGGAGCATTAGGAAAAGGTTTGTGTATCAGGTGACTGCTGAGCTGGGCTCTGACAGAAGCTAAGGATTCTACAAGGTGAAGAGATAGTTCTTTCCATCCTTAAGGGGTCACTTGTAACAAAGGCCAAGGTCAGAGATGGCAAGTTGTTGTTGTTGGTTTAATCCCAGAAGCAATAGGGAGTCACTGAAATTTTTCAATCTAGAGAGACTTAAGTCTGGGTTTTAGGAATATCAGTTTGGCAGATCTGTGCAGGATGGATTAGAAAAGAGAAAGAGTGGAGACAGTACTGAAACCTTTCCTACTCCCTAACTACTTTCATCTCCAAGAAGAGTTTGACAGCTCTTGGCTTTTACCTGTTATCTGTTAAAATGTGGGACAATTATTCTGTTCAAAGTACAGTATGTCTTTGCTAATGACATTATGACATGCCTTTTTTATAAGCTAAGGTTTTATAAATCTCTTCATTATTTCCCCAGAAAAATAAGCCCTCAAAGTATCCTTTGCCTTCAATCCTTTTTTCTATAGAAAAGAAAGTAGGGAAAATAGGAAGAAGAAGAAAAAGAAAACTAGGCAGGACAGAGGGCAAAATGGAAATAAGGAAATAGCAAAAGATGATAGAGGACATGGAAAGAGGAGAGGAGAGTGGAATTGGGAGTGAGATGGAAAAGATGGGATGGGTAGAAGAGAAGGAAAGAAATTGCAGGCTAAAGGAAAAGATGGAAATGGATAGAGGAAAGGGGATCCTTGGTAATACCAAAAGTATCAGAGAGGTGAATTTCCATTCTGAAGGTACAAGCCAATGTCATTTTTATCACTGTCATAACCACCACCAAAACCACCACCATCATTATCACCATCATCTTCATCATCTCTTCTCCTTGTGTTTGACAGGTAGTTCACCATTGCTCTTTACACCATGTTATAGAGCTCTGCTCCTTCTGTTGTATATGACCAAGCTCACAAATGTAGGACTCAGGGGACTGTACTTTCACCTATCTGATTTACAGGGAGGGAGTTGCATTTTTATGGAGTTCTTTCTTTGGCTAGATGAGTGTGCTGTCCTGTTTTATCATAGGGAGAATATTTGATATGCATGTCCTTATGCTATCTCAGAGGCCCCCATCCTTTTGTGTGGATTTCAAGTACAGGGAGAGGGATTTGCCCTTTCCAACTCCCTTAGATAAAGAAGCTGTACAAGTCTTAAAAGAAATTATACATCTCGCTCTTTAGTCTTTTGCTAAGAGGCAGCCTCCACTAGCCTGTGGCAGGCATGGAGAGGTTAACTGCGGAGCAAAAAATACTGGAAAAGGCCTCCTCCCAGACTGGTCTTCTAACAGTCCTGGGGGCAGGTCTCTTCTGGTGCCCTACAAGCCAAGGAGAGTGTAAAATTTTGCCTCTTTGAAAGTCTACACATTTCCTGTCCCTTTGGTGGTGGTGTGGAAGAGTTGAGAGGAGACCAAGGAGGTGGGGGTGGAAGAGGGAATAGGGTATCTGCTACTGGTACTGTCAAATAGCAGGGCTTTAATTGTCAAGGGTTTTGTCTTTAATGGAAATACCTGAAAAGGCGAGAAAGCAATATAGAGGTCTGAATGGATTTCTTTCATTCGTTTTTTTTCCCTTTCTCTACATACTCTATGTGAGGGAATGGCTTTACCAGATTTTTTCACAACTTCAGAAAATGTGATTTCCCCTTGACCTGCAAGTCCCAGAGCCTCTCACTCAACACCCACCCTCCCCGAATGCATTTGACCCTTCTGCTGGAACATGTTTTGCTTAACAAATGGCCTGAATATATCTGTCCACACACTTGCTGTGTTTTGTGGGTGTTCAGGCCCTAGTGGGTACAGATGGCAGCTGTTTAAGTTGCTCGGGAGAGTGCCATGCATAGGTAGGAGCTTAAATCAATCTATCAGTATTTATTGAACATCAACTATGTGCCCTGGAACTGTGTGTTAGAAGCTAGAAATAAAGAGAAATAAGTGATTCTGCAGATAATGTTCATGAGGACCAGAATACATTTTTCATCCCTCTCCACTCCCCAAAAAACAAACTGTACAATGGGAGAGCACATCTTTTGAGAGATCAATCAAATCTAATCTCATTTTACATAATGATTAAACTGGCCAAACAGGGCTTCAAAGTAACAGAGAGAGGACTGAACCTGGAATCAGCCAATTAATCAGCAAGCATCTAGTAATGCCTACTATGTGCCAGGCATCATGTTAGGAGCTAGGGATTCAGACAAAAAATAAAATTCTCTCTAATCTTACAAAGCTTACATTCTCTCAGAGGACAACACCGTAACATGTATTACTTTATGTAGATTACATCTCTATACGCAAATAAATAAAAAGTAGTTAATTCCAAGGTAGGGAGAGAGGGCACTAGCAATTGAGGGGTCAAGAAAGGTTTCAAATAGAAGAAAGGAAGAAAGGAAGGAAGAGATATTCTGTGAGGTGAAGGTGAGCAAGTAGTGCATTGTGGCCATGGGGGAGAAGGGTCAGTGCAAAGGCCCAGAGAGAGGGGATGAAGTATAGTGTGAAAGAGAAAGGGTCAGTTTGGTGAGACTGTGAAGTTTCAGCAGGTGAGTAATCTACAATAAAACTGGAAAGACTGGTTGGGGCCAGTTTGTAAAGGGCTTTAAAAAGCAAATAGAGGAGTTGGGTATTTTTATTTGTTTTGTTTTTTTAATTTTATTCTAGAGGCAGTAGGGAGCCACAGGTGTTTATCAAGTAAGTTAGTGACAGTTAAAACTGCATTTAAGGACAATCTAAGCACCTTCAACGTGCCAGGCCCAGTGCTAAACCCTGGGGATACAAAGAAAAGCAAAAAAGGAGCTCCTACATCCAGGATCTCAAAGTCTAATCAGGGAAACAACATGCAAACCACTGTGTAGAAACAGATATATGCAGGATCAATTGGAGTCATCTTAAAAGAAAGACATTAGAACTGTTTTCTGATCTGACCACAAACTTGGAAGGTCTTCCCTTCTCTGATTGATATTTTTGTGATGGTAAATCAGGCTATCCTTTGTCTCAATTCTTAGTCATTGAATGGGTATTTCTTCAGACAAACTAAAGCCTGGGAAAGACCTTAATTTAGAAAGGTCCACATCACCCACTGCTTCCAAGGCCATAGCCAGTCACCAGTCCTTTCAATGTTTGTCCTGCTGCTGGACCTCCATGACTCTGGAAGAGAGAGTGAGACTGATGATTTTGTGCAGCTCTGCCTCCCTTAAATCTAATTCATGGGCAAGCAAGACATCACCCCATGAGGACATTGTGTCCTCTTCCAGAAGGAAGGTTGAACCGCAACAATAATTAGGTCAATCCCTTTGGCAGTTGCGTGAAGTACCATCTTGAATGAAGAGAGACTTGAAGCAGGGAAACCAGATAGAAACTGGTTTCAGTAGTCTAGAGGAGAGACAATAAGGGTCTGAACCCGTGCAAGGAGAGAGAAAGGGGAGTATGTGGGAAATGTTGTGGAGGTAGAACTAAGACTTGGCAACTGCATACATAGGGTAAAGGAGGGTTTGGAATTAAGAGTTACACCAAGGTTATGAACCTGGGAGCCTGGAATGACAATAGTACATTTGACAAAATTCCTTTAAAGGAAGGGAAAGTGCTAAAGGAAAATAGCAATGAATTCTTTTGGGGATATGTTAAGTTTTTGAGATGTCTGTGAGATACATACCTTAAAATGTCCATACATCAATTGGTTATGTGAGACTGAAGCTCAGGTGATGCCTTGGAGCTGTATGTATAAATCTATGAATCATCTTCATAGAGATGATAATGAAATCCATAGAGGGTTTCATCAGAAGCTATCTGGGTTCAGATCCTGCCTCTCACATTTACTAGGGATATAAACATGGGTAAGTCGCATGTTCTCTCTGATCTTCAGCTTCCTGATCTATAAAAATGAGTGTCATACCTGTAGTATGCCTCTTGGAGGTGGAAGGATATGAGAATCAAACCTATAAAACCAAAAGTTTTAATGCCATTTTAAGCTATTAAAGCTAAAGAAAACCCCAAGATTTAGGGGGCTCTCTGACTCTGTATGCAAATGCACACATATATATGCATACATGCATATTTTATATATGCATAAAAGTGTATATATACGTATGTATATGTATGGCATATACATACATGGTATGTTCACAGACGTGTATATATGCATTTCCAGTATATAAATATCTACACATATATGTACATATGCAGAGATATTCACATATATGTGCATTTACAGAATGTGTAAATATATATATATATATATATATATATATATGTGCAAATCACTATCATTAAAACAGCGTATAGATGCTGTTTTTATATATCTACCTCATCTTTCAAATTCCAAGAGATATTCTCCCTTCACTTCTGAAAACACACAAACATACATACCCTGACTGCCATGGTCACCATCTAGTTCAGATTTTCTGGGATTATTCTATTTTAAGAAAATGAAGTGTACTTTTAATAAGACTTTTCAAAAAAGCAATATTTGATCATCACCATACCAGGAGGGTATATCTATACCAAACCAAAATATCAGGGCCAAAAGACAGTTATCTTGAGTTTTTGTCAATATCTAGCAATTTAGTGGCATGAAGAAAAAATGCTTTGGAGGTAGCAAGATCAATTGAATTTTGGGTGCCATAAAGCATCACCATAAGATAAGCTAGAAATCCAGAGAGAAAGTATCATTTCCCTGTAGGAATAGCTTGGATGTATTTTCATAAGAATCCTCTTTGAGTGCTTAGGAATCGTTCAAAGAAAATGACAGTACTATACATTTGTGTATATAATACAAACTCCCAATATAATATGCAACCCCTAAAGCAACATCACAACCCTTTAGTGAGTTTCATTTTGTATATGATCTCCACATTTTCCGTTGTCTTAAAATTTAGAGACATTTCTAAACTTCATTGTATCCCCAGGGCCTTGAGCAACAATACTTGTTGGATTTTATTGGATTATGCACAGAGTGGTAAGTAGGAATCCTGTTACCTGAGACAAATTCAGTTCATTGGTAGTAAGGCCAAGGGCCCTCATTCCCCGAAGGATAAGGCCTCTGCCCCTATGGAAGCTGGATGGAAACATGGCCAGTCCCCAGAAGAGAGAGTCTGATTGTAGATAATGTTTTAAAGAAAGAAGAGGGCAATCCTTCCCTTTTCTTCCACCAGCAATCCTGCTTCCTTAATCCTTTCTAAAGGCCAATTTCTCTTACCAACTGTCACAGGGGCCCAAGTTAACAAAAGAATGCAAGACTCTACGATGGAATCTATAGAACACAACAAGAACAGATATTCACACCTCTACCACCACCACAACAACCAACCCTGTGCCCAAGGAAGTATGCCCCACTCCAATGTCATTACCTGGGATAAAACTCCACTATTTTTCCATGGCTATAGTTCTGATTGGCTACAACAGAGATTTTTTGGTTTGGTTTCCCACAGAATGTCCGTGAGTCACTGGAACAGGCCTACAAAGCTTAAACTCAAGCGATTAATTTCATTCTGAAAAGGAAGTTGATTCAAGGGATTAATGGAGGCTGTTCTAAAAGATTGTTGAGTGACTCACATCCATTTCCCCAGATTCTCTTTAGAATGATTGTCCTTCCTCAGCAATGAGAGAACCATATTAGGAGTTGCCTATGTGTGGGGGTGGGCTGATTTTTTTTGTTAACATTTTCAGCTAGTTTAAACTTGTTGAAGTGATAACCTTGGTAATTACAGTTACTACTGTACTATTAATAATGAATCTATTTAAAACACTTAAAAGTTATCTCATAATTATATAAATATAGATTGCTAAGACCACAGTCAGCATAAGGAGACTGAAACTTTCCATGAAAATATCGCTGCTGTAGGAAAGGTTATGCTTTTTTTAATGGAGGATGAAGAATAATTACCATATGGTTTGTAGGTGAATGTACATGCACAGCCCCCAGGAGGGCTGATGAGGGAGGGACAGAGTCTTCATTTCAATTTCAAGAGACACAAATCATATTTAAAGAGTTGGTACCTGAACAGACACAATTACCTACTTCTTAGATTCTTGATTTCTCCAAAAGGGAGTCATGAGAAATGTGGGATGTGAGGTATATATATAGACAACCTCAAGAGTATAAACTTAAGTCAGATGCATAATTTCTTCCTTTGCTCAAGAGGTGGGGTGGAGAATATGCAAGGGTTGCTAACTTATGTTACTATTTCAATCTTTTCCAAGTCCATTGAATAACTCTCTGCCCCTGACTCCTAACTGTCCTCTAGATTTCCAAGAACATATTCAGAGGGTCATAGATTAAAACTTTAAGAAATACTAAACTGGAGCCTTCATTGAGTGGTTAAGTGCTTTTCTAAGGTCACACAGGCAGTAAATAGCAGAGTTGAAATTCAGACTCAGGTCCTTTGACTTCTAACCCAGTACACTTTCCATGGTACAACAGGAAGATGAAACTATCAGGGAGGTCAGTGAAGATCTGTTTCCACCAAAAGTAATGCCTGAATCAAATATTCCATGAAGATCTTCTTTAGATAAAATATTAAAATTTTATATTCAATATTAAAATATTGAAAAAATTTCAATCACTGCCATGAAATTCAACCTTTCCCTTGTGTCTCTTGCCTCCATTTAGGATTGAAGGTTACTAGAAGACTCATCTTTTCCTCCAACCCTCACTGTACTCTCTGAACTTATAGCAATTCCAGGGACCCTTCTCTTTAAGTTTTCTTCTGGCTGAGGACCTCAACACACCCCACATCTTTAAAAACTTGGTTTTAAATCTTTCCTGAAAACTTTAGCCTCTATCTACTTCTACTTGATACTCATTAATTTTTTCCACACATAATAAATGCCCTTTCCTCTGTAAAAGCAAACACCTTGACATACACAGGACAGCCTACTATCACAGGTTCTTAGATCTGCTTTGCTAAAAGGAAAGGCAACTTTTAAAGGGTCAACAATCACTTTAATCAAGCACATGTATCATTCACTTAGTTCAGGGGGAAAAGTTAACACCTTGAACTTCAGAGAAAATACAGAGAAATCAAAATCAACAGACAGGGCTTCCAACTGTCTGACATAAGCAATACATACATCATAGATCATCAGACAGATCCAACTGTCTGACCATTACATACACACACAGTTAACCAAGAGGGTTTTCAAAACTGGGAGCTGCTTAGTGGCTTCCCAGAATCTGATTTGGCACACAAAGCTTCTTCCAAACACTAAGCCCCAAAGTATAACCTGACCTGAGAGTATTTATATATTTTTTATAGCCAGAGGGCATCAACTTTGCTTGCCATTATATCCCCCCACTATCACCATTAAAATATCTCTGTTTTAGCTATGGGGAAATTCTTATCTGGGCATCTCTCTACTCTGGCCTTCCATGTGACTTAAAAAATCATAAGCTAGCAAAACAAAAAAAGGCTCCCTCCCCCATCTTTTCACCAATTCTTCATTATATGACAACCAACAGGTAATTCTGTACCCCCTGGCAATTCTGTCCAAAGTCATTCCATGTTTCAGCAGAACTCAGGTTGGTTTTTGGTTAAGAATGTAGGAAAAGTTTAGAAGACCTGGATTCCAGTTTGAAGAAATATAAGAAATGTTCCGACAGGTTTCAGAGATACTGGAATTTGTATTGTTAATGGCTCACACTTGAGGATCCTGACAATCTAAAATATGACAGTGAAATAAGAATTCATTGAGCAAGTGTTCAATATATGTATAGGCTTTTGCAGAATAGTAATGGGAGGATTCAGAGACTCCCTCCCCTAAAAAATCAGAGTTACCTAACTCAAGAAAATTACCTATAGGACAAAGTCCCCTAACTCCTTAGCCTGGCCTTCAAGAAATCCACTAAAAGGTCCAACCTACCTTCCCCACCATATACTCTATGTCTTCATACTAGGCTACTCACCACCCCCAAAAGACATATCTTCCATATATATCTGGAATTTCTTCTATTTTATCACCATCTCTCAAAATACTACCCATCTTCTGCAGCTCAGTTTATGATCATTTTTCATAAAACATTCCCTGATCACATTAAAAATAATCTCTCCCTCATCTGAAACCCAAATAATTTGCTTGTTCTTTTTTTGTGCCCATTTCCACATTTTACCACATAAGGAGGACTTATAAATATTTATGAAAAAAGTGTCCCCTGGACTATAAGCTCTATAAATCCCTATTTCTGTCTGTGTTCTCAAAGTTTAATATAATTCCTTCTACATAGTAGGCACTTTAAATGTCTATAAATGAACGAAACTATATTGTATAAGGAAATCCTCCGAAGTCCTCCCCGTTAAGCCTCAATTACAAGGACACCCTTGCAGTCTCATTCAGAGAGTTAGTACATAGGTACAGCCTATGTTGAACTACATTTCAAGGCTGTGTCTCAGTAGGTGCTTGAAACATTTTATGTATTCAGTAGGATGAAGGGAGGAAAGGTGGAAGTCATTAGGACCTATACAGACCCTTTCTCCATTGAAATGGAAGCCAACACTGATAGATAATTCATTTTCCTACCAGACATACTTTTAGACTGATTCTTGAGCAAAGGGCTGAGAATTTCCAACATATGCTTACTTTTTCTCTTGCTCTGTCATTCCACTTAGAGTGGAGGCTCCGTTCCTCTTACTCTCTTGGTTTTCATTCATAACTGCTCCCAAGACTTTACTATATCTGATACTTCAGGCTAAACATATAGACCATGACACAGTCACTCAGCTGACTGCTAGACCTCCCTCTCCCATCCCACCACAGAACAGCAGGTCATGTCTCAGAAGGTTTAAGGTCCTCATCATAAGTTTGGAGTCAGATGAGATAACATGATCTAAAGAAGAATATAGGATTTAGAACTGATAGAAACCTTAAAGGTCATCTAGCTAACCCCCTCATTTTACAAATAAACTTTAACATACCAGTAGAATATGATATATGAGATTACATCATGGAATAGCAATTGAGTCTTATTTAAAGGATAAAGACCTAAAATGTGTGAGAAGTAGGAAAAAAAGTAATGTTGAAAGACCTCAATAAGATTCATTGTGCCTGCCCAGATTTCTCAATAAAAAAGTAGATATTGGCCCTTGTAACCTCTTCATCACTTTTACCCTTACGAAAATACCCCCACTGGAAGTTTAAAATTGACATTCAGAATTAGCAAGAGGCTGGTATTTTTTCCTTTTATTTAAAAAAGAAAAATTAAATTGGGCTAACAGGAGTGGAAGTGATACAGCTGGGGTTGTGATTAACTCTGCTCAGGGTTGAAGTTAATACTGTTTCTCCCCTGCAGTATTTTTAATTACACTCTTGCTTTTATATTTGGAGACGTCATAGCTCTGTTCTGGTAAGTTGTCAAGCAATCAGAAGTCAAATATGTGCTAAATATGAGAAAATTCTGCCATTTTTATCTGATTTGTGGTTCATTCATGCTGTTATCTACTTTTAATTAAATACCATAAAATACACATGGTCATCAGTTTGACTTTTCATTTCCTTACAATGTCAGTAATTCAGTGTGATTGTTGCCACCTACCACAGAATTGTATTTTAAACATGCTACTCTGGCATAGTACGGAGCCAATCACTGGACAACTTAAGTCTGTGCTAAAAGTAACTACTTCCACATCACTGACAAACCTTACCTTGGGTAATCACAGGAACTTCCCAACACACCTCCTACTGTTGCTGTCCATCCACCACCACTACCATCTGTCAATGTCTGAAATACAAGAGAGCACATGGCTGGTACAGGAGTAGTGGCCATAGCCTATTTCTGTTATGTTCCCTCTGTTAGATTTCCTCTATAGTGTCATATCCTTTGTTGATTTATAGTCTTCCAAGTTCATTAAAGATTGAGCTTGACTCCTGCAGTACTGCCTGAGGCCCTAAAAGAAAGAACTTTCCTAGTATTACAGGCTACTCAGAGAGTTCACCACTTCATTAATACTGTTTCTCAACTGGACATTTTGAAAACTACTCTATGAAAAAAAAAGCATTTCAGTTCCTTCCTCCTCTCTTCCATCCTTCAAAGAAAGGGGGGGATCAGAGGAGATGAGAAGGAAGAAGAGTTTTCTTCCCACTCCCCACTTTCCAATAACATTTTTAGTTCTAAAATGTAACAGATTTATTCTTTCAAACTACTTAGTAAGACTTTCTTTTTCTTTTCAAGAAATACCCCATATGTAGACATAATCTCTCCAAAGGAGATTTCAATTCAATCTGGATCAAGTACCATTCTCGTTGGTGGATATGAAGTCCTTGATAGGGCAAAATATCCTTCACTAACTTAATGGGGAAATTAAATAACGCTTATTAGGGTTTGTTTCCCCAGGACAATTCTGGAAATCCCCCAAACAGTGACTCTTTCAAGAAGAGGAGGATCTGTTTCGAACCCTAATTGTAACAAAAGATTAGCTAATTGATAATAATCCGGATGTTGTCGTGAAAGAAAATGATTCTTTATAAATAATTTTCATTTATTTACAATTGTGTCATTTTTTTTAAAAATTGGCAGAAAAATCTGCTTATTATTAGTATTAATATCATTTATGAAACCACTTTACATTGCAAAGTACTTTACAAACATTAACTAATTAATCATTAACAACACCCCAGTGTGGTAGGTAAGTATTATTCAAGTATTCTCTTGAATGTTCAAGTCTGGATTAAAGCAAATCCAGAGTGGGTTGTTTTGTATGTGCGTGTGTATGTTTTCTATTCCACTCTTACTAAGTACAGGACTTTGGAGTGTATATAAATGGGAAAAAGGACTCATCTGGGGCATATTTGAAGTCTTCCCAAAACTGTGGGCTTTGGAGTTTCCCTATTTAAAACCCAAACTCTGTCAGGAACAATAGATTTGTATCTTGCTTTTCTGCTTATTTGTGGCATGATGGGCTCTATGGCTAGTGAACTGGCCGGTCCTCTTGCCAAGAGTTTTTACTTTGAGCAGAAAGACCCAAAAAGGAATTTCAAAGAAAGCAGGTAACAATCAGCCTTCATATTACTGTGAGATTTGTCTTTGTGAAATAGCACTTGCTTCTCATTCCTTCATTACTCAGAAACCACCAAGAGACAAATCTCTTACATCCTCCATATTCTAACCGTGTCCTAAATTTCTGTGTGATCCAGGATTGCCCTATCCACCTTTGCTCCCCCCAGACCTCTCTATCTTCCATCCCTTGAGAATGCCTGCTTGGTATTGCCTCCATTAATACACTCATCCTCCAAAAATAAAATGCTTTTCCACATCCTATTCAAAATGTAGTTTTCAAGAAAGATCTAGTCTAAGGACCATCTCTGCCATGAACACTATTCTTTTTGGTGTGATCACTCCCTTGCTCAAAATCCTATTGCATTTTTCATATATACTATTTATAGGATCATCGATTTAGATCAGAGAAATGTAACCTGGGATTAGTTAACATGGTTCTATTTTGGTTTTTCTTTTTATAGTTTAATAACTGTTTCAATGTAATTAGTTTTTTTTTGTAATCTTAGGTGCTTTATTTTATATATTTAAAAATATTATTCTGAGAAGCAGTCCACCAGACTGCTAAAGGAACTGATGACACAAAAAATGGCCCTGGAGCTAGAAAGGACCCCTCTCCTTTTACAGATGAAAAAACTATATTTGAGGAATAGATCTGCTCCTCTCTGAGCCAATGATCTCTCCACTAGTCAGGAATCTCTGGGTTCAAATCCAACCTTGAAAATCTACCAGCTGGGTAAGAGTGGGTATATCCCTTAGTATCTCTTACTCTTAGTTTCTTCATCTGTAAAAGGAAGACAATAGCTGCATCTACCTCACTGAGTTATGGTGAGCATCAAATGAGAAAACTTAGGTAAAGAATTTTGCAAGCCTTAAAGGACTACGCAAACTTCAGCCATTAGCGTTGGTAAACTGTTTTATACTTTTCAATAGGTTCACATATACGCTGGAAAAACTATTATTTGAAATTTTTAAAAATCAGCTTTGTCATCAATGCCCATTGTTTTCTGGGAGGTTGGATGTGACAGTTTCTATGAGTCTGCGTACAGAGGCCAGGGGACAATAGGTTGGCCTGGTCTCCAAGAAGACTACCTTTCCTTTTTGTCTAGGAACCTGAAGAACATACCCTTTAGTTTGCAACAAAGGGGAAATTACCCTTGAACCAGGGTTGCCAGAGGCTTATAAGTAGGATAAATGTCTCCCCTTCTTTAAACTGAGCATATCCAGGCCTCCTCCGTTCAGATCTGAAATCATTCCCATGCCATACATAAACATGGTTTCTCTATAGACTCCAACCAGCTTTTCCAAGTCTCCCCATAGGCTTAAAAGTAGGTTTTGAACTAATAATTTATTCCAGTCTTTGGTCTTCATTTGAAAAATTCCAGAATGACAAGAGTATCACTGTGGAAATGGGCAGGGGAGCTCAACTTATTTATTTATTGGGGAGGGAGGAACAAAGGTAAATCCAGAACTATAAAAAAAATGTTATTAAATGCATTTGAATGAATGAGATTAGCTTTCTACAACTAACGCCCACCAAACGCTAAGATAATGATTAAACTAAAAGATGCAAATACCCAAGACATCGCACGCTGCGGGGCGGGACTGAAGAGCCTCACAGACATTCTTAAGGCCGTACCATGTACTAGAGACAGCAAAGCAACCACGTGGCCAATGCCGATGGTGCACAACCACAAGGAGAAAAGAAAGAAGGAAGGAAAGAGGGAGGGGGAAAAGTAAGGAAAGAGGAGAAGAGAAAAAGGAGGGAGAAGGAAAGGAGCACATGGTGAGAGAATATGTAGCTCTTTCTCTTACTCTGGCATTTGCTTGATGAATTCAGAATTGATCTGTGACTGTGCATGGGGCTATAGCTTAGAATCAAATCTAGAGGAAGTCTGAAGGATATATAACTAAGCATAGTGATTTTTGTCTAAGTGGAAAATGACCTTAAGACACTGTATCTTCTACCACTTCACTCCACTAACAGTCACACCAACTCGGGTTGAGATGCCATTAAGTTTCCCAGAGAAGTGGAGAGCTTGGTGATCATTTAGATCACAAGTTGTGATGCATGCCCAACCTTTGTTTCAGGGATTCCATAACATGCTGCTCTTCTCTCTGCTACTAATGACTTAATGAGAGATCTAGGACACATCTAGGAGACATCTCAGATCTTACGTCTTAATATCCACTCATACATGTCAACATCTGAATCTTCAGTAAGTACCGCTCACCTTCTCAAATTACCTCTCCAACCTATTACTTTGATATCTTCTTCTCTTTCTCATCCTTTCCCTAATTATTAGTGTCTGGTGCTATTAGAGTTCTTGTCTACTCGACAACTTTTGTAATCTTAGAATTTCAGGTTTAGAAGGGACTTCAGAAATCACCTATTTAAATTGAAGACCAAACAGGAATCCCCTCCACAACTTCCATGGCAGCTGGTCAGCCAACCTGTTCTTGAAAAATTCCAGTAATGAGGAAGCAATTACCTATGAAGGGAGCCCATTCTCTTTTGGGTAAAGCTAACAGAAAGATTTTCCTTAAATGAAACCTATATCTGCCCCTAACTTCCTATAAACATATGTGTGTGTGTGTATGGTTGTATATTATATATGAAATGTATTTTTATATATCATATAGTAATATATTATTAATTATGTATGGATATATAATTATATTGTATATTATAATATATAGCATATATTATATATGTATATGTATAACTTCCACCCATTACTTCCACACATTAGACAAGATTCTCCCACATCATATCCCCCCAAATAGTTGAAAACAGTTGTCAAATCCCCATCTCTCCTAAGAGTTTCCTTAAACCATTCTGCATATGACATGGTCTCAAGTTCCCTCATCATCAGGGTTATCCTACTCTGAACTTGGTTTAACTTGGAAATATCTTTCCTTAAATGTGGTACCCAGAACTAAAAGATTCTAATGACAGCATATAATACATATAATAGGACTATCCCTTTCCTCATTTTTGATGTTTTCATTAATGTTATTTTAGAACATTACATTTTTGGATAGCTATAGCATACTTTTTTAATAGAATACATGCTTTATAAGTCCTTTTCACATGTACTATTTTTGAGTGAATTTTCATGTCTTAAATATTCACATACATATTTATATACATTCTTTATATACAGTCTCATAACATCTATGGACCACCTTTCTGAGTAATATTTTAAATGCATAACATTATACAGATAGGATTACAAAGAAAGCTAATTATATTGAAATACAATTATCAAAACTTTTTTTTAAAAGTTCTCAGACCTCAGGTTAGTAACCTCCAATGTAGTTGCATCTCTTCCACCCTTTACTTAAGCAGTTGACTATTTGAACCAAAGTAGGAGACTTTACATTAGTCTCTATCAAATTTCATCTGGTCAAATTTGGTGGACCATTTTAATCTATGAATAATTTTTTTTTGGATCACAATTCTTTCCTAATACATTAGTTGTCTTTCCCAGCTTTGTGCTATCTGCAAATTTAATAAGCTTGCCTCCAAACAAGTCACTAATAAAAAGTGTTTCAGAGTCAAGGACCGAAACATGAAGCAGATCATTAAGGACTACCTTCCAGATTGATATTGATATGGTAACCATCATTCTTTGTGTTCAGGCTACACTTCAAAAACTAACTTCAGAGGCAAGCACTGGACTTCTTTCTTTTTTAATGATAGAGAAGAGATAATTAGACTATGGGATTCTCATGCATGATTCCAGGGAAATATACATTGTAATCAGATCTGATTGTACTGGTTTTGAGAGGGTAGAACATTTACCTTTCAAGTGAGAAAGATGCACTCACTATGTGCAGACATAACTTGTGGGACATAATTTGATCTAAACCATTTGGAAAAGAAAGGGCTCTATATTGAGGCTTTTACTGTATTTCTAATTATTTTTTATGAATGGAACATCAAAACTTATTCAGAAATCCCTCCAGTTCCTTTACACATCAGGCATAAATAGAAGTTAATATATCATTCAATACACACAAGTGTATGTACATAAGTATGTATGCACATGTATACATATACATGCATATACATACACACACACTCTTCAAAATACCAAGCCTCTTCCATTTCATGAATGTGGACACTCTCCACCAATACAGATTACAGTCTATGGCATAGTCTTCAGGAGATGCCATGGCCAAAAACATTTATTATCTAGCATCAAAATAGACAATGAGTCCCCACTTTGAGAGACTGATATTCAGACAACAGATTACAGTCCATAGCTACACCTGTACTTAAAGTCTTTCCAACTTGATAAAACTTCTTAGGGCTCCTATTACCTGGACTTAGCCTTGAGAGCCCAAGTATAACATCCTTGTGAAACAGCCAGGTGGTGCAGTGCAGAGAGCTGGATTTGGAGTCAGAAAGACCCAAGTTTGACTCACACCTCAGACATTTGAGAGCTTCGTGACTTGGACAAATCTCTCAACCATTCTCAGTTTCGGTTTCTTCATCTGTAAAATGGGAGTAACAAAGGCATCTACTTCACACAGTCATTGTGAAGAACAAATGAGAAACCCACATATGAAGCACCTAGCAAAAAAAATGCTATAAATTATGTATTATAGTTATTATTAGACATCAGAGTAACACTTAGGTGAAATACATTTTTGGATTGTTTTCTTCAATTTATTTAGTCATAGAACTTGGGAGTTGTGAGAGAATGTGTGCGTGTGCGTGTGTGTGCACACTAGAATTATAACTTCTTCTCCCAGGGAAAATTGAGTTGTGGGCCAGGGGTGCTGAGGGAATGGCCCATAAGAATCATATTGGAGAGTAAATGGCACCAAGAGAAGTTCAGGTATTGGGACTGTTGGTTTTTGGGTGAGACAGACCCTGGTGCTGGAGATGGCAGAGGACCACAAGGTTTGGGATGGGGTCCAAAGTCAGTAGGGTTCAGGATGACTGCAGAGAGGAAATAAACCCTGCACATTGGTACCTTTACACAAAGCCCTCATCCCACTCCAGTTGCCCCATCTGATGGGCACCTATCCTCAGAACTAAATGGTGTGCACTAAAACTTAGGCAGTTTAAGTGAAGTAGCAGGATGGTTAATTTTAGTTCTTCCATTTCTGTGTGGCTCGGTGTATAGAGCATCAGGTCTGGAGTTGGGAAGATTCATTCCCCTGCATTCAAATCCGGCTTCAGACACTTAGTAACTGTGTGACCCTGTTTGCTTCAGTTTCCTCATCTGTAAAATGAAATGGAGAAGGAAGTGGCAAACCACTCTAGTATCTTTGCATAATGAGAGTATAAAGTGTTGTAGACAACTGAAACAACTGATCAACAAAAAGCTCTCAAACGCAAGGTTTCCAAAAGGAAAATCCAGAGTCCTTGAACCAGAGAGGGGCCCCCTTTTTTTGGAGAGGGGGTGGGAATGCAATATTCTAACTTCAGAACTGTAGGTATGCATAGACAGTGTACTGACCGGCCTTATATAGCCTTCAACTATGTCTATGCTCAGAATGCCTTAGCAGGCCTGTTTTGAGAAGGGAAGCAAAGGGCTGGGCATGGGTAGAAGATAAAGTATGTTTTCAAAGAATTGCAGAGGTCAAGTAGGAAGCAATCTTACATGTCATTCATCCAACCTTCTTGTTTTTCAGATGAGGAAACTGAGGTCCAGAGAAAGGACAAGATTTATCTAAAGTCACACAAATAATAAGGAGCAGACTTCAAATTCAACATACTTTCTGCTACATCAGGCTTCCATTACTATTTCCAATTGATTACAAGGACTTCCTGACACTTTTATGTTCTGGCAGAGGAATGGTACTAGCCAATTTCAAGGTAAGGTGTTCAATCTTCCCAAAGAAAAGAAGCCTCTGGAATTGAACAGAATTTGATGTTGTTATCGTTGAGCCTTCATTTTGGAAGAGGACAAATGACTATGGGTAACGTCTTGAGTTGCATAGGAAGAACAAAGCATCAGCTTCACACTCTCAAGTGACTCTGAGTGACAAGAGTCACACTTGAGTGGCAAGACAAAAGTCAGGATGACTGATAATGGCCTGGGATGTAGTGGATGCCCTTGGCATCTTTGATGCCTTACCAAGCTCTACAGCATCTGCTTCAGCTGCTTTCATGATTGTTGGGATATATTGTTTTCAGCTCTAGTAGGAACAACACATGATTTGGAAGCTGAATCTGGGTTCTAATACAGACTCTGAAATAAACTTCAACTCATCAATTTCAGGCCCTTCATCCATTAAATGGGGATGATTAAATGCTTGAATTTAATTAACTCAGAAGATTTTGGGAAGCATACAAAGAGATCATCCAAGTGAAAGCACTCTTGAACAATTAAATACATCACCAAATGCTGGTATTTTTTTAGTTAGTTTTGACACTTTTTTATGAAGGACTGGGTGATGAAACAAACTCAGGACATCCAATTATCCCTTCATCCTTAAGTGCTCTTAGTACAGGGTGGGGAAGTTCTGAAAACTACATTTTACATGTTCGTTCTTGCTCTCCCTCACCTTCTGAGGTTTGGATAGGACTGAGTGTCTTGGAATTATACCCAGAACTCTGAGTCTTTCCAAGTAAATAAGCCCTCAAAACATGGTCAGAAAACTTCTTTCAGAAAGGATCAATGCTATTGCTCAGTCACATCAAAGCTTCTACCTTTCTCTTCACTAGATCTGAGCTCAGTAGTGTCCTGTCTCTAACAGCTTCAACACAGCTAATTTCAAGCCACAATCTGGTCCTGTGGATTTGGAGTCAAGAGCACCTCCACTATGATTATGTGACCTTGGACAAATAACATCTCTGGTTTTCTCAGCTGCAAAATGAAGGGGTTGGACTATATAGCCTAGTGGATAGAGAGTCAGTCCCAGAGTCAGGAAGACTCACCTTTGTGAGTTCAGATCTGGCCTTCAGACCCTTATTAGTTGTGTGATCTTGGACAAGTCATTTAACTCTGATTGCCTCAGTTTCCTCATCTGCAAAATGAGCTGGAAAAGAAAATAGCAAAACGCTACAGTATTTTCCCCAAAAAAACTGCAAATGGTATCACAAAGAGCTTGACGTGACTGAAAACAACTGAATCAACTATGATCTCTTCTATCTCTGAATCTCTCTTTTAGATTCAAATCAAAGGAAATGCCTTGGGAGTACTTCCTGGTAATAATGCCAAAATGATGACTCCTTGTATATTAACTAACCTTTCAACACCTTGTTCAGGCAGTCAAGATTTCATTTCAAGTTGAGTTACCCCACTTGTATAGAAAGGTAGCATGGTGTAGAACAAGGGTTCTTAGCCTATTTTGTCTCATGGACCCCAACACTCCCAATGATCTACTGAAATTTATGGACCCCTGTTTTAAAATTCATAAAATAAAATTCACAGGATTGCAAAGGAAAATGATTATATTAAAATAGTTACAAATATATTTAAAATATGCATATAATAGTAACATATTAGCAGCAATAATTTTTAGTAATAAACATAAGCATTCTGAGCTATTTGAAAAAACTGAAATGTGATATGAATTTATCTTTGATTTCTATTGGTGGCAAAAGAGTCTCTCTTAACAGTATTTGTGATTCACTGCCCATATTCAAATTGAAGGAAATACTAAACGTTAGTTAGAAGTTAGTGAAAATAAAAGTATAAATTTTTCCATCTAAATTCATAAACCCCTTAAAATCCATAAGGAGTCCTTAGATCTCCAGGTTAAGAACCCCTGTGAATCAGAAATCTGGAGTTTAATATGGGTGTTGTCAGTAACTAGCTACATTACTCTGAATTCAGTGGAGAGTCTTTCAGGTCCACCACTCACTACCTATATAAAAATCACTTCACCTCTCTTAGACTGTTGCCTCATCTGCAAAATGAACAACTTGAACCAGATGATCTTGGGCCTCTTCCAGATATAAAAGTGTATGACTTCATGCAAGCCAAGATGTTGTCTGACTTCCAGAACCTTCAATCAAAAGAGAATGTTAGCAGGATACTAGATTTAGTTGAGGTGGGGCAGAGGAGGGGCTGAGGAGAGCAGCTGTCCTGAAGATGGGAGAATCTTCGCCCCACATGGGTGATGAAGCCAGTCTAATGTTAGCTGTAACGACCTGGTACCCTGGATCCTGTCAAGTTAGTTGTAAATGGTGGAGAATGAGGGGAAAACAAAAAAAAGTGTCAAAACTAGAAGGAAATTTCAAGATGACTTAGTCCAACTCCTTCATTTAACATCTGAGAAAACTGAGTCCACAGAACTGAGTTCACAGAGGTGAAATGTTTTGTCCATGGTCATACAAGTATTTACTAGCAAAACCAAAACTAGAATCTAGACCTGAGTTCTATTCCAATGGATCAAGCTGGTCTCTTCTACATCATTATTTCATTCCTTTCTGGGATGATGGAACTCACAAATAATGTTTGTTTTTTAATCATTTTATAAGGAGACTGTTAATACCCAAGCCTGGCTACATCCATATCTGTCAATCAACATTTATTTACCTTGACAGTATTAGGCCAAGGAGGAAAGAAAAGGTCAAACATGAATATAAAGGGGAACAGGGCAGTACAGTGTTAAGGATTTAGTATGCTCCAAGGGTATTCACGTTTTAAGAGAGAACCAAAAGATAAATAAGGTCCAAGTCCCAAAGGAATGTGTAGGCTGTAGGAGAATATAAAATCATAGTGAGAAAGAAATGTTGAGGCTGTAGGCCCCAGGATATTCAGGGACAGCACTGCAGGAGAACTCTGATTCTGCCAAAAGCATAGCCCCACAATACTCCCAAATACTGGAGATAGAGTGATGGTCCCCACCAATTACTTATTCCAAAGAGTACTCTTTCATGGAAAGGGGAAGTATTTGCAAAGCAACGTAGTTTGTTATAGGAAAAGGAAGCATGACATGTTGAAAGAAATTCTGAAGAGGAAGTCAGAAGACCTGGAGCTAATCAGCCATGTGTCCAATCCACAAACATTTACAAATCATTTCGCGTCTCTGAAATATAATATCACCCTCTGTAAAATGGAGGAGATGGATTTGTTGACTACCAAGAACTCTTTCCTCTCTAGGTTTGAATCTCAGCCATATGCCTACTTCCTTGGGGCCTGATGAAAGGGTTCCCAGATTTGCACTCAGATAACCAGGTTTGAATCTTGGCATCACGCAAATCACATCACCAATCTGAGCCTCAGTTTCCTCATGTATAAAATGAGGGTGTGGAGCTTGACTTCTCAGATCCCTTCCAGCTCTGACGTAGTAATCGAGCCAATTATGTATCCAAGGGGCAAAAAGTGGCAACAGAGGAAGACGAGAGGTAAGATTTGAGGAATAAGTCAAGGGAGTCAAGGAGAGAAAAGAAAAGAGAATACATGAGGAGAAGTGATACTGCCAGGTCGCTTTCAACTCTAACCAATGACTCTCCCTAATGGTTCTGCTATCACAAATGAATCAGTAGCAAAGCATCTGAAACCAGAGCTCCAGGGCCCAATGTGTGTGAATCTACTCCCTTGATTTGCATTTTCTGATAAAGTCACTGGAAGTCTTTAGGTACTGTATGTCTCTTCACAGGGCTTGGAAACAAACACTCACTCTTGTGACCTGTTATACAACATGGGAAGTCCTGGGATATGTCCTGCCTCAAGTGCAGCCTAGACCCATTTCACCAAATAGCTGAAACCTCACCTCCAACCCTGCCCTTTAGCCTATATTCAATAACAGGCTGGTTAGTATCCCCTGTCTCGATGGATCTCCCCCAAAGCCCAATACTTAGACACCCAGACCACCCACCCCCACCCCCGGAAACTAGCCTCTTCCTTTTCATGGACTTTTGAGGGCAAATGAGCCAAAGTTCTGATGTGAGAGACTGAGTACCACTCCAACTGGTATTTATTCAGAGTTGAGATAATCTCAGGTTGTGGCGTTCTAATCCAGTCTCAGCTACTTCCTAGCTGGGTGACCCCGGATAAGTGACCTCATCTCCGTCTGCCTCAGTTTCTTTATCAGTAAGATGGGGATAGTAAAAGCCCCTCCCTCCCAGAGTTGTTGAAAATCAAATGAGAGAATACTTGTAAAACACTCTGCAAACTTTAAAGCCCTATGTCAATGTCAGTTGTTGTTACTGCCCCTGAAGTTTCCTTTCAGAAGTAGGCTCTGATAAATCCCCAGCCTGTTGTTTGGGTGATTCCATCTCTTTGTCTAAAATCTCAGGGTTTTTGCTGAACCTCATTTTTGGCAATATGGGTGGGGAGTGTGTGTGTGTGCACTTGCATGCGTGTATGTATCTGTGTCTGTGTGTACATTTGCGTGTCTGTGTTGATTTGGTTGTTGTTGGATTTTTTTTTAAGTTACAGCCTGGCATAAAAGTGTCAGTTTGTTATGTGGGTGGGTAATGGTATGTTTTTAATTAGGTAGGTAGAGACTAAATTAAACCACATCAAATGGCTAGTGTTTCTTTAATTTCAGATTGTGGTGTTCCTCACCCTGTGCAAGAGGGGCTGGGCTTGGTCTCGATTCCCCTTTAATGGTTCTAGCTAAAAAACTCCATCTCGTGACTGGCTCCATAATTGATTAAACACAACTGTGGACTCCCATTATCAGGAAGTGTAATTTTGCCAGTGTCGCTTCAAGTCTAAGATACCTCAAGGGTAATTACAGGCTCGGAGGCAACACAGAAGACTTTGAAGTGGGAAAAGAAGAAAGATTAGGGGGAGTCGAGACTATCTGCGCCTGTTCATTTGTCCTTCATGGCGAAGAAGTCTTTAAGCCTCTATGAAAAGATGCCCCTGTCTGTGGGGAGTTCCTGGAGCCTGGGTCTGGCTGCAGATGTGGTGAGGTGGGGGAGGGGAGGCAGAGAAGGGGGTGCCCCCTGGTCATGGTCAGCTTCAGGGGTCACTGAGGATTCCCCTAAGAGAGGCTGCCTTTCCCTGTCGGCCTCTAATGAAAGTTTCATGCGGCTTTGATTCTCTTTGCCTTGGATTGGTATGCCTGACTGGCTGTGACTGGGGCTGCCCACTCCAGGCACACAGAAGAGTACACTTCCTCTGACCAGCTAAATTATTTACCCTTGGAGCAATTATATACCACGACAGGCTACACTTAGAAGGGCCTCTTCAAGCAGAAAGGCTCTAAACCTTCGACAGAAATGGAGAGAGGAGAGCTTTCTCCCCCCACATCCCTTCTAATTTTTTAATTAATAATAGGTTAGGAGTAAAAACCATTATAAGTGACAGTACATAATGGGAAAACTAGACCTGCATTGTTAAGAGGACTATTTAAAGAAATGTTAATGAATTGGATTTGAAGTTCTTCTTAGTCAACCTGGAGACAACTAATAGCTCCAAAGTGGGAAAGTGAAGAGTTATTAAATGTTGTGTATTTATTGCCCTAATAATCAGATTGCCACAGGCTGGGAGAGATGCAAATATCAGTCTGAGTGCTGTTTAACTATTTCACCATGGGAAAGAAGGAACTACACAGAGGAAAGATATCACACTCCAACAGCATTTACCAGGGCTTTGGGGACAAATAGAGTATGGATTAGGTAAATAATGTGACAATCCCAGTCAAGCCCCTGTCGGCAGAGGATGGACCCATAATTTAATTTTTCATGGGCACTTGGAGAGAAACAAAACGAGTACTTCTGGCAACTACTATTGTACACAGTTTGACTTTCTTTACTTTTTAAAATTTTTTTCAACCACCTAGGTTTTCTACCTCTTCCAGAATGACTTAAAAGCACGGCATGTTCTTATATGTAAGAAAAAACAAAAGAGCTCTCTGACAAATAGTCCTCTAAAAGGCAAAATTCAAATTAGCAGCCAGATTCTCTCCACTAAAATTTAGTTTAGAATAGGATTCTCTACATTGAGGATTACCAAGAATTTCATCCCTAGGCATCTTTTAACTAATTGGTTCTTTAAAGTATATCTTTATTTATTTCATTAAGTATCTCCCAATTATATGTAAAAAAAAATTTTTAACATTAATTTTTTAAAATTTTGAGTTCCAAATAGTCTCCCTTCCTCCTACCCGCCACGCTTGAGAAGGCAAGCAATTTCATATCAATTATACATGTAAAGAGGCACCTAGGTGTCCCAGAGGAATACAGTGCTGGACCTCAAATGAGGAAGATTCATCTTCTTGAGTTCATATTTGGCCTCAGACACTAGCTATGTGACCCTGGGCAAGTCACTTAACCTTATAGGCTTCAGTTTCCTCATCTGTAAAATGAGCTGAAGAAGGAAACGGGAAACCACTCCAGTATCTTTGACAAGAAAGCCCCGCATGGGGTCATGAAGACTTGGATACAACTGAGAAAACTCACCAACAACATACATGAAATCATGCAAAACATTTCCATATAAACCATGTCACACACATACATATACACACACACAATCACAGGTCAAAAAAAAGAGAAGAAAATTTAAAAAGTATCCTTCAATCCATCTTCAGAATTCATTAATTCTCTCTCTGCAGATGGATAGCATCTCTCATCATAGGTCTTTGGAAATTGTCTTAGACCACCGTATTTCACAAAGTAGCAAAGTCTTTCATAATTAATCATTTTTACAACTTTGTTGTTAGTGTGTGCAGTGTTCTGATTGTGCTCACTTCATTTTGCATCATTTCCTGTAAGTCTTTCCAGGTTTTTCCGAAATCATTCCCCTAGTCATTTCTTACAGTACAATAGTATTCCTTCATAATCATATACTACAACTTGTTCAGTCATTCACCAGTTGATGGGTATTCCCTTGATTTCCAATTCTGCTATGAACATTTTTGTACAGATAGGTCCTTTTCCCTTTTCTTTGATCTCTTTGACGCAGACCTAGTCGTAATAACGCTAGGCCAAGGGGCATGCGCAGTTTTATAGCCTTTTCAGCATAGTTCCAAATTGTTCTCCAAAATAGCTAGCCCAGTTCACAACTCTACCAACTGTATATTGGTGTCCCAATTTTTCTACATCACCTCCAGCATTTGTTATTTCCCCTTTTTGTCATGTTAGCCATTCTAACAGAAGTGAGGTGGTATCTCAGAATTGTTTTAATTTTTATTTCTCTAATCAGTAACAATTTAGAGCATTTTAATGTGATTATTTATAACTTTGATTTCTACTTCTGAAAATTGCCTGTTCATATCCTTTGACGATTTATCAACTGGGGAATGTTTCTAATTTTTATAAATTTGGCTTATTTCCCTGTATATTGGAGAAAGGAAGCATTTTTTTGGAGAAATTTGCTGTAGATTTCCCATTCAGCTTTCTGTTCTTTTTCTAATTTTGGCCGCATTCATTTTGTTTGTGCAAGAGTTTTTGAATTTCATGTCATCAAAATTATTCATTTTACCTCCCATGATCCTCTCCATCTCTTGTATAGTGATAAATTCTTCCCTTAGCCATAGGGTTGACAGGTATTTTCTCATGCTCCTCTAATTTGTTTATGATATCACCCTTTAAGTCTAAATCATTTGTGCAGTTGGACCTTATCTTGGTAGGCAGCATGAAATGTTGATCTATGCCCATTTTCTACTAAATTACTTTGCAGTTTTCCCAGAAATTTTTGTCAAATGGTGAGCTCTTACTGCAAAAGCTTAGATATTTGGGTTCACTAATTGATTTCTCATCATGTCTTTAAATTAAAAAAAAAAAGATTTGCTTCTACATGTATTAGTATAGCAGTGTCAAACTCAAATAGAAACAGAGGCCACTAAACCATACACAAGGATCCCTGTGGGCCTATATTGACTTAGAAAACCACATAATAATATGCTATTTGTTTTACTATATGTTTTATTTTTGTCAAATATTTCCCAATTTTCTTTTAATCTGATTTGGGGTGCACTTTGAAAATGCTTATTTGACACCTCTGCTTTAGAGAATACCAAAACGTGAAAGGTCCAATTCTCTCTCTGAGGGACTATTTGTAGTCTTTTAGGAAAATATAATTTTAACTCTTTTAGATCCCAGTTTTCTCAACTATAAGTTGAAGGTATTAAACTTACTAGGAGTTCTAAGTCTGGGGTCCATGAACCAATGTTAAAAAAATATTTTGATAATTATTTCAATATACTTGCTTTCCTTTATAATCCTATATATTTTAGCTTGCACATTAAAAAAAATATATTCTGAGGGAAAAATATTCTGAAAAAGCCTCAGCAGAATTCCAGAGGGGTCTATGACACAAAAGAAGCTAAGAACTCTGGGCTTTAGTTCCATGGTCCCCTCAAGCTATGACTCCTCCTTTTCCCTCTAGTTCATAGTCAAACTCCTGGAAAAAGCTGCCCATACTTGTTCCATCTTCTTTCTCACCTCCCACTCACTTCTCACCCCCTTGGGATCTAACTTTTTTAACCACTAGCCATGAAAACCACTCTTTCCCAGATCAGCAATGACATGTTCATTGCTAAATTAAACAGCCAATTTTCAGTTTTCATACTTCTTGACTTTTCTGCAGCATTTTGCACTCTTAACAACCCTCTTCCTCTGGACTACAGGGTCCCTAGGATTTGGGTGCTGTTTTATCATGGTTCTCCTCCTGACTCATCCTTCTTGGGCTCTTTTGCAGGTTTAAATATGTCCCCCTTCTTTCAATAGATTTACATTAAGCTCTGTTCTGATCTTTCTCATCTTGAAGTCTCTTAGACTAAAATGAATTTGTATGAGGATGACTCCCAAGTCTACATCCATAGTCCTCGTTTTTCTCCTAAGCTCTAGTCCTATATTTTACAACTTGTACATCTAGTGCATCTTCTGGACCTCTCCATCTCAGTGGCCTATAGAAATCTCAAACTCATTTTTTTCCCTCCAAAACAATTCAGTTTTCTCCAATTTCAACAAATTAGGAAGAACCTAATATCCCAATAACAGTTAAGGCTACCATAAGTCTTCAAGTTATCTAAATTCCCAAATCAGGAATCATCCTCAATTTTCACTCTCTCTCACTCCAGACCACATGTCAAAATATCCATTCAGTTCCTGAGTTGTCAACTCTAGAGTTACCTTCACAAAATTTCTTGTATGCATTTCCTTCTCTACATTCACACTCCCTCTGCTCCCAAGCCCATTTCAGGCCCTTATCATCTCTCCCCTCGACTAGAGGAGACTCCTTATTGACCTCCTTGCCTCCAGTCTCTGCTCTCTCCACACTCCACATAACTATCATATCAACAGTCCTAAAAATCGTATCTGACCATTTCACTCCCCTGTCCCAGAGTTTATAATGACTTTTTGTTGCC
This sequence comes from Potorous gilbertii, assembly GCA_028658325.1. Lineage (NCBI taxonomy): Eukaryota > Metazoa > Chordata > Mammalia > Diprotodontia > Potoroidae > Potorous > Potorous gilbertii. The sequence continues at coordinate 175,563,603 of CM053769.1, forward strand.
TACAGGATAAATTGTGTTTATCATATAAAGCCATGCATTATCTAGCTCCAACCAGTTATGCAGGGCTCACTTCACATTCACCTCCTCTATAGTCTATGTGCAAGCCTGACTTGGCATTTTTCCCCACCTCCATGATTTTGCTTGGGGCGGGGGCACATTCCCTTTGTGGCAGGAATGTTGTACTTCCTTACCTCCACTTCTGGTAATCAAGTCTCAGATCAAGTGCTAAACTCCTTCAAGAGGTTACATATCATTCTCCCTGCTCCCAGCATTACTTTATACATATATACAATTATAAATACACATATACCTACATATATACAGGTATATATGTATGTATGTATATATGGGTATGCATATACACATATATATACATATATACACACATACATATTTGCTCATCTCGAAATATGTTGTCTCTACTAAGTAGAATTTCAGCTACTTGAAAACAGAAAATGTCTTGTTTCAAAAAGTCTTTCTAACTCCAGGGCTCAGCATATAATAAATGTTTAATAAATACTTGCTAATTTATTCCTTGACATCACACTCTCAGATATTCATGGAGTCCTAGAAGATAGACATGAAATAAACCTTAGAATTTGTGTAGTCAAATTTCTTCTTTGGAAAGATGAGGACATTCAAGCCCAGCAAAGATAAGTGGATTTTGTGAGGCTTTACACCATGGGTCTCACATCCTGAGTTCTTAGATTTAAAGCAGAAAGGACCTTCAGGTCATCTAGTCTGATGTCCTCAAAAGATGAGGAAACTGAGACCTAGAGAGACTACATCATTTGCAAAAGATCACACAGGTCAGAAGGAGCAAAGCCAACATTCAAATCCATGTCCAGCCTTCCTCCCAGAAGCTCCATTTTAAGGATACCTAGATTACCCATGTCTTCATTCTGCTCCAGTGGACCACTGACTTATCCCCATGGGACAACCATAACTTAGAAACTTTTTCACCCTAGAAGCTAATGACACAGCCTGTGCTACTTCTCACATTAGAAGTATCCCCCTTCCACCTTCCACTTCTGAGGTCTCCCCCTCTGAAATTTCTCTCAGAACTTCCAGTTTAGGAAGATGTCAGTCAATTCTATCTTCATTCTTCCTCAGGCTGCACTGCTGACTCACTTCCACATCACTTTCCCTACCATTCCCTTTTCAGCTCCCTTTTATGGACTTCCTTTATACCATTAGAATGTACGTTCCTTGGGGGCTGGAACTGTTTTTTGCATTTATATTCTCAGCACTAATATAGTGTCTGACATATTGAAAAGTGCTTGATACCTGACAACATACTTAAAGATCAAAAAAAAAATCCTGTAAAGAATACTGGATTGGAAGTAGGACCACCATAATATAGCAGAGGTGACAACCTACTTGAACTCTTCCACTATTCCCTTACAAAAAATTTTAAAATAATACCTCAAATTGAATTCTGGAGCAGCAGAGCCAACAAAAGGTTGGGGGTGACACATTTTTCCAGCCTAAGACAATTAAGGAGGTCAGTAAGAGAGGTCTGTGACACCAAGATGGGGGACCAGAGTGCACACAGTGACAGCATCAATGGTGGGTCTTGGAGGCAGCTACAATAACAGTAGCAACATCTTCCAAACCTCTCAACCCAAAGCCGGTAAGGTGGTTAGAAAACTGGTCAGAAAGAGATTAGAAGAACCCTTTGCTAGGACTGGGTGCAGGACTTGGTGTTGTTTAGCTACTTTATTGCCTATATGCAGTTCTAGGTCACAGTTCCGTGGTTGGTTATAAGGGAGCAGGGGCCCTGGTCACATTCCAAGGCAGAAAGGAGCACTAGCACTTGTGGCTGCAGGAGAGAAAGTGACCAGGTCACAGTTCCAGGACAAGAGGAGTACCAGAGCTTACAATTGAAGGGGAACAGGAGCCCTTCCTGGGTAAGACCAGATCACAGACCAGGAAAGCAGTGACCACTCCTCTCCTTGGACCACAACCCCTTGGAACCATAAAAAATTTTCAAACCCACAGAACTAGCTCTGAAAAAAGTACCATGAAAAAGCCTGAAGCTTTAGACAGTTTCTCTCCACTCCCAGGTAAATAGAGTCCAAATTTAACATAAAGTTCCAAGTCAAGATATAGGCTAGAAAAATGAACAAAGAACACAAAAAGAATAGGATCATTAAAAGCTCAGGGAAGATCAAGATCCAAACTCAGAAGAAAATAACAGCATGGAAACTGTTACCAATAAAGCCACAGAGAAAAAAAATACAAATTGGACACAAACCCAACTAGAATTCCTAGGATGATTTTAAAAAGAGGTGAGTAGTAGAATAAAAATTGGAAAAAGAAATAAGAGTAATGCACAAAATTTATAAGAAGAGAAATTATAGCTCAGTAAAAGAGGCACCAAAATACTGAAGAAAATAACACCTTAAAAAACAAAATTGGCCTAATCCTGAAAGAGCCCTCCAAACTCACTGAAGAAAAGAATGCCTTAGAAAGCAAAATTGAACAAATGAAAAAAAATGTATCAAAGCTCACTGAAAAAAATAATTTCTTAAAAAAGTGGGGCAAGTGGAAGTTAATGACTCCATGAGATATCAAGAAACTATAAAACAAAGTCAAAAGTGTTTAAAAAAAATATAAAAGAAAATGTGAACTATATCATAGGAAAAAATAACTGACCTGGAAAATAGATTGAGGAGAGACAATTTAAGAATTATTAGACTGCCTAAAAACTATGATCAAAGAAAAAAAATCTAGGCATTATATTTTGAGAAATAAAAAATGAAGGAAAACTGTGTCAGTATCTTAGATCTAGAGGGTAAAATAGAAATTGAAAGAATCTAGCAATCACTCTCTAAAAGGGATTCCAAAATGAAAACTCCCAGGAATATTATAGTCAAATTTCAGAGCTCCCAGGTCAAGAAGAAAATATGACAAGCAGCTAAAATGAAACCATTCAAATATTGTAGAGGATCACACAAGATTTAGTGACTTCTACATTAAAGAAGTGGAGGGCTTAGAATATAATATCCAGAAGGCAAAGGAACTAGGATTAAAATCAAGAATAACCTGACCAGAAAAACTGAACATAATCCTTTGGGGTGGGAGGAGGGGAGACATGGACATTTAATGAAAGACAGGACTTTCAATCTTTCCAGATGAAAAGACCAGAGCTGAATAGAAAATTTGACTTTCAAACACAAGACATGAAAGAGAAACCATGAGGGACTCAATAAGGTTAAACTATTTACATTCTCATATGGGAAGATAATATATGTAACTCCTTAGAACTTTATCATTATTAGGGCAATTAGAAGGAATCTGTATAAAAATGTGGGTGTAAGATGATAATGTTGAGATAGATCTAAAAAAAATTGAAGGGGTGAGAAAGAGGGATGCTCTGGAAAGAGGGGAAAGGAAGACTAGGGGAAATTATCTTTTCTAAAGGAGGTGTACAAGGCAGACATTTATAGTGAAGGGGGAAACTGGGTAGAGCAGACAACAATGAAATTCTCATAGAAACTGGTTTAAAGAGGGAAAAATGTATTTACATGATCAGTTGGGTACAGAAATCTATCTTACCCAACAGAGAAGGAGGAGGGGAAGGGGAAAAAAGAAGGGGGGGGGTGGAAATTGGTAAAAAAGGAGGGTGGATTAAGGGAGGTAGTATGATAAGTGCTAGAGATAACAAAAGATAATTCCTGCCCTCAAAAAGCTTACATTTTAATGGAGAAAAACAAGACATAAAAGAGAGGGGGGAGGTGCCCAAGGTGGAATGATGATGAAGTCCAGAGAGTCAGATGCAGTAATGGGAAATGAAACAAGCAGACTAATTTGACTGGAACACAGTGTAAGAGGCTGATAAAGGTATAATCAGCCTAGAAGACAGGCTAGCACCGTCTATAGGACTGAACTATAAGCACATTGTTCCTTTAAAAAAAAAAAAGGAAAAGCCTGACCCACTGTCATAAAGACACATCCCAAAGTCTATGAGTTTTTGATAGACCTTTAGCCTATACACGAATGGCCCCAAAGTACTATTTAGAAGGTAACCCTACAAGAACTTCACAGTGTTTCCTCTCCTAGCAGATGAACCTTATATAGTACAATGACATATTATCTAATTAAAGTGTTAACTTTCTGCAGAGACTCTGATGTTTGCTCAGAAGAGGAGTAAAGCTGTGATGTTTGCAGATATCATTTCAGTTGCATTGCTTCCAGGGACTGTTTTATTTGTGCAAATCTGAAATCCTTTTCTAACTCATGTAAAAAGTAGATTAGTCCCTTGGTAGCCTTGAAAGTTAAATCACTCACAAGAAAATTAATAATGCATTACATTGTATTTAAACTTTTTAAAATTAGAGGAGGTAGACTAATGGTTTGAAGACCACTGGCCAGACCCAGTTTTCAAATTGTATATCTGGTCTGAGTCCCTCCAGTGCCCCTAAAAAGATTGGAGAAAATCACAACAAAGAAATTGTCTGATAGTATACTAGTCCTTTAAAGTGGTGAGTAAAACTTGTTGGAAGAGGCAATGAAAATATTCTTCAGTATCAGCCTAAGGAGCCCTTTGGAGACCCAAGTCAACAGCCTGGAGTGATTTGGCCATCACTATTTCTCAGAAACACTGATACATTGGCTGTCATGTTCAGTTGGCTTCTGTGGAGAGACATAACTTGTGCCTGGAAAATGCTGCTGTTCATTGCAAAGCTTTTACAGAAGACACTGTGTTCATGTCCCACAGGTTGGCATTGTCAGCATGATAGGTACAGGAGCGTTTTGCTGATCAGAGGAAGGGGTGGTAGGAAGGGGTAGGTAACCTAGGGAAATGTGAACAAGGATATTATTGCCAGGTCTCTGGAATTCTTTGAACTTCCGTGTTACCCAAGGTTTTTACAAGACTCCGAGAAGATTTTTTTTTGTCTTTAGACTTACAAGGTATATCTAAAAAGAAATGTGCCAGTTTGAACATGTATAGCATTACTTAAACATCCAAATGAGAGTTTGTCCTCAAAAAGTCACTTTGTGAGGTTATGAAGATGCTATTTAGAGGAGGTCATTTTCAAAATATTTTTAGAATTTCTTTGGAAATTGTTTTAAGAGTTTATGGTATATGCTTTTGAATGTCTTCATGGGTGACCAACCTTCATTCTTTGCAGGTTTGGCTCATTAAAAACAAACTAACAAAAAACAAACAGGCAAAAGTCTTGAGAATGAGACAGGTTATTAAACTAATTTTTTTTTAATGCAACCCTGAGGTTTCACCTTATACCCAGCAAATGAGCAGAGTTGATAAAGACAGGAATAGTCCACATTGGAAAGAGTGTAGAAAAACATTAACGCATTATTGGGATACTAAATTAGTAAAAACCAATCTAGAAAGCAGTTTGGAATGATGTATATAAAAAGGATAAAATATACATACCCCAAGGTTCCATTACTAGGGTTATCCCCCAAAGAGGACAAACACTGGAAACAAAGCTGACATCCATCAACTGGGTAATGGCTTAAAAAAAATTGTGGTACATGAATGTAATAGAATATTACCGGGCCCTAAGAAGTAACAAATATGATGAACACAGTAAAGAACAGAAATATTTAAATGAATTGTTAGAAAGTAAAGTAAGCAGATCCATGAAAACAATAAGCACGATCCATTGTATACTGTTTTCTTCCCTTGCCATATTTCCTTGGTGATCTTGTCATTTATTCTTTCACTTTATAATAATTTATCAGCATCAGTCCTCATTTTACCCATGGGTTCATTTATCACCTCTATGTAGACAACCCCCAAATTTATACACTTAGACCACCTTTCTCTTCCTTGAGCTCCAATCCTATAGACAGTCCAGATGCCTGTTTGTTGTTCCCACCTGGATACTCCAAAAGCCTCTCCAACTCAGATGTCTAAAACCAGACTCTTTCTTCCCACCTGAACCTGCACTTCCTCTTAATCCCCTTATTTCTACTAAGGACACCACCCTCTTTCTAATCATCCAGGTTCCCAAACAGAGCCCTTTTTGATTCTTCACTCTTCTCCATCCCCTCCTCCACAACTTGTCCATGACATTTCTTAGTCTATCCCTTTATCTCTATACACAGCTCCCATTTTAGACTTCATTTTTTGTTGTCATTTAAATTTCTACAATAACCTTGTAATTGGTCTTCAGTCTTTCCCCCTCCAATCCCTCCTCCACTCAGCTGTCAAATCAATATTGCTAAATCAGAAGTGCAATCATATTCCACACCCCCACTTTATAAACTCTAATGATTCCTTATTGCTTCTAAGATAAAAAGAAAAAGTCTGATTTGGCTCCAAACTACCTTTTCTGAATGATTTCATATTATTCCTCCTTGTTCACTCTATGTTCCAGACAAAATGAACGGCTTCTCATTTCTTGTATTCAAAATGTCATCTTTTGTCATCATGCTTTAGCTGTCCAGTACATAGAGAACACTCTCTTTTCTCCCTTCTGCTTCTTGGAGTTCCTAGTTGCCTTCAAGGCTCAACCAAGGAAGAAGAGAGACAGAGGGAGGAAAGGAGAGAATTGTTTGCATTTGCTTACCTGTGTATATGTTCTTCATCTCTAATAGAATATAAGCTCTTTGGAGCAGGGATTATATCTTCCTGTGATGTGTGTCTATATCTTTCTAGATCAGGACTATATACAGAGTTACCAAATGCTTCCAAGCCTTTTTGAATTTCATTAAATGCTCATTGAAAGAGCAATCTTCTCACTTTTTTAATCACCTCTTGTATGGGGCAGATGTGAACCTACACAAGGATAGCTTCAAGAAAGTGTAACATAGCTATGGATAATTAGGAAGCAACGGTAGACAAAGAAAGTGGGATAAAGAGCTGAATTCATGGCACACATTTAATGACCCATTTTCATGCTCTTCTTTCAATTCCTTTGTTGATTTCCATTCCCATATCGGCCATCAACTTGCTGTGTAACTTTGGGAAAATCACTTGTGCTGTCTAGGCCTCAGTTTCCTTAACTGTAAAGCAAAGAGCTTAGACTAGATAATCATGAATGTACCTTCTAATTCTAAGATTATAGGGGTCATGGGCTCTTTCCAGTCATCTCCTCCTCGGTCTTTCCTTTAGCCTTAGCCTGCCTGTCATCTCAGAATATATTCTGGTCTCTTCTTCATGCCTTCCCCGATCCTTGGAATGGTTTCTTCTATGCTCAGTGATCAAGTGACTCTACCTCAGTTAACTTCTTCCTGAAAACTCAAACTGTGGGGGAGTTCATTAACTACTCTTCTCTTCCTTTCGCTCCCCAGACCTTCATAGCTCTAAGATTCCACACTATGGGCTTTATGCCTCAGTTGTTTCATCTGACTTGCAACTGTGAGAGGCTAGAACAGGAACTCAGTCTGTTCTCGGCATGTACACTGTCAGGATCTAGCAAAGAATAACCAGGCAATAATGGCTCTCTACATTCCTCTAGTTTCCCTGTGACTCTGAAGTCAAAATTATTTCTTTTTCCACTTTGAATAATTCTTACCTTTGTCTAGGACACTCAGGGGATATGTTTAAGAAGCCTCGCATCGTTTTCTGGTACACAGGGAACGGTACCATGACCCTTCATTGGGATATTCCTGAAAATGATCAAGCTTTCAAGATCAAGTAAGAAAATTGTCCTCCTCGCCATCATCACCTGTTCCTGTTTTTCCTGATTAGAAGGGCACCACTGAAGAGAATGATGAGGGGAGTCAATCTGATAATTAGGCTCTTAAATATTCCTTCTAACCACTGTGGCAATATTGCACAAGGCAGGATTTTTGAAGATGTCCCATTAACCCCACCCTACCCCTCTACAGCAACACTGAAAAACTTTTTTTTCTCATTAATAGTAACTGAATTTGCAGGAACCTCCCTTAGCTCACCTTCCAAAACAATAGGTATTTAGCATGGAATGGGTTTCTCTTTGTAAATTCTTTTCTTAAAGAGGTCAAACCTGTTTTCCTCTTTCTGAACATCATAACTATATTGGGAGGATGTCTTTATTTTTTAATACATTTAAACCATATTTTGAACATAAAACAATATTTAAACAATTTTTTCTTCACCTCCCCCACCCTTCCCTAAGAACATGAAGCTGCCTGAGAATGAATGAGGAGCCCCCCCAAAGGGTACTTACTTAGCTTCAACACTGCGTTCATATCATCAGGGAACAAGAACCAAGTACCTGTGCAAAGAGCTCATCAAATAGCTTAATAAGACTAGCCTTTGCCAGGCACCTGATTTTTTCCCCAGGGAATGGTAGTCAGTGTCTTCCCAAGCTACTGTGTAACCAGGACAGATGTGTGGCAAAAGGATTTCTATGAAATCACTGAATGTTAGTGCTACAAGAACTTAGTGATCATACAGCACAAAGCTCTCTTGTACAGATAAGGAAACTAAGGCTCAGAGAGATTAAATGTCTTACATAGAATCACAAACTAGTGGAGATAAGACACAAACTCGGGTCTCTTAATTCTAGATCTCTCCACCAGAGTTGGCCTTGCATGTAGGTAGAATACTATTACTTCTACTACTTCTACTACTACTACTATTACTACCACTACTACTACTGCTGCTACTACTACTGCTACTACTACCACTATATTATATGGTATGATTTGAAATGTATCAAAAAAAAATACCTCCGCACATTTGCCTAGCAATTCCTAAAATTCCTTCATAGAGGACAAAGCCTTTAATTTCACAATTGAAGAAAGGACTTAAAATAAAATAGTAATGACAAATGACCCAGAACGAGGTAAACCTAGACAACTTCACCCTAAAGCACAAATGTGCATGAAGGGATCAGGTATCACTACTATATAGCAGATCCTTACTGATAAGCAGGTTATGTTGGGGACATGGGAAAAGTATGAGGGTCTCGATCAATCAGAGAATTAGAATCAGACAGGAAGAACACCTTTGTCTTCCTCCCAAACTTTGGGTGTCTTCTAATGCTGCTTCCTGGGCCCTCTTAATCTACACTCTATCTTTTGGTAATCTCATTAAGTTTCATGGGTTCAGGCAGCCAATCAACTAGCATTTATTAAGTACCTACTGTGTACCTTGTACTGCATTCCTGGGATAAGGATACAAGGATACAAAGAAAGACAAAATATGGTCCCTCCTCTCAAACAACTCATAGTCTAATGAAGAAGAGAAGATGAAAAATAACAATGCACAAACAAGATAATAGACAGGAAATTGAATATAATCAATAGCGGCACTAATATTAAGGGAGATTGTGAAAGACTTTTTTGCAGAAGATGACTCCCTTTTTCTTCTCTCCATTCACATGGCCACCAGTCTAGTTTACTAGAACTATTGCACTAGCCTCTTAACTTGTTTCCTTGCTTCCAGAATCCAATCTTGCTTTCTGTCCAATACATTTTCCACAAAACTGTCAAAACAACATTCCAAAGCTGATCACATCATCCCCCTATTCCAGAAGCTTCTTTGTTCAAGAGCAAAGAGAAGCTAAAAATGCTAAGATGCAGATGTCCTCTCTTGCCCTCTCAA
>CM053769.1:175573613-175586011 GCA_028658325.1 Potorous gilbertii
CCAGTCTGCCTACATAATTGTTTGGCTAAGGACTAAACTGCCTGAGTTCTAGGTTGGTCTCCTGATATTATTAAGGTGTGTATCTGAGCTCAGATGTGAAAGAATTCACTGCTCCTACTATATTAAACTCCAGACTTTACAACTCAGACTACAACAGTATAAATGAAGCTAAAAGACTCACTTGATATTAAATTAGATCAAGATTCTTTCTTATAGAAAGAGTACGATTATAGAAACAGACTAGGACTAGGGGTCAGAAAACTGGTTTCTAGTCTGGCCTCTCTTATTGGCTAAGTCATTTATCTTCTCTGGACCTTTTTTCCTCATCTGTAAAATTTCAGGGACTAGACTCAGACCCTTATAGCTCTAAAATTCTATTATTACATGATTGGGAGTTAACATAAAATATATGAGGAAAAACTCAACCATGAACCATGACAAGCTTTTAGATTGAAAGGAGAAAACATTGTATGAAGGGTAATGGTCTATATCAAACCTTCAGGGGTAGGATGGGTGGTGGGACTTGGGTTGAATGTAAGATGGGAGATATTAGTTGAATATAAGATGGAGAAATGTGGTTGAATGTAAGGTAGGAAATATTAAGTGACATAGATTGTTTGCAGGTACATCTATACTTTAAATGAAAGTAAGCCATGGGCTTGGGTCATTTCTCAGGAAAAAAAAGTCAACTAGCCTAGTCATCCTGTATTCAGTCCAGTCTTTTTTATGTGGGTATAGTTTTTACTTGCAATTAAGTCTTTTATTCTTCAATATACAGGTCAACCAGTTGATTGTGCATACAAATGGCTAATTGCTTTGACAGAAGATAATAGTTCCACACTCTCTTCCTGCACACCCATGTGACTTTTGCACACATGAAGCCCCCACAAGCTAGAGTAAAATTAAATGGGCTTTGTGAGACATTACAAATGAGCTAGTGGAGCCAAAAGGCATTGCAGAGAGATCTGGAAATGTGCTAACTCCCAAGGTCGAGCATAGAAACCATCCAAAGAAAGAGCTATAATAAATGCTGTCATTCTGATGTTTCAGATGAAGTGTTTGTGAATAAAATGGAAAAGTTTTCAGGGTTAAGCTGCAATGGTAATAAACAAGGGTGAATGAGACTAAGGAAAATAACAGCCAACAGGTCTACCATTTCGATATCGAGATACAGACCTGCCCCAGTACTATACAAACATAACCAGGGATTGGTATGCATGGAATACTGTTTGAGATTTAGCTGAGTTACAAACACATGCAGCTCCAAGACAGAAACAAAGTCATACCTGTAAAGTGATCTACAAAACCCCATGGTGCTAGGACACAGTTAAAAAGGTACAGGATCTCAGGGCATGAACTTCACCCCAACCCCAAAATACAAAAAAGTAAAAGTCCTCCCTCAGGCCACCGGACTACCTTGGGAGGGAGGTTGAACAAGCTTATACTCTTGCAAATATTGGACTTAAACCAAGACTGGTACCCAGAATATTAGGAGATCCAGCAGCCCAGATGGAGAAGAAAAAAGGATTCCCATATAAATAATCTACCACATATCTAATTCCTCCTTAGATATTACATTTTAACAGGATTGAAGGTTCATTTCATCTATTTGTCTATGTTATCTAGCTATCTATCTATGCATGTATCTCTACATCTCTCTATATATGTATATCTATATGTATCTATGTATATATCTATATCTGTTTATATCTATACATGTATATCTATCTATGACTATATCTATATATGCATATCTGTCTATCTATATCTGTCTATCCATCCATCTATCTATCTATCTATCTATCTATCTATATCTTGAATAGTCCCTGCTGATAGCCAATAAATTGGCCTCAGAACTGAGTAAAAGAGAAATGGGTCTGGATACAATGGGGGAAACTGCACATATCTTTTCAATTATCTCAAAATGCCCTCTGCTCTGCCCTTATGACACATCTCTATACCACTTATTTTCTCCCAGTGATGCACATGTCTATGAATCTTGGGATACCATGTTCTCAGAAGAGTGAAAATTACAAATTACCCGAAGGAATATCCCAAAATGGGCATAATTAAGCCACTGTATCATCCCAACAACTTGTGTGTGAGAAGTGGTGACAATATCACACCAATGAAATCGTAGATTCACCATTCTATCAAAGTAAGAAAATTAACTCCTTAGCCTAGTCCTTTGAATAGCAAGTGCTTAGTAAATATTTGCTGATTGATTAATGTCTAAGGATAAGGTGAACTGGCCTCCCAAAATGATGGGGGCTCCAGGAGGTGACACTTCTGGTCACAGGATCTCTGAGTTTAGTGACATGCCATTCAGGGTCAAACATGGCAAAACTGTGAGATCAGAAGAGTCTGTCTTTGATGGCTCCTCACTTGATTTTTCCAGTCCTTTCCTGCCTCCACCCCAGTACCTTTCAAGTGTTGAGATGCCCACTTCTTCAGCCTTTTACTTAGGTCTACTCTCAAACCAGGAAGCTTTTAACCAATGCTCCTCTCACCTCATCAAAACTGACCTGTCTAATATTCCATTCCTTCAGAAGCTTTGATCCAGCCAACCTCCATCCTTAATAAGCTTATTATTACCAGGATGCAGATACCTGATGACGGCTTTTTAAATTATCTGTGCTGGCAGCAATTGTACTTGAACTGGAATATCTTGAAGATTCCATACTTTAACCTAAAGCAATGATCAGATCTCCAATAATGGGCATTTTAGACAGTGGGACAAAATTTGGTGCAAGGGAACCTCCCTTGAAGCATACTCAGAAACAACTGACTACTTAGGGCACGATCCCTGGTCCTTAGTGATGTCCCTGCAGGTGGACCTAACACAGAAGTAGGTGGAAGCTGGCAACTACCATAACCTCTTCCCCCTCCGAACTCCCTTCCTCTGTTTGCAAACAGTAAATGTTCCTGCTGACCTCTGAAGCACTGGGCGAGCCTACCTATTCCGGGGCTCTCTGCCCAGGCAAGGCCTCCCTGAAGCTCAGGCAGCTTGGGCTGAATTTCCCCCACTTTGGCTCATTCAATTCAACACCCACTGCCCCCCCAAACCATTACCTTACCATCAGGGGTTTCCTATTACCATTTAATTTTTCTCCGTCGCTTACCAAGGTCTTAATCTGCATCACACCAACAGTGGGAACATTTTTAAGAATCATTTCCCAAGACAGTTTTAATACATTGCCAGTAAATTGTACCTCAACCTGTCCAGCTGGCTGGGTCATTTAGCAAGTGACACACCCACTGCGTACACGATGCCCCTAGAGATTTACCTCAGTGCTTTCCAAAACAAAAAAAAAGCTACCCGCTATGATGGGATAAAGCTTTTCTAATGTGCCAGGGCTATGGGGAATACAATGATAACTGCCCACTAGGGAGTGTCAGGATCTTTAAAGTTTCGTTATGTGAAAGCTTATACACAGGGTTAGACAAAAGGGGTTTTGAAGATCAGCATTGAAATTACACCAGCTTTAAGAAAAGCAGCATTCAAAAAAAATAAAAAAGCTGGGCGATTATTTAAAGCCCTTTAAAACAGACGGTATAGTTTATCGAGTATTTTTAGCCAAATTCAGCACCGCTTCCAGGGACTTAAAAGCACATTGCCAAATGTAAACAAAGTTCTCCCAGGATGGAAGCCAGTGAACTATCTCCCCAGAATCTGCAAAGTCAGAAGGAAAATCTCATTAATCACAACTCACCACTAGCTAGGTGGTTGGAGTATTTCAAATATGAAAATGATCACAATGGGTTGTCATGTGGAGGTGGGGTGGGGAGGGGAGGGCTGGCTTAGGGGAAAAGGACACTGTGTATGGGAAGAGACATTTCTTTCTTTCTCTCGATCTTTGTGTTTGTATCCATGCCGTTGTTTGTGAATTTAGGTTTTCCTTTTTGTCATAGTTCACTTGATTTTAGATTTATTTTTCAGATAATGAAGGGTAGGGGGAAATGTGGCAGAGATACATTCCTCAAAAACATAATGGGTGAGGGCAAAGGCTGCTCTGTCCATAACCCAACATACCCCAAGGGAGAGTCCTTGTTCACTTCTTATATTTCACTTTCTAGGCTGACTTTTAGAAAATCTCTCCTTTTAATGACCCTTTGGAGATGGGGGAGGAATTAATCAATTAATTGAATGACTGAATGAAGCAAAGAAATGTTCTTCTAAATGTGATCCCTAATGGGGAAAGTCCCTAAGATTGGGGTGTTTTCTGTTTTTCTGGGGGAAAAAATTGAATATTACATTTATTTTTCACAAATGATAGTGAGAATCCATTTGAGGAAAGTAATCTTAACATCTCACAGGTAAACTCATCAGCAGTGCATTAACTGGAGCTTTGAAGTTCCACACAGCATGTGAGGAAGCCATGTCCTCTTTCAAGAGCTACCCCAAATGTACATATTTACCCAGAATGCAAGGAATAGGGAGGTAATCAGTTAAATCAGGTCCTCCTCCAGAATTAGCAGCCCACTCCCATCTTATTCAATTCATAGAAGTTTAGAAATCCTGACATCTTTGTGACTTTTCATCAACGCTGTCCAAGCGAATTTGGAAAAAATAATTTTATTAAAATGTTTTAGATGCCATATCTCCAATCCATAAAATTTATTGTACCTTTATGCAGAATTATACTGGAGTTGAAACATATAAATCAATTTATAAGGTCTAATGACATACAAACGCTTAAAAACTAAAGACGATGTAGTAAATTCAAATTACCATTACAAATGTAAGCTTTGTAGTCAGTGTGTGACCCGCTAAGGATTATATTTAACTCCCCTGAGAGTGGTTTATCATAAAACTTTATACTTTTATTACGGTGAATTATTAACTCCTCCATGATATGAGTCATTCTCTGCTCTGACTATAGCTTTTTTAATGACACTATAATAGACATCTTGCTAATAGCAGGAGGATTGCTACCTCTAAGGTAAGGGGGGGAGGTGGGGAGAAAAAAAGAAGGAAAAAAAAAAAGGAGAGCAAATGCATGGAAATAGCATATTTCCCCAGGGTATCAAAACAACCATTCATAGAAAAAATTGTTTGAAGTCCCAGAATGCCAAGATTTCTACATTGTCCTCCTGCAGTTAGGGAGTGGCCCACTGGGGTGCAAAGAGAAATTCTATTTAAAAGTTACTCCGTATGGAAGGAAAACAACATAGACTTAATGAAGCATTTTTTTCCACAAAAGTTTTAAATTCATCTTATTTCTGTTGTCATGAACAAACCATCATTCATTAATATAGAATCGCAGCATAAAAAAATGTTAGAATTAGGAGGGATGTTGGGGACCAATCTTTTCCTTTTAGAGATGAGGAGAAAAGTAACATGGCTTGCCCAAAATCACATAGCAAATAAGTAACACAGTCACTGTTCCTATTTTTTGGTGGGGTTTATTTTTTATTTTCAAGGCAAAAATATGTCTCCACCAGTGAAGATTTTGGTGATGGTGTTTTCTGAGAACATTCCAATGTCCCCATGTGGAGAAAAGGCTCAAAAGCAAATTAGAGAGAGATTTTCTATTACAATTTCTTCTCCACTTAAGGGCTGCTAAGAGCAAGCCACTGAGTGTTCTCAATAAGCTGCAATGACAAGATGGGGTTCCCATGGCTGATGCCATATTGTCTATTCATTAACAACACAGTTCCATGATCAGGCTGCAAGAACAAAGGATTCTAAGTAAGAAGGTATATTCTATATGGATACGAAAAAGTAAAGAGATATAGCAAATGCTTATAAATTCAGATAAAGAAACAAATATGTTACAACTAATTAAGAATATTTAGGAACATGCTCATGTCTGATCATGTCACACACATGCACACGTGTGTATATATGCATATATATACACACGTGAATTATGTGCATGTACTTTGTTGTGTATATATGTTATGCAGATATACATATTATATTTCCATATAAGTGGTTTCCATTGTAATTCCATATATTATATCCTATTAAAAACATTATTCTGTGAAGGTGTCCATAGACTTCCCCACATCAGCAAAAAGACCCATGATACAAATAAGATTAAAAACTCCTGATTCACACTAGGATCCGGTCATACTAGCCTACTTGTTAGCAGGTCAGTCAGCTGGTAGTTCAATGGATTGAACACTGGACCAGGAGTCAGGAAGATCTGAGTTCCAATCTGACCTCAGACACTTACTAACTGAATGACCCTGGGCAAGTCACATAACCTCTGTCTCAGTTTCATCAACTGTAAAATGGGGATAGTAGCATCCACCTCACAGGGTTGTTGTGAGAATCAAATGAAATAATGCTGGGGTTTTTTTTTTAATTACATTTTATAGAACATAATTGGTGCTATCTAAATGTGTATTCCTTTTTCTTCCCCCTTGTTATTCCTCAGACATACCACACACACCATGTCCTTTCTCTGTGTCCTTGCTCTGGCTATCCCCTAGACTTGGAATATTCTCTCTACTTTCCTCTCTTTCTTGGAATCCTTGGTTTTTTCCAGGACTCAAGAACACACCATGAATGTGCTTTTGCACATATACCCATCTAAGTGAGAGAAACAACACTGTATGTTTGTACCTGACTAAACCCCAAAATGAATGGCATAAATTCTAAGGACTATGGAATTCACAGAAGAAAAAGACTCATGAAAACGGCTTTTTTGAAGGAGGTGGGACTAAATCACCTAACCTCAGGTTTAGAAGAGGCCTCAGAAGGCAAGTAGTCAATCAATTATCACACAAGAATCAGCTCTAGTCTCTTCTCTTAAAACCCACCAACTCTGAATTCTGTTCTTGACCACAGTTTACAGGATCATAAACCTAGACCTAGAGGAAATTTATTTTATAGAATCTTATAAAGGAAATATTAGGAACCGAATTTGAATTTTTCAACCTGGCATTTTTGGTTTGTTTGCAATCAGGATTAAATGACTTGTCCAGGGTCACACAATTAGTAAGCATCTCAGGGCAGATTTGAACTCAGGTCCTCCTGATTCCAGGGCCAATGCTCTATCCGCTGTGCCACCTAGCTACCCTTTTCAACCTGTTTTAAATGATAATGATGCTAAAAGTAGCTGTCACTAACACTAACATGGCACTTTTTCACTGCTTTACTTTCTCGATTCCCTTTGACCTTCACAGCCACTTTATAAATTAGAAGCAATTGTTCTCCCTAATTTACAGATAAAGAAACTGAGGCTAGAGAAGATTATATGATTAACCCAAAGTCACATAGCTACTAAATATCTGAGGCAGGATTGGAACTCAGGTTATCAAGTCTAGCTACCATAACACCATAGCATCATAGATGTAGAGATGGTAGGGATGCTTAGAGGTTATCTCATCTCAGTTCACTCCATTTACAACTTAGGAAACTGAAGCTGAGAAGTTAATAGGCTTGCCCAGTATCACACAAGTGGTAACCAGCAGCGCTTGGCTTTTCACCACAGTCCTCTGACTCCAAATGGAGCCCTCTTTCCACTGTACCGAATTACCTCCTATTAACTAACAATTGCTGTCATGATGCTTAAGTCCTTGAGTCCTCCCAGAAGTACAGAACTTGACCTTGACATATGGAAAGGATTTAGATAATCAAGTTCCTGACTCTGGTCTTCTATCTCTGCCATAACTCTGCAGCCTTATCATCCTGGAAGATGGCTCCACCCCAGCAGCCTTCTCCCCCAGGGACAATCATTCTGCCCTTGTGACTCCTTCCCCTGAATGGTCAGCTGATATGGAGACTCCATTTTTAGGAAAGTGTCTAGGTCAGTCGTGTTTATCCTTCATTCCACTCCTGACTCTGGATTTCCTCCACCCTGCTCCTGCATGTGTATCTCTCTGCCTCTGCCTTTCTTTCTTCTGCAGCTTCCTGTTGTGTGTAATCTTTCGCTGTTAGAATATAAGCTCCTTACGGGCAGGAACCATCTTACTTTTTGCTTATATTTAAATTCCTAGAACTTAGCACAATACCAGGCATATAATATAGACTTTAAAAAATGCCTGTGACTTGACATATTCAAGAAGGCCATTTAGCCTTAGGACCTTAATATTATTTAATCATAGTACCATACACATAGTAGATATTAAATAACTGTTTGAATAAAACAGAATTCCTGACCAGAAAACCCATAGACATGACAATGAGCCTAGAGAATTTAGGGAACAGCGAGGAGGCCAGTCTGACTTCAGGAAACTAAGTTAGAAGGTAAGGGGAGAAAGTAGACAGGGAACCACTAGTGTCAAAAAACCTAGATTCTAACTGCAGTTCTGTATGACCTTGGACAAGTGACTTAACCTTCTGGATCTGTTTCCTCATCTATTAGGTTAGGGGCTTGGACTCAATAAGGTCCCTTTTAGCTCTAAATCTAGGATCTTATGGTCTTTTAAAAAAAACCTGAGAAGTTCATATTTAATCCCTTATAATTTTGCCAGTATAATGATGCTCCTTGAGAATTAAAGTACGTCAAGGTTTGCCTGATAACTGGGCCTGGGAAAAAAGAAGGACTGAGGCCAGGAGTTGTAGGCCTATATAGTACTCTGAAGTTACCAAATTTTAAAAAGCAATGCTGTCTATTCATTAAAATTTAAAAGACAGGAGCCACAGCATCTCCTTGTGATCACCGTGATAAATCTGGCCCCCCTATCCATTATAAACACACACTAGAGGATTGGAAGAAGTTAAGGGGAATAAATGAAAAAACCTGCACATTGCCCCAGGCAAATCTGAGTTGGTTGTTTGTGCGCATCTCAATGCATCTCCATTGCTTGGCCAGTTGCTAGGACTTAGTGGGGAAGAAAGGGAATTTTTTAAGAACTAGAAAACCAGAACCCACTTTATGTTGCTGGGGCAGGGTCATGTTTGAATGTGAAAGACCACACGATCAGAGCCCGATCGGACATCAAACCTGCCTGATGCTGATTTATTTGGTTACGATTTGAGTTCAGAGTAACAAAAGTTAGCTTTGTAGTAAGAAGAGGATTGACATTTCTTATTCATGAGGATCCTGGGAGTCAGAGCTGTCTGAGCTCCTGAAGAATGACTGCCCTCAGCCAGATTTCTCTTTCCAGTACTTCTCCTTTGCTCCCTATGCTGCGTCTGAGATGGCAGCAGCAGCTTCCAAATTAAAAGGAGGGGGGAAAAGAAGTAAGAAGGGCCAAATGACATTCAGGCAGTTCACAGTACTTCCCTCAGGAACCTCAGGAGCAGTATAGCCAGGGAAGGAAGGAAAGAAGGAAGGAAGGAAGGAAGGAAGGAAGGACTTGTTATGTGCCTGTGGTATCCCAGACAACCCTGGGAGGAATATGTTACCATCATCCCCATTATATATTTGATGAAACTGGGGCAATCAGAGGTTAAATGACTTGCCCAGGGTCATCCAGTGACCAGTAGGTATATAAAGTTGGATTTGAACTCAGGTCTTCTTGACTCAGTCCTAATGCTCTAATTCATGGAGCTACCTATAGCTGTTTTATCAACACAGACTTCTGCTGCAGCCACCCACACCAGTATGAGTACCCAAAGGCCAAGCCAGGACAGGGCAAGATGCTAAACTCCCATCAGGATCTAGGATGGTATAGTTTATGGAGTATTTTTAGTCAAATTTTAGCCAAATTTAACCAAATTCAGGGCTGTTTCCAGGGACTTAAAAGCACATTGCCAAGGATAGCCCAAGTATACTAAAGGTGAATGTGATCAACCACATCCTCAATCACCAGCCACTTTTTAACCAGTTCATGACATAGTACATATTTCTTTTCTATGTACAGATTACCACTCTCCCTGTAGAACAAAATTCTTTGAGGACAGGAACTGCTGCTTCCTTTTTTCTGTGCCTAACACAGTGCTTTTGAACATAGTAGGTATTTAATAAATATTTATTAAATTTAATAGAGGACTCTTGGGACCAGAACAGTCTCCCAAGGTCATGTGACCTCAGATATCTCCACCAATATGGAACTCTTAGGTAGAATTGAGAGGAGGGATAGGAGAGTGGAGGGTAGACAGTAGGTTCTCTAAGGGAGCCCCGGGGAGGAAAGGTATTTTCTAGGTGACTCAAATCCTGGCATGGCAGCCTGGTTTGACCATTTCCATAGACAGCCCAGAGTAATGGACAGTCTCTGGACTAGAGGTTTGAGATAAGTTATTATTCTTTGTACCTCTGCCTATTCAGGGTCTGAGGAGTAGCCAGCACTCTAAGATATACTTTTAATGTATTCTGAATCATTCAAGAAAATTTGCATTCTATTCCGGATCTTGCCACTTAATAGCCCTGTAACTTTGAGCAAATCACTGCACCCTTCTAAATTTCCATTTCTTCATCAGTAAAGTGAGGGGATTGGCTCCCGTGTTCTCTAAGGCTCCTTCCCAATGGGATTCCATAATTGTCTATGGAAGAGATTGCTGCTGGAGTCACAGCTCACACTTTGAGAGCATCCAGAGTCTTTCAAAATGATAGACAGTACCTAGGCTGTGGGAACAAAGGAGCAGTACCACTGGTGATTATGTATTGAAAAGAGAAGGAAATGGGTGGCCTTTTAGGAGTGCTATCAAGAGGTCAGCCATTAAGTGGTTCAAATCCCCAGTGCTGCTTCTCCTAATCACCTTGGACAGAAACGAACATTCCCTATCTTGAACTTCTATGATACTTAACATCTTATTAAATTTTCTATTTATTACCACTATTTGTGTACATGTCTTATTTTCTGGACTACTTTGTGAGCCAGGAACTGTGGGTCTTATTTTTTCTTTCATTTTTTTATTCCCCACAATGCTTGGCACAATAGATACCTGGAAATGAAGGAAAGAGAAAATGGAGGAAGGGAAGAAAGGAAAAAAAAGAGGGAAGAAGACAGAGGAGGGAGGTCTGAGAAGAGTCAGAAACAAGTTCTATTATATGAATAAGTGGTCATTCAAAGTGACTCTTCATGTCTCCAGTACAGTCCAGACCCTAAATAGACAAAGAAACAAAGGACGTCATCTCCTGAGACTTTTCAAGACAGCAAGGAAAGTTAAATGCAATGGGAAAAGGCTTAAATTTGTATCAGCGAGATTCACTCATTCATTTTTTTCCCTTAATCTGTAAAAATTATTAGAGCTGGAAAATAAGAAACTAAGTATCTGTGTCTTGGGTCCTTAAGATGAAGACTGTCATGATTACGACTTACTTACCCCCAAGGAAGCTCTCTTTTCTCCTCTCTCCTCTCTTCCTAAGTCCCATCATAGCTCTTAGTTTTTGATACTCTGTTTTAACCATCCCAAAGAATTGGAAGCACGGTACTGGAGAAGATAACACAATACCAGAGGTGTCAGAGTAAGGAGATTACTTTCTCCTTGCTTATACCTGCTTCTCATTAGAGTAGGTGTCCCCCTACCCTAATCATCATCGGTGAAGCTCCCCTGAGTTCCTGCTCATTGCATACTGGGAAAATCCAATTGTAATGACACCATTTTTTCAATTCATATACAATTCATGGAATTCTAGAGCTTGAAGTGTCCTTAAGGAGCATTTAGACCAAGCTATTTGTTTTACAGATGAGGAAACCAAGGCTCATAGAGCTAAGGTAATATTTCTGAGTTCACCCGGATAGTTATTAGATCCCACATCTCCCAAGTTCCTGCCCAATGCTTTTCCACTATGCAAAACTGACTCTGGTTTCCTTATGTCTGTTACCGGCTCAATCTCTCCCAGTGTCTGCCTTTGATTTATTCAACTATAACATCTCCATCATGACTGAACTTTGGTGACCCTGGCTTCTGATCCAACAGGGGTCTGGTAAATTTAAAAGATTCTCCTTGAATTGGAGATCCAACTGAAGTAATGCCAAAGTAAACATTCCTAAGCAACAGGAATCTCCTAAACTAGAACTTTGAGATCCCAGACAGTATTAAATATGAGGTCAGCGTAATGCATAAATATATATAAACATGTATATGTATATTTACACATGTAGATATATTGTGTACATATTATATTGTGTGTTATACATGAGTATTACATATGTGTATATTAATTTTCCCCTACTCATGGGACTTTTTAAATAGTCTTGCTGAGCCAAGCACGGTGCCATCAGGGAGATTGAAGCTGGCAGATCTGTGAGCTCAAGAGTTCTGAGATGCTATAGGCTATGCCTAACAGAGGTCTTCACTAAGTTCAGCATGAACATCCTAATCCTTCAAGAACAGGTGAGCCAGACCAGGCTGGAAACAGAGCAGGTCAAAGCTCCCACGATGATCAGAAGTGGTATGAGACGTGTGAATAACCCCTGAAACTGTAGACTGGGTGAGCTGGGGAGGGCCAACCTTAAAAAAAATGTGTTGTTGGCAAGTTCCCTCTATTCTCCATCAGGTCCTTTGTGTTAGCATGGCTGAGTTTCATTTATTCATTCAAGCACAAACCAATCTG
>CM053769.1:175586111-175643611 GCA_028658325.1 Potorous gilbertii
TTCATAAGACCACCTACTCCATTTCTAACTCTAATTTCTAAGTAAGTTTTGTGGGGGGGGGTTCCCCTTACAATGATCCAAAATCTACCTCCCTATAACTTCCAACCACCGGTCCTACTTTCAGAGCCAAGCAAAATAAATGTAATCCTTTTTCCATATGACAACCCTTCATATATGTATTTGAAGATGGCAGCCATGTCCTGCCTGTCTCCCCATAATCACAGGATTGGAAGGTACCTCAGAGGCCATCTAATCCAACTCTTACCTGAAAAAGAATCCCTTCTCTGGCATGTCAAGCAAATAACCATCTAACCTTTGCTTGATAATCTCCAGTGTGAAAGAACCCACTGCCTCCAGAGGAATCTTTCTCTTCTCCAAAATAATTACCTCCTTCTCCTTTAATGGGTCCTTGTAGGAATGACTTGGGTTCCCCTTACTAGTTTTTCCAGTATCCAAAAAGGAAGATCATAAGGAAAAATCATAAATCATCAAACCCAGAAAGATGAGTTTGGTCTTCATTTCTACTGCAGTTAGACACCAAGTCATCCCTTGTTCCCCCAGAATACACACACACACACACACACACACACACACACACACACACACATACATGTATAATATTCTCTTCAAAGACCTGACTTGAATGGTTTCACCTTACTAGTAATCACTTGGAGCAAGCTGAAAGCATTTGTCAATGACAAGGATCCAGTTGAAAATACCCCTCCCAATCCTTCCCCAGATACTTACATTTTTTGTGCTTCAGAATTCTTTCTGGGCCTCATGGGTATAAAATTTCTTCATGTAACCCTGTGCCCTACACCAATGGAATGAGGTGGTAAAGTCAGACGGAGAGGGGAAGAAGTAATAGGGAGCTGATCTAAAAATAGGTGGCACCTCATCAAGACTTGCTGCTCCCTAGCATTGCTTGAAAAATATTTCAGAAAGAATGCATTCCAAATGTGTTATTCCTAATAACTTAATCTGCTTTTTCTAATTGCCATATGCGACGTGTCTTCCTAACACATGGATGTGTGTTTGACATGCTGGAATCATAAAGTACCTTTCCCAAGTCCTCGAAGAGAGAATCTGGGCCAACAGACGAGGTGGCAAAGAAATTGCTGGATGGATGATTAGATTGTAATTCATTTTCACAAGTGAACTGAGAACAGGATGAATTTGGCTTTCAGGCTAATAGTTAAGCTAAATGATTAAAAAAATAAATGTGTTGAGATTTATCACGATATCGTAGAATTGTGAGAGACCAGTACCCTGGGCATATTTTCAGGAGGACCACTCAAGGCCCTCTTTGGATACAGACAGCAGGGAAGCAGGATTCCAGGCAGCCATCTAACTTGGAAGAAAAACTCATCCTCCATGCCATCTCTAACAGGAAATTGATCACTGTGTTCCCTTGCTGTTGCCACACTCTAACAATATCAACACACTGGTGGCAGAGCAGAGAACATCACCATTTTCTGTCTCCTGCACACAAACACATCCCCACGCACACACTGTGCTTCTGACTGTGTCTTCTCTTTTGTGTGGGTGCTCTCAAACATCAACCTTCATAAGTCTGTTTGCCTACCTCCAACACCAAAACTTGGACATCTTCACCTAGTCCTTTGATGTTACTTGAATATCCTCCTACCACCATCTTAGTTCCCTACATCATTCTTTGTAATGAGGCTTAAGATTTCTCATATTCTTTGGTTCTCAACCTACTCTCCCTACACACACACACACACACACACCACAGAAAGGTAGAAAGAGTGATGGGGCTTGACTTGAACTCATGAAGATGTGTCTTTCTAACTCCACACCTGGCACTCTATCCATTGTGCCATTTAGCTGGATAGAAAGATAGATAGATACATAGATAGACTGATACATAGATACATAGATAGATACGTAGATACATAGATAGATAGACAGATAGATACATAGATAGATGGATAGATGGATGGACAGATGGATGGGGGGACGGACAGGCAGATAGATATACACATATCTATAGATATATAAATGCGTGTAAAGATATATACTCATGAACATATGTGTACACACATATAAATTCATTATATTATAAGCTTCTTGAGGGCAGGACATTTTGCCTCTTTTTTTACCCCCAAATATTTAGCCCCATGTCTGGCACATAATAGGCACTTAATAGATGTTGATTGATTGATTGAGAAGGAGGGATATTGGGAATAACTATGATGATTTAAAAAACAAAAGACACCAATAAAAACTTACTTAAATATATGCATATGTATATATAATACATATACACAGATTTTTACATATATGTGTATGTATGTATGCATGTACAAGGTAGGTAGGCATGATTTCATCTGACCTTCCCAACAACCCTGTGAGTTAATTGATAATATTCCCACTTTGTAATGAGGTAAATAAGGCTGAGAGAGGCTTTAGTGACTTGTCCAAAAGATAGAGCTAGTAAGTGCCTCAGGCAGAATTTGAATTCAAGTCTTCCTGTCTCCAAGTCCAACATTATTTATCATTCCAAGCTACCTCATACAACTTCAGTCTTTTCCTCTACACTAATTGTTCCATCTCGCATGCTAAGCACACTTGTATCTCCCTATTCTTATAAAAAGTGCCTTCGTTTGGTCCCCCAGCCACATTTACTCACCTTTCTTGTCCTCTTCACTCCTAAATTTCTTGAAAAAAATTGGCTACTTCCACACGAGACACATTTTCTCACTTTCTGTTTTTTTTCCATATGGCTTCCACTCTACTGAAAGCACGCTCTTACTAAATGACCCCCAGTCATTCAATCCAACGACCTTCAAAGGATGTCAGCATTTAAAAAAATTATAATAAAAATAATTTCAAACTGGAATGAAGCATATGAGAGATTGTTCTCTCCTAAGAGAAGAGATACCAGTTTGGAAACCCTGAAATTTCACCTTATACCAGCAAATTAGGAAAATTGACAAAGGACAGAAATAGACAGTTGTTGAGACTTCAGAAAGACAGGCACTCACACACTGTGGGTGGAACTGTGAATTGGCTCAAGTATTCTTGAAGACAATTCTAATTATGTGAGAGAGGTAACCTAACCTGTTCAGTCTTTTACTCAGAGTTCTCACAACTAAATATACAACCACCACCCACCCCACTCTGCTACCCCTAAGAGGTTTAACACAAAAACAAAAACACTTAAATAACAAAAAACAAAAACACAGTAGCAGTTGGGAAGGAGCAAAAAAAAAAAAAGCATGTGCCCAACAATTGGAAAATGGTTGAACAAACTGTAGTCTATGGAAGCCATGGAACAAAGTGTATGAACATCACATTACCCCTGTCTTAAGAAATGGCTTATATAAGGAATTCAGAGAAACATGGGAACATGTGTCTGAAAAGGTTCAGAGTGAACTAAACCTGGGAAACAATATTGACATCCATAATGACATAAGTGAAGACAACACTAAGAGCTGGAAGTTGAATAATTTCAATGCTGGAACCAAGTACAACTCCACAGGACTAAAGCATACTACTCATCTCCAGACAGGGAAGTGATAGATAAGGAGTATAGATTGAAACAACATTTTTGGAGGGAGGGTGCGAGACGTGACTATATTAGAAATATATTTTGCTTGGTGGCACAATGGATACAGTGCTGGGTTTAGAGTCAAGAAGACTCTCTATCCTGAGTTCAAATCTGGCCTCAGGCACTTACTAGCTGGGCAAGTCATTCAACCCTGTTTGTCTCCGTTCCTTCATCTATAAAATGAGCTGGCGAAAGAAATGACAAACCACTCCTCTATCTTCGCCAAGAAAACCTCAAACAGCAGTCACAATTTGTAGTGAGTTTTGGTTTTCATGCTTTCTCAGTTGAGAAAGGGAGAGGTAGGAGGGAGAAAATTCAGAACTGAAAATAAAATAAAATATAATTATTAATTTTAAAATATATTAGTAATTTCATTGACCCTTCTTGTCCCTGAATAAGAGATGAGGAAATAGACCACTTTTGGTATGTTGGATATGAAATGTTACATGTGCTGTCAGACATAGTCACTGAGTCAATTGATTTTGCTTCACTATTTTTCCTTCTTATAAGGAAGGACTTGTGGAGTCCTCACTCATGGAGGGAGGTTTTATCTGGAAACAACTGTAATGAGTAAACTCCCTTGATCAATGCAAGCTGGCACTTTATCTGCAACTTATAGTCTTAGAAAGTTACATGAAGCCATGGCATAAGTGCAAATACAACCGTTCCCATTGATCTCTCTTTAAGGATCCTTGCAGGTTTCACATTGACTTGGTTTTAAAATACAACACAACTTATACTTTATTGCATTTTTAAATTTTATTTTGTTAATTATTTCCCAACTATGCTTTAATCTGGTTCAAGCAGCACTTGGGGATGTGGTGGGCCACAGGTAGGCCACATGTTTGATATGCCCCCCCATTCAGAGTTCTGAGAAGTGATTTGCCCAGGGCCGTACAGGTGGTATAGATAAAAGGCAAGACTTGAATCTAGATCTTTCAGGCTTTGAGGTCAGCTCTCTCTTCATGAAATAACACTACTTTTCTGCAAACAGAAGCCATCAAAAAAGTATGTTATTGGTTTGGGTTTTTTTTAACTCAATGATCTTTCTTCAGTCCTCCACCTTAACATTCCCATTACATTTAACACTGTTTGACCGCTTCTCGCTGGTTACTCTTTCCTCTCTGGTCTTCAGAGATACCTTACTTTCATAATTCTCTTCCTATGCCTCTTTTGACTCCTCTTCTATCTCCTTAGTTGATTTTTCATCCTCTTCCCAGCCTGTCAACATGGATGATTCCCAGGACCCTGACCTTGGCCTTCTCATTTCCCTCTATGTTCTCTCCTTTGAGAAACTCATTCCTCACCATGACATCACTTCTAAGTGGGTGACTCCTAAATCTTTATCTTCAGTCCTGATGGCTTGCCTCAGCTCTAACACTACATTTATGACTATCTGTGGGATGTCCTCATTTGGATGTACCACTGGTTATGCTAAGTGAACACATTTCTCAAATCCAGTGTTTCATATAAAATTATTTTAAATGTATTTAATTAGAAAAATTTAGTATTCTTGTTGTTTTTTCTACCTGTTTTCTACCTGTCCTTCTTTCCGTCTTCACTATTTCTATTTGTGGCACCACTATTCACATAATCTCCTATATCTAAAACCTCCACATTATTTTTTACTCATCTCTCCCATATCCATTTAACTACCAACTCCTAACTCCAAAGATCTTATGAAACTATTCTTTCCTCTCTATCCCTACTATCAGCATCCCAGTACAAGTTATTAATGTTGTTGTTGAGTTGCTTAAGTCATGTCCAACTCTCTGTGACCCCATGTGGGGTTTTCTTGGCAAAGATATTGGACTGGTTTGCCATTTCCTTCTCCAGCTCATTTTACAGAAGAGGAAACTGAGGCAAACAGGATTAAGTGACTTGCCCAGGGTCATACAGCTAGTAGTGTTTGAGGCTAGATTCGAACTCAGGTCCTCCTGAGTCCAGGTCAGCATTCTATCCACTGTGCCACCTAGCTGCCCATACAGGTCATTCTTTACTCATTACCTAAACCATTGCCTTATTTTCTAAAAGATTTTTCTGCCTCTGTGCCCACTGGTCTATCCACTGTACCACCTAGCTCCCTCAGAGAATTTTTGTGACTTGCCCAAGGTCACATGGAGAGTGGCAGAGGAGGCAGACAAATGGATCTCATTTCACAAACTCTTGAGCCTTTAGCAGCTTAAAGAATTTTAGTGAGAGGTGAGGAAAGTGAAACAGCCCTGTTCTTAAGGAGATCATATTCCAGTGAAGGAGTCAATGCACATGGAAGGATTCAGCAGCCAGTCAGATGAAAAGGGTCCATGATCCTTAGGGTGCATGGGCAAAGTGTATGTTAATGCCTCTTCTTTAATGTTATTCTCCAGATACAATTACATCAGTTTACTGCCCTGTGTTAGAGCTGGGAACTGGTCCAACCATTCTGAAAAATAATTTAGAATTGTTAGGTCCGTATTCCAAAGGGATCAAAGCAAAAAAAAGAAAATGAGCAGTCTGGTTTCAGAAACACCAGAGAAGACATATCAACTGCTGCAAAGAGAAGCAAACAGAACCTGGAGAACATGGTGCACTGTAACAGCAACATTGAAAGGATGATCAGCTGTGAAAGACTTCACTCTGATCAACACAATGATTCAAGATAATTCTGAACAACTCATGAGAAAAAAGAAGCTATCCACCTCCAGAGAAAAAACTGATGAGCTCTAAATACAGACTGAAGCATATTTTTTTATTTTATTTTTCTTGGTTTTTCCCCAACATGAGTAGTATGAAAATATACTTCACATTATTTCCCATGTACAATTGATATCCTATCCTATCCTACTTTCTCAATGAATGGGAGAAAGACTGCAAGGGAGGGATGGAGAGACTTCACAACTCAAAATTTTTTTTGTTATGCTATAAATAAATTTCTTTTTAAAAAATTGCATCACTCTTCTATTTGACAATGCCAAGGACTGTGGTTATAAGAGCTTTCTTTTTGGTGTCTTCTAGCAATGTAGCTGTAGCACTTGTAAGACCAATGGTTACATCTCCTCGAGGATTATTTCCCA
This sequence comes from Potorous gilbertii, assembly GCA_028658325.1. NCBI lineage: Eukaryota > Metazoa > Chordata > Mammalia > Diprotodontia > Potoroidae > Potorous > Potorous gilbertii. The sequence continues at coordinate 175,592,739 of CM053769.1, forward strand.
GGATGATGGTGATGGACACTGGGCTGTTGGACACTAGACAAAGCATTGCTGTTCCTAAGGTTCCTGGGCTTGGGGTCCTGGGCTGTCTCCATCCGGATCTGAGGGGAGATGGTCTGAGTTGTCTGGCACTTGCTATCTCCTTTTTCTGTCTCAGGGTGCCCAGGTGATTCAGCTAGGCTTGCTTATCAGCCTGGCTGGCATTTGATGGCAGTTCACTGGGCCTCTTCTCCATTGGAATTGCCTGGATGATGACTGTGAAAACAAGACTGAAAGTAAGGTCCGAAGGGTGGTTTCTTGTGCCTGTCTGCCTATTGGTGGTGGCAGGTTAGCAGTTGTTTCTGGTAGTGATGAGGTGAGGCCTCTTCTCTGCAGTGATTTTTTTTTCCTTCAATGGTAGCTTTAGGGGCCAAGCTGGAAACAGGTCCCGGTAGTTTCTGCTCTTCCCAAGGCTTTTGGGTTCAGAATCTTGGGCTATCTTCATCAGTGTCTAAGTAGATATGGTGACCAAGGTTGTGGTTTGACTTTCCTGCTATTTACTGCTTTCTATCTCTCCGTCAGGGTGCCCTGCTGCTTCAGGGAGACTGACTTGCCTGACCTAACCTAGTGCATGAACTAAAATACACACACACACACACACACACACACGCACACATGCACACGCACACACACACACACACACACACACACACACACACACACACACAAACTAGATCCAGGAGAACCATAAATATATTGACTACAACAATGTAAATGAAAAAACAACTAAAAAGAAGTTGAATTCTGTGTAACATAAAAAATAATAAAGGTCCCAAAATGTCCTTCCTTATCTCAGAGAGGTAGGGGACAGTCTGAACGCAACATGGCATACATTTTTAGGCAAGGTTTCTGTATCAGACTTTTTTGCATAGTTCTTTGGAGTTTATTGGTGAGGGGGGATTTGGGGAGGTTTGGGGTGGGGGTCACAAGAGAGGGTTCATTCCAGAGAGAGATGGGAAATGTCTATGACATAAGAACAAAGGGCATCAATAAAACATACACTTTAAAAAAAAACTAAGAAATCTACCAGTTCTTTAATGTAATTTTCATGGTCTCAAATTCAATGGGCTTGAGTGTGTGGCAGAAAGAAGTTGTACTATGAGATGACCAGTTGGTTGATAATCATTTTCAAGAGACAGAGGGAAGGGGACACACCGTTTCTCCCTCTGAGTAATTAGATGCTTTTGTCCTTTTCTACCCATAGCCCAAATGTTTTCTGTTGTTTTTCCCTCTGTCTATTTTCCCACTGAGGGGTTTGAAAACCTAATCAGTCCTTCCCTCAAGAAACCAGATATTTCACCAAGATCTGGTGCTAAATGAAGGATGATCTGTAATAAATTAGAGGACATACATTCCATTAAGCCACTAGAGAACCTCAAAATGATTCAAATACTTCTTGACTCTGAATAACTCCATGACCTTCGCAAAGCTTCTTACTTCCAAGAAGTAACCTCACTAATCTGTTATGTTATAGGCAAAATATAAGAAAAGGAGTCAAGATATCCGAGTTCTAGTCCTGGCTCACTACAGAATTTTGGGCTCCTGACTTCTATGTTTCAGTTTCTTCCCATCTGTAAAATGGGAATAATATCTGTTCCACTTAAGTCTTAGAGATCACATGATAAATCCAATTTTAGATAGGAAAGCTTTTTTTTTAGACCATTATGTAAATGTAAGGATGTTATTATACAGGATATATTAATTAGTATTAACAGAATATTTGCCAGATTTTATTTATGAGATAAAATGAGTTCATATTTACAAAGTGTTTTGTGAACCTTAAACTATGTAAATATTAGCTATTATTAAAGAAATGTATCTTATTGACACTCCAGAGACATTTGAACTTGTCAGAATCTGTACACAGCTACTCTCTCAATCACACTCCTTTTCTCTAAGGTTTTGAGAAGTACGAAATACACACAAACACACACACATACACACACACATCCAGGTGTATGTACATACATACACATATATACTGATATCTGCGTATATATATCCCCATAGGTATATACATTTGTACATATTAAAGCTCCTGAGCAGCAGAATACGGTAAAGGAAGGAGGGCCAGCTTCGGGGTTAGGGAAATCTGGATTCAGGTTCCATGTCTGACACATAATTTTATAAAAATAACAAAGACTCCATTCCTGCCCATAAGACATTCATAATCTAGTAGAGATCTCTTCCCAGGTATTAGACTAAAACAAGGCAAATTGGAATTTTAAAGAAAAAACAAGCTTCCAGAATTATGATGACAGAGGCCTTTTTCTGGATAGTACTTTATGATGTTTTCCAAATTCCACAATCATCACCCCACGAAAACCCCATGAAATAGACATAATTAATAGAAATAGTTCCATGCTCACTTTATTTTTAATTATGTTTCCCATTAATAAGCATTTATTTTCTTTCAGTTCCATCATTTTACATCATTTAGTTCATCACTTCCCTGCCAGGAGGAAACATTCTTCATCACCAGCCCTCTGGACTTTATGAGGCTCAGGAAAATTAGGTGATTCCTCTAAATGTATACAACTGTTTGGCATCTTCTCTTCTGACCCCAAATCAAATTCTTATTCCAGTAGGACGTACCAGCGATCACTGCCAACTCACCATATTAGAAGGCAACATTTGAGATACTATCCCTACCATAGCCCCTAAAAATCATGTTCTAGTCATAGCATAGAACTTCATTCCCCAAAGGCACCAGGTGACTGAATGCAAGTCTGATCAGGGCTTCTGAGCATACAGTGTCTGTAAGAAGCAAAGAAGAGGTTACAGGAGGCAAGCAAAAAAAAAAATGCACTGTTGACAAATGGTTCCATTTATAGTCCAGATTTCGGACACCTTGTCCTTAGTCACAAGTGACATCTAATTTGTCCCTAAAAAACTAGCCCTTACATCTTTGTTACTTGAGGCTTTAGGTTAAGACGTGTGGATGTCCCTCATAAATCTGATCTTCTACAGGGCCTGTCTGGCCCCCCTAGTAGTCACCCAGTAGCAAAGCAGATACTACCTTTTCAGTCCCAAAAAGTGTTGTGTAAAAAAATGTTTTAATCAGTCCAAATGTAGTAACTAAGCATAGAAATCAGTATTTCTAGGAAAGAGTTTATTCATTCTAAAAGTAAAAAAGAAGGTAGAAAATTTCAAAAGCTAAAAGCAAATTAAGGAGAGGAAAAATAATTAAAAATAATCATACACACACACACACACATACATATATGCCTCTACTGTATTTCACTGTCCAGGATCACTGTGGCTGTATACTGTACAGGGACATCCGTCAACCCTAATCAATATGTGGGGTGTTAGTCATGGATGATAAATTTGAAAGGGATTATAACTGTAAACAGTGATCAATAGAGGTTTGCTGGAGGAGACAGAGAGGAAAAAACAACCTTAAAATGTTACACGGTTAATAAAGTAGGGGGGTCAGTCTTAAACAAAACTCCACTGAGACCCACTTCTTTCCCAGCATTTTTTGCTGGGAAAAATTGAGGGCTGGGGGTGGGGGTGGTACAGAGGAGGAGAGAGGAAGGAGTAATCCACCAGCCATTCTTGCAAAGCAATTGTTACTAAAAGACAGCATTATTAATTTAAGGTGTATTTGTTGAATGCTCTGGTTGGAAGTCACATTCTCCATTAGCATTTGGTTGGAGATGTTTTGCTGGATAGGAGTTGGCATCTCACAGACCCCCAGAGTATAGCTTGCCCTTTTTTCTCCCTCCTTTTTCTCCTTTTCCCTCCCTCCTCTTTCTTCTCTCTATCCCCTCCTTCGCCCTCCCTACTTCATCATGGGCACATGACTGATCAGGGCATTCACAAGTGCTGCATCCCTCTCTGAAAAAAAAAAATACATCCTGAATTCAAAAAAAAAAAATTACAGGAAGTCTCTGCTGTTCACCCATAGATGAATGCAACTATCCGTCTTGTCACTGGGGGTCATAGCAAGAGGTTACTGTGAGTCTATACCTTGGCTTCTCTGCTGACGTTTGCAAGCAACTTCCTTAAAAATAAAATAAAGAGGGGAAAAATTCCTGCCACATCAAGCACTTCGCCGGTCCCTCTAGAACCCTTCTCAGATCATGTCTTCCTACCACCTTTGGAGTCGCAGCTCCAGGCCTGACATATAAATTTTTTTTCTGCTGACCTTTTAGTGTCCTTTCTGCCAGAGTGTGTAAACCATAAGCTGATATATGAAGGCAATTTTTAGTGGTGCCACTTGTATCTGAGTGATTGCACACACTTTACGTTTCTGGCCTGCCACCCCTTCCACCTTTTGAAGATCTCTCTATTTCTTTTAAAGGAACTGCAACAAAGGTGAAAGCAAGTTTAACTGCTTCAAGACTTTGATGGCCCAGAAGTACCTGTTCAGCTTATTCCTGACTGACCAGGCCCCAGCTTCAAAGACAAAATCTCTCTTTCTCCTTCCAGTGAGAAACAGTGGTGGGGATGGAGATTAGCATTTGGATGGGGGATGAGGGGGTGGGGGACAGACTCTAGGAACCCTGGAGTTGGGGATATTGGGTAACACTGGGGAGCTTTGAGAAGTAGGAAAACTGGAGAAAACAATTAGCATCCTTTCATTCTGAAAAAATAACGGTGCCAAGGATGAGTGCTCTGAGCACTGTTAAGGAGCTCCGAACTGAGTCATTGCCCCAGAGCTTCAAAGAGCCTGGGGCCTTGTTAGAGCTGGGAAGGATTAGACCAAGGGTGGGGAACCCACAGCCTCGAGGCCACATGTGGCCCTCTAGGTCCTCAAGTGCCCACATGTGTCCTTGAGGCCTTGGGTTCCCCACCCCCGGATCAGACCTTGAGGAAGGGTCCCAACTGGTAGCTATACAGAGGAATCCTCCCCACCACCACCCCCCACTCCCTCCCCACCACTCCCAGGGTTCTCTCTGCCAAACTATTAAAGATCACCTTTAAACATCTTTTTCTCACTCCCTCTCCAGCTCCAAGCAACCCCCAACTCATCTTAGCAAAATGAAGCTGAGTAAGATTTTGCCTCATCAGATTCCTATGGCAACAACCTAATACCTGTCACCTTCCCCTTGAATTGCCTATTTACCAGAATTACAAACCTTTGGCTCTCTTGGAAGTTTGATAACTGCTGTGGCTCCTCAGCATGAAAGCTTGGCCTCCTGACTGACCTCTACTGACTATGGGACCCTTTGCTTTCCCTGACCTGCCTGAATTCCTGACTCCTAACTGTTATTGACCTCTGACAACTGAATTCTCAAACAATTCTCTATCTTTTTTTTAGAAATTGCAGTATCAGTCTTGCAACTTCTGTTCCCTAGCTGCTCAAGGATCTGGCATGATATACGCAACCCCTAGAATTTATACTGTGTAAAAATGAAACCAATTTGTGTGAAGCAACAATTCCATCTACAATTCATCATGGATTGTGTCATCCCTTATTTTTTGTATTACAGGTAAAAAAAAAAACCAGATGATTATGTAAATATGGGTTTTAGTTATGCTGTTAAACACTTTGGTCAGCTAGGGAGAATAGAAAACCTGAGAAGTCATAATGTAGGTGTCCCATCAGCTGACATCATCCCTTTAAGAAATAGAATAAATCTTGCCAACTTTGGGATAGAGCTAGAGGGGACTTCAGAGTTGTTTGGTTATTTTATAGATGAAGAAAATATTGGCCAAGCCTGCACCCGACTAGAGTCTGCTGCTGACGTGCTCACTTTGTGCTCTGGACTCTCATCTCAGATCATGTCAATGTTTATCCCTAATTTTTCTCCATGTTCACCCAACAGCCTGGCCTACTCTCTCCTCTTTCACTCTTTGCTCTTTATATCACAACTCAATTCTCCCTGATATCACTGTTTAGACCTTTAATTTCCTGCTCTTTGATTCTCTCCACTGCCACCTCCAGAATTGAGTACCCTTCCTACTACAGAGCAATGCCTGGCTGTTCCCATCGATCATGGACCTTTGACTAACTGTTAACAGCTGACTCCAGAGTCAGAAGGACCTAGCTTCAAACCTTGTATCTGACACTTACTGCCTATGTGACTTTAGATGGGTCTCTTCATTTCCCTGGACCTGAGCTTCTTCATCTGTAAAATGAAGGGTTGTCATAAGAGGCAATGAAGTTCCCTTCCAGCCCTAGAACTATGGTCTTATGACCTATAGGTGACCCATGTGGGTTGGAGACCTGATTTTAGGGGACTAGGACCCAAAAGGAGAAAGAGGAGCCCGAACTATACTTCAGTAAGGTTAATACTTGTCTGGGGCAGCAGGTGTGAGCAGAAAACCTTGAGAAGTCACGTTGTGTGGGTCCCACCAGCTGACATCACCCTTTTTATTTTTTTCAGCTGCTTAATGGTTTTTATTTTTTTTTTAGGAAAAAAAAACTTCTATTGCCTTTCCCCTGATTTCTGCCAAAAAAAACCCAAAACAGAGCTTCTTAAACTGCTTTTCAGTATTTTGAGATTCTCATGAAAAATACCTCAGTTTTAAAACTGAGAGGAACCCAAAGATTTGTCTCATTTGAGGATTCTTGGGGGGTAACAGATACTTTTGTTGAGATATCTCTCTATACTTGTCTACATCTAATCAAATATTTCAGATGTCTGGATAACTGAAAAAGCCAAGGAAGAAGCTAGGGAACTTTTAAGGGCATCAAAATGTATCTCTACATGGCTAGTCCTGCAAGATACAGGCAAAGCATGTTCATGGCCAGGGGGGGCTCGAAGAAGTCAGTTTTCCACGTTTTCTAGGGGAGAGAACTCTGAAAGGATAATTTCTGAGATCTTCCTTGATTTTCTTGTCAAGAGATTCATGACCTTATGTTCTTTCAGGGCCTTATGGCAGATAGTTTCTTGATGGTTCTTCAATGAATCATCACCATCTTCTCAAGTTCCTTGTTTTTAACCTCAGCACACCTTTTCTGGTACATCTTGTCAAGTTGGGCTGAAACAGCAGCCTGAAGGAAAAGTTTCGTCAATCGATTTCCCCACTTTTCTTTCTTCTCAATCATTTTCAATGACTTTTTTACCACCAATATTCGAACCCCTGCCAGCTCCATACATTTCTCCAGTAATGTACACCAGCTTTCAGCCAGATTCAAAGAAACATACTCCAACTCATTGACTTCTTTTACCTCAGCATCCTTTGACCTCTGGACTGCTGCCTATGAATTCCTAAAAGTCGCTTCCTTCGTGGCCTTCTTGACCAGTTCTCCACATCTTGAGGCAAGCTCTTACTTCTCCTGACCAATGCTAATTTAAGTTTGACTTGGGTCCGGCAGTTCTCAATTTCCTTACATATGGCACTCTTCTTGAAATAAAACGCTCTTGTTAGATTTTTCAAATCCTGAGTCATCCCTCTCATCTGAGATACCTTCATTTGGCATTTGCTGACGCCCCTAAGCATCTACAACTTTAGATTGAAGTGAACTTTTGCCTTTCTCATCTCATTTTCCATTCTTGTTAAAGAAATATATAAATCCCCCCATTTTGACAACGAGTGCTATGGTTTCTTCAGCCAAAAATGTTTCCACTGGTGCTTTGCCACTTATCAAGGCCATCTTTCTCTGAGTTGGAGTTCTCGTCCACTTCTGGTGACTGAAGAGAAGCCGGTTGGACTGCCTCATCACCCCTTTTAGAAACAGAATGAATCTAGGTGATAGATCAAATATATATATAGCAGCACAACTTAATTCCAAGCAGATGGCTAAGCAAAAGTCAGAGAGAGATAATGGATAATAAATGGAGAGAGAGATAGCTCTAGGATGATGTGAATTCAAGTCTCTCTTCTGAGCCATTCCAACTGAGTGACTCCAGGCAATTTCTAGGTCACCTTGTTGGAGACAAAACTCTAAGATTACAAATTGTGAAGAAAGTGACCTGCAATGGTAAAGGGAGTTCCTCCCTGTATTCCCCCTTCATCTTAGTGTCTCCCCTCTGTCATTTATCTCCAGGTCATCATACACAAACACACACACACATGCATGCATGCATACATAAACATATACATATACATACATATATACACACACATATATATCTTGTTTGTATACAGTTGTCTGTACATAGTTGCATCTTGCCTACCCCCATTAAACCATGAGCTCCTTGAAAGCAAGGACTATCTTTCCTTTCACTACAGCGTCTGGAATATAGTAGGTGATCAATAAATGCTGATTGACTAAATCTCCAGGGAGTTTCCTTTACTAATAAAATAACAGACCTGGTTCCTATCTCTATCCATATGCCTAAATGAAGTATCCATTACAACAAAAGATTTAAAACTGGCCAGAAGTAATCATGTACTCAGTACCAAAATAGTACAAGAATATTTTGTCTGGGGGACCCAGGGGAAGGGCAGCAGGGATTGAAACAAAGGGTATATTTTAGAACACGGTGGCAAGGAAAAGGTACAAACATTTATTAAGTACCTTGTATATACCAGGAATTGTGTTAAAGCACTTTATAAATATTATCTCATTTGATCCTTATAACCACCATGTGTACCCATTTTACAGTTGAGAAAACTGAGGCAGGCAGAGGTTAAGTGACTTGCCCAGGATCACACAGCTATTAAGTGTTTAAGCTAGAATTAAATTAGGTCTTCCTGACTACAGGCCTAATGGTCTATCCACTGTACCACAGAGGAGTCGAACTTGAGGATTAGCCCGGAGAAAAGAAGAAGAAAGAAGAAGAAGGAGAAGAAGAAGTCTTGCTTTCTCAATGTCTAGAATATCTGAGGGGAAAGACTCTAGGTTGATCTAGTGCATAAAAGTAAAACAGGGAGAGAGAAAGAGAGACAGAGAGAGAGATGGGGGGGAGAGGGAGAGAGAGGGAGAGGGAGAGAGACAGAGAGACAGAGAGAGGGGGAGAGAGAGAAAGAGAGAGAGAGAGAGAGAGAGAGAGAGAGAGAGAGAGAGAGAGAGAGAGAAATTATCTGGAAATTTCTTCACTGGCATTTATATACTAAAAGCACAACTCCAAAGGAGTTTCACAATTTGACTGAACAAAATTTGTTTTCAAGGAGAGAATCACTGAATTATAGAGCTGGATATGACCATAGAGTTATCAACTCTTACTAATAGAATAATCAACACTTCTCCCCAACATGCTTGTTCACTCTCTCCCCTCAACTCCTTCCTCTCAGTTTTTCTGCCCCTCAGTTCCTTCCCTTATTCGTTTTTCAGCTGAAGAAAGGGGGCAGTAGACCCTACAAAGAGAGACTAGGGAGAAAAATTAATCAATAGAAGCGGAGAGCTCCAATTCTTAGCTCTCCTTCTCCAGTGAATCCCCCTCAGTGGTGGCCCCCAAAAGGTTGAGTCCTCTCATGACTAGAGACTGACCTTTCCCTGTGCACCAGAATATAATGTTTCAAATGGAAACTGTGGTTCCAGAAGCCTAGCAGGGAAGCTAGGCAAAATGCTTCTCTTAGGAAGTGGGTAAAAAGGACTTGCTGGAGCCAGGTTCTGCTCCATTCCATCTGCCTGAGGGCAAGAGACTAGACTGCATGACCTTGTAGTACTCCTAATGGTTTTAGGATGGCCCGATTCTCTGGAATAGGACAATGAATCTCTTCTTCAATTATAGGAGTTTTCACTAAGTTGATAAGACCCCAGTACTTTGCAAAAGGAAAAAGAAAATCTGTGAAACTTTCTCTTTTTTAGGGGTGGAGAATGGATAAGAGATAGGGCGTCAGTGGGCTGTTTTTGTACTATACTTACTTGCAAAGTCTCCCTTTAATTCAAAGATAATTCACCATGCAGATCAAACAAAGCCCAGAATGTGAAGAGTTGGATAGGGAGGAATTTCCCCATTCGTGCCCCATGGAACAGCATGGAATGGTGGATAGAGTATTAAGGAATACAGACTCAAATCCATCTCAAATGCGAGCGGATGACCACAGGTAAATCTCTCAATTGCTCTGTCTCAGTATTCCTGTCTAAAAAATGGAGACATTAACAATTCTTACTTCTCTGGGCTGTTGTGACAATTAAAAGATGTTTGCAAAGCATTTTGCAAACCTTAAGGCACTATATAAATACAAGCTACTATTATACAGTCCAATTTTTCCTAGGACTTCTCAAGATCCTAAAGTGACCCTTGGGAGAAAAAAATAATAATCTGGGTGAGAAAGAGGTCATATTTATAATCTCCCCTCCAATTCAATTCAGTTCAATTCGGCAAACATTTGTTAAGTGAGCCCTTTCTATTTGCAGAGGCCTGTGCCAGCAAGGCCCCCCAACAGGCAGCTGCCTGCCAACGCAAAGGGACGATGTGTCCTCAGAACCTCCCATGGCAGCTCCACCAAGAAAGGCAGGCATGGCTAAGTCTGGCCTGAATTCTCTCTGCTGCCCACAAAGTCCTGACAACACCCAGCTCCCAGGCCCTGCCACCTGCGAGGGAACCCCCTGGGGAGCAGACTTGCTCATCCAGCCTCTCCTTCCTGCCGCCAAGTCTCCAGCCAGACTGGGTTAGCCAAGGGGCAAACCCCAAGAGGGTGGAGAGGAGTGGGGGGGAAGGAAAAGGGGGTATGTCTGGGAACTGCTGCTGCTGCTGTGGAGGGAGGTGGCAGATCCGCACTAGTGGTCTGGCGACCCTGATGATATCAATGACAATTAGTAGACAGAGATTAAAATGGAAATAAAGAGAAGATGTGCCTGTCACCTGATCCATCAGTTGTAGCCTGCCCCCAGGCTCTGGGCCCATGCTGGTTTTTTTGTGTTGTTTTTCCCTTGTTCAGCTCAGTTAACTTCAGTGGTTCCCAATTTTTTTTTCTTTATTAAAGTCTTTAAAAAAAAAAAAGTCATAAAATGAATTTTTGTTGTGGTGGTGACTGAGACCTCAGTACAAAATATGCAAACTGCCCTTGTGTCTGTTTTTGTAGGTGTCAGTTGGTATATTCCGGGAGGAGAAGGTTTCTGGCCCTGGTTTTCAGTTTGGGGGGATGGGGGGAACCCAACCCACACCCTCTAAATGTACCTTTCCAATGCATATGTACCGGAATGACATGGATACACCAAACTGCTGTGAAAAACTGCCATCTTGAGACGTATTGGGAAGAACCATGGATTAATAAAGTCTAAAACACAGAAGACTTAATTGATTGGAGTAGGGGGAGGGGGGAGAGTGCCAGAGGGGGAAACCGGCAGAGACGACCCCTAAATAAAATGCATTCTAACAACGAACAGAGTCCTTGGAGATGTAGTGAGTATCCCAAAACCTTTTTGAGAAATTATAGGAGTAGTCTGGCAAGAAGGTGATTGCACTAAAGCCCTCTCCAACTCTAAAATCCTATGAAAGTATCCAAATGTTACAAATGGTTTCAGGTACCACAAAGGACATGGAAATCCCTGGTTGTGTTTCCTAAGAGCCCTGGGCTATCCTAAACAGTATCATGGTTCTGAAAGAATACCAAGCAAAGAATGAGGAGACAACTTGTGTGACCTTGAAAAACTAGCTTACCCTCTCTGGGCCTCAGCTCCATTATTTGTAAAATGAAAGAATCAGACTAGATAATCTACAAAATCCCTTTCAGCTCTGAATACTACGATCTGTGATCTAAACAGTAACAAAAAAAAAATAGACTAATGATGGCTACTACACCAGAAAACATTGTTCCACCTCAGACATCACTTTCTTCCAATGAATATCAGTTCAATTAGTGTTTATTAAATGCAAGGCATACACACACAGTACCAAGACAAAGGTGACAAACTATCATTGAGCTGAGGGAGCATCCAGGTGGCACAGTGGAGAGACCCAGGAAGACTTGACTACAAGTCTAGCTTCAGACACCTACTAGCTATATGATCCTGGGCCAGACACTGAAGTTCTGTCTGCCTCAGTTTCCTCTTCTGTATAATGGGAATAATAAAGCCTCTACCTTTAAGAATGTTTGTAGAGATCAAATGAGATAGTATTCATAAATGATTAAAGTGCTATATAAATGTTAACTGTTACTACAAACTTGTATAAATAGATTAAGTAAGTAAAAGATAATTTGAAGAGGGGAGTCATTAGGAACTAGGGAGAAATAGAAGAGGCTTCATATGGGATACAACAACTTAGATGACCCTTGAAGGAAGTTGGAGACGCTAAGAGGGAGGGGGTGGGAGGGATAACGTTCCAGACACAAAGGTGGATGGGAGGGTAGATTTAAGTAATAGCAAGTAAGCCAGTTGGAACATAGGCTACATGGAAAGGAATTTAGAAAGGTAACTGGAGTCAGATGAGGAAAGGTTTTAAATGCCAACCTGGGAAGTTTATGTTTTATCCTGGATGCAATAGAAAGCCTTCTTGTGGAGGGGATCAGAGAAAATTACTTTCAGCTGGCAGGATCCATCAAGGCTTCAGGGAGGAGGAGGTGGCACCAGAGATGGGCCTTAATGGAAGAAGATTTCAACAAATGAAAATTAAGAAGGAGCGGTCCCAAGTGTGGGGAATGGGCTGGTGCAGGCTCTCTTTGCCTCACATGAGAACCACTGCAGTAACCTTTGCCTTAGTCTCTCCCCTCACCAGTCCATCCTTCATTCAACTTGTCAAATTCATCTTCCTAAAGTGCAGGTCTGACCATGTCACCCCCTCCTTCCCTTCCCTAGTCAATAACTCTAGTAGCCTCCTAGTGCTTCCAGGAGCCAATATAAAATCCTCTGGCCTCCTCCAGTCTTCTTACACGGTACTCAGTCTCACAGACTCTCTGGTCCAGGGACATTGACCTCCTGTCTCCTACTCCATCTCCCAGTTTTGGGCATTTTTACTGGCTATTGCTCATGCCTGGAATCTTCTCCCTGGAAAGGGAGATTTGGGGGATATTTTGGAGACACAATTAGCAGGACTTTTTTAAATGATTAAATGTTGGAGGGAAGGGAAGGAGAAGGGTCACAGATGATTCTGAAGTTTGGAACATGGATGCCTGGCATATCGTGGCGGCACTGTCAACAAGAACAAAAGACTCAGAAATGGGGGGGGGGGAATTAAGCATTTACTAAGCGTCTACTATATGCCAAGCACTCTGCTAAATACTTTGCAAATACTATCTCATTCTATCCCCACAACAACCTTGTGAAGCAAACACTGTTAGTACACTCGTTTTGCAGATTTAGAGAAGAAGACAAAGAATTCAGTTTTGAACAGGTCGAGTTGAAGGTGCTGGTAGGACCAGCCAGAAGAAGCAGTACATTAGGGAACTGGAGATGTGTGATTATGGCACATGGGAGTGACAAGATCTGGTTAGGGTGATTGATGAAACCATGAAAGATGAAATCACCAAGGGAGACACTGTAGAATGAGAGAGCCTCTTCACTTTTAGAGCTTTTAGGATAGACACAGTAAGTCAATACCATAAAGAACATTTAAGGTATCCTGAGTGTGAAGCTTTGGATTGATGGAAAATTTTCATGGCAGAAACTACTATTAAAAAAAAATTGAACATGACCAAAGGCTATTTAGCGATCAGTTGTTGTTTGTCTTTTTTCAAAGAGGATCGATTATATCAGGAGATGGTGTTTTCATTCTTGTGGGAACTAGATTTAAGTGAGGCAGAGTCATGCAGTCATCAGCCTCTCTCTCTTTCAGGACTATTGAAGTCCAGTGACACAAGTCAAGATGACTGGTGATGGCCCAAGGTGCAGTGGATGACCTTGGCATCTTCTATGTCTGACCAAGCTCTAAGTGCTCCACAGTGCCTGCTTCAGCAGCCTTCATGACTGTTGGAACAACCCATTCCACTGATAGAAGTCTTCACAGGCTTGAGGCAGACATTCTCCTGACTCACCAATAGGTTTGAGACTGGTCAATTACCTTCAACCTGGTTTAGCCAGACTGACAAGATGGTTCTGCCAGGGTGTAACCACTGGACATGTTACAGTTTCTTAGAGCCACAGGTGACAGTTAATGGAATAATTCCCAAAACTTAGTGAACATCCAGTTGGCCAAAGGAAGGATGAAAGAGTTAGTAATGGTGGTTCTCCCATTGTCCTCTTAATTCAGATATTATGACTCAAGCATGCAAAGTTTTATTTTGTTTTTGTTTGCTTAAATGGCTCCACATTACCAACATCTCAACTCAGCTCTATGATTACAGCTTCTTGTTCATGCATCACTGACGCACGCTCCATTTTTTTAAAATTACCTGTATTTTGAATACTTCACAAAAAAAATAGGAGGAAGAAATGATCTATACTGGAAAGATAGGGGAAATAAGTATGGAAAGAGTGGTAAGGGCACAGAGGCTACACCAAAAGGCTTTACTCTATACTCTCCTCTTCCTCTTCCTCTGTTGTCTCTGGCAGCAATCCAAGGTGGCTTATAGAGTGGCTAAAAAGTAAATTTCCTAAGGAGCCTCAAAAGTCACACAAATCAGCTTCTGGTCAGTTAGGGACATAGGATGGAGAAGAGTAGGTAAAGGAAAGGAAGAACCCAACAAGAAATGCTAAACTTGCTCCAAAAGACAGATTTCAATCTTCTGTTTTCAAGGAAGAGGATGCTGGGAGAGAAACAGGTAAAATATAGATTTGTCTGTTTGTTTTAAGATTAAGGCCCAGTGAAGATTTTGCAGTCAAACCAACAGGTATCAGCTTGAGAGAGTTAATCTATGAGTTTTCAACAATTAACTTTCAAAGGGATTGTCCACCAATCCACCCTGATTTCATTACATGGGGAGAATGTCAGTATTGGCAGGAATGTTTCAATTCTGACTGAATGATAGTAAAGTCATTCATTCAAGGTGGCTGCTTCTGCCATGTGACAAAGGGTCAACTGTATAGACATAGTTCAGGTCATGATTTTCAGACTCTGTTACATACACACACACACACACACACACACACACACACACACACATCAGGGTCTGCTCTCTTCTTTTCCAAAAAACATCCCTTCATTCACACATGGGAAAAATGACTCTGCCTTTTTGTTACACGGTTTTACAGATGGACCAAAACGGCAGGGGTGATCTGCTAGTCCCAGGATTTCTCCGAATGTTTTCTCGCACTACCCCTCACCCATCTTCCCACCCAGAAGTCATCTGTACCTCTGCTGAAGCCCATTTAAACAGCTTCATTTATGTGGAACTTTGCAAATTTTCCAAGGGCCACTATATTTTCTGGGAACCAGCAATTTTTACATGGATATTATGTAATTTTCTCCACAGATTTCATGGTAGAAATAAAGGATGCTGGACCCCTTTTCCCCATCATGTGAGGCCAAGAAACCTTTCTTGCCCTTTCTCCCAGAGCAGAGAGTTAAGAAAGGACAGAAGGGAGCAAAAGAGGCATAGGATTTTAAATTAATTTTAAAGAAAGTCTGCTTGAGATAAGACCCTTTTTTTTATTAAAGATGTGCTAAATTGTAATTATCTTTTTGTATATATCTGTTTTCTTCAGTGAGTCTTAAGCAAAAAACAAAAACAAACATTTTTTAAATTTTAGATTTTTACCCTGGGGTTGCTGAAAAATACATCTGTCACCAAGAGAAAGCATTTCTAGGCCATGAGGAGAAGCAAGAACAGACCATGTTAAAAGTCATTCTTGTCCTTCACGGAGGAGGAGGGAGCTAGGTTATAATTATTGTGGAATAGTTTCTGTACTACCCTTAAAAGGTAAGGCATTGTTCTAAGTACATTCCTCACCCTCATGGTGTGGGGAAAGAAATCATGGCTGGAGATCTAACCCACACATTTTCAACATGTCAGGGGAGAACATCTGGCCTTGAGTTCCTTCCAAATTCATAAAAATAAGATACCATTGCCCCTAGGTACCTTGGCATGAAAACACAAAGCAAAACCAGACACTCACCACTCCCAAGATTTTCTGCCATTTTTATGAATACATGTACTGATGAACTTGGCAGAATGATGGAGCCACACCAAGCTGAAATAATTCACTGGGAGATTCCATCAGCCTTGACTTACAGGGTAACTGCTTACTCTGGACCTGAGAAGAAATTGACTTTCAAGTGAAGACTAGATGAGCGAAATATTAACAATCATTTTGTAGCTGGCATCCGCACTGCTAAAACAGTTGGCTTTGCCAGCCTGGTACTCTAGCAGACACTTTGTCTATACCACATTTAGAAATCTGGATTCAGTTCCACAAAGTTGCCTTTTCAAAGGACTTGCAGTTAAAATAGTTTAGGCCATCTTATTTAATTCACTAATCAAGTTGGTTCACAGAATGCATAATGCCATTTAGCCATCAAGTCAATCAAAATGGTCAAACCAGTTGGAGAGGGGTCTGTATGTGTGTGTCTGTGTATATATCTGGGTATGTTCATGTGTGTGTGTGTGTGTGTGTGTGTGTGTGTGTGTGGACATAACCTGTCAGAGTCCTCAGTGTTCCCAGCCTTAGAATTACACTTTTTATGTTAAAGCACTGTCTCCAGTAGACTCTTTCAAAATGGACATATTTCCTGGAAGGGGAAAACATAATAACCTATAAACGTTTACTAAATAAAAAGCACACAATAGGTGATCAATTTAGCTAGCATAGGAAAGGACTTTGAGCAACTAGGCAAAGCACCAAGACGTGTGAGTCCAGAGTAAAAGATAATCCCAAGAGAGAGCTAACACTCAGGCTTGGAGTTCAAATCCTGCCCCAGAAACTTAGTAACTGTATTATCCTAGTCACATTACTTAACCTTTCTCAGTCTCTGTTCCTTCATCTGTAAAATGGTGATACTAAACAGGCTTGATGGCAGATCAAAGGAGATAACATGTAAAAATTCCTTTTTATATTTTAATATACAATATGTATATATGCATATATACACACATATGTTCTATATGATATGTATAGCATTATATGTAATGTTATGTAAATTTTGTTATAACATAAATACTAGTTACTATTATTAAGATTTTTGTCCCTATCATTCAATGGAAGACCCTATATCAAAGTCAGAAGTTAGGATACCACATTGGCAGAAACTTAAGTTGCAGTGCAGTACGTAACGGGATATTATTAATATTACTTTATATAAATGCATATGTTTTAATGCCAGAAAATTCTATTTTCTCTGCTCAATGACATTCATATTGTGAAAAACACTTCTAAGTTTCATGAGCCAGCCTTACCAAATCCACTGCTGAAAGCTGAGGGATCAGGGCACATGATGAGTTAAAGTTAAAATCTGACCAGGAAGCATGCCAGAAAAGTCAGGGAAGAAAGTACAGATTAGAAGAGCTGAGGAAGGAGCAGCACCCAAAAACTCACCAACTTAAAGTCATGGTCTTTTACAAGCCTCATTCTATGCATCACTAGGAAAGAAGGAAAGTGGAACACCAGTGAAAATGCCAAGAAACGGTCAACCCAGAAGCACCATTCAATTAGCCAAGCCAGACCTAAGGAAACACGGAAAATTAAATGGGGCCAGGATGGATTCTATGGACCATGCAAACAGCAGTGTTATGATTTGTTTACTCAAAGCCTACTGGGAACTGTCTGCTTTTTAAGTCTTCCTCACCCACACAGGGCTGATGAGCATCAGCTGGCACTGACAATAAGTCAAATCATGTGTTACAATGGAGGCTCCAAGTGTCAAGTGGACACTAACACACCTTTGGGGGTGTACAGTGATGAAGAAAAACCGACTCTTTGTCTACCAAATGCCACCTAATATAAATGAGGGCATGCAAGCACTTCCATAAATTATAGTGTGTATGTATGTGTGTGTGTGTGTACAGGAAAAAACTATAGTGTTTGGTGTAGTTGGATAAGTGGCACAGCAGACAGAGTGCCAGGCCTGGAGTTAGGAAGACTCATCCCCATGAGTTCAAATTTGTCCTCAGACATTTACTAGTTGTGTGACCCTGGGCAAGTCACTTAACCCTAGTTGCCTCTGCTTCCTCATCTGTAAAATAAGATGGAAAAGGAAATGGCAAGCCACTTCAGTATCTTTGCCAAGAAAACTCCAAATAGGATCATGAAGAGTCAGCCAAGACAGAGCAACAAATGGTAAATGGAAATACTTATTTCTATCAAAGGATGAATAGAATTTCTGTCCACTAATTTCTATGGATGCTAAGCAGTGAAGAAACTCTCATCAGGGTAGATTGTTTATGTGAAGCTGCCACTCTTTTAAGAAGCAACATTATGTTCATATCATCTTGGGAGTGAGAAGTTCATCATCTTAGCTTGCCAGAGTACATGAATGTCTCATCTCAGTCCCATTCTGAACTATCAAGGTCTGAGCAAGGTGAAGACTCTAGGAATCTGACAGATAGGAAGTGAAAAGATAAAAGTCATAGAAGGAAGAACAAGTGTCTCTTAGCTAGATTCACAATTTGATCTTAGGCCAGCCTTAATGTTCCTGTGATCTTGTGAGCTCAGCCTTTCAATGATACCCTGGTCCTAGGATATCAAACAATTTAGGTGATTTATTCTCCACAGCCACCACCACGCCCTGCCCAAAAGCCACCACTCCTACTTGCTCATCATCCAGTAAGAACTATCTTTTTTTTTCCTCCTTGTTCCTAGTTTGGATTGACTAGGGACTTAAGATAAGTGACATTTAGCTGTCCAAAATGTTTGCAATCCTTTGGAGTTCCTCCAATGGGAAGAGATCCATAGTGAGTACATTTATAAGACTGACTCTAGTTTTGTCCCCATTCAACAACTGGGGAAATCCCATTTTAGTTAATGTCCCTATTTGGGAGACAGATCTTGTTTGGAGAAAAATGAAATTTCTGACTTCAGACCCTCTGTGACCCCTGTTCAAGTTCTGACTCAAATTCTGTGGTGGTGAAAGGGACAACAAAATATGGTCATAGTCTGGCCCTAAGGGACAGACAGACAAGCTCCCCAGACAGCTACAAGATTTCCTCTCCTGAGAAATAAAAGGTAAGGCAGGATCTATTCTTGGTTCAGAGAAGCAGATTATCATTGGTTATAAGATTCTTGTTTTGAAATTAATTTTGAAGTAAGATTCAGAAACCAGATTAGGTGTCAGGCATTCATCTTTTGACCTATGTACTAGACCCAACCTGGCCAATTTCCACATCTATTGGGATGAAGTCAAATTATGAGAATGGAACCAGAAGTCACAATTGGTCTGGGGAGTGGGAAACAGAAGGCAGGAGCTTCTTCTTATACCTGGTCCAAAGAAAGACATTCAGGGCAGGTATCTGGGTCAAGGCCTAGCTATGCCCTGCAGGAAAGTCCAGTAAAAGAAAACAAAACAAACAAACAAACAAAAAACCTATTAACTCCAAAATTGAGGGAAACAGTGGAAAATCCAAGATGATGATACAGAATTGGAACCCTATCACCATGGCCAAAGTAAACAGAAACAAACAGGATCAACAGCCTTCAGAGCAAAACAGCATACAAATTGAAACAATCAATATGATGAACAAGAAAATCCAAAGCTACAGCTCAAAATCTAAACCATGCTAGCTGGCTGGAAAGCAACCACTTATGTCTCTGAATACAGGAACAATGTGATTCCTCCAAGAGAAATCATTGACACTAATTATCTGCAAAGATTTGGTGAAAACAAGGCCTCTGCTTTGTTAAGGTAGCAAGGTATTTTTAAAAAGAAATCTTTAGCCAGACCGAGTGTTCTTTATGAGAATCTTTTCTCTAATCCTGCCCTAAGACCAAAACAAAATGCTTCTAAATTGGCTAGCAAACTCCTCGGCATCCTGTTGATCAGTCACATCGGGGTGTACCTAGTACACATGTCGCTGCATCTTCTTTGTTCACAAGCTAAGACAAGACAGACTGTGTAGCAAGAGGCACAGGACAAGCTAGCCTCACCTACCACTGGTCATGAGGACTAAGGATCAACCGCTCGGGGTCAGTCCAGTGGTTCATCTAGTCCTGCACTATATCTGAAACTGGCATGTATTGTCCATGAAACGAATGTGCTTCAGAAAGGCAGAGTTACCCTCCATGACTCAAGCTTGAAAGGTTAGCTAGGAATGTCCCTCAAACATCCCTCACTTCCCTTAATGCCCTGCTACTGCTCTAGCAGTCATGATTTGTCTAAACCCTTCTTGAACTTTGTACTATTTCTAGCCGCCTCATCTCTTGGAGGTGAAGTATTGGGTGAGTTTCCCCACTGCATTTATTTTGGTTACTCCGAAGCCCACTTTTCTGTTTGTGGCTGTGTTGTAGACAATGAGATTTGCCCGGTTTATGTGAGGTGTTGCAGGATACATGTGCACAATAACCCCTTTATAAACGTTTGATAGATAGGTGCATTTTCACAATACAGTTTCAAGGATATTCAGCCAGTCAGATGCTGTTTTCATAACACTTATTGGCAGGTGTCAGAGACAACCTTCACCAACACAATTGACTTTACTCCTAAGCCACCTGTTTAGTAGAATCTGAAAAGCCCCAAAGAGTCAGTCAGCATCAACCAAGGGAGAACCCTAAGGACAACCACCTCCCCAAATACATTCATCCACAACCCATGCTGGTGAAATGTTGCATGATACAATGGAAAACATGCTCAGTTTGGAACCAGAAGATGATTCCAGATCTTAGCCCTACTTCTTCTACCTGAGTCACCCTGGGCAAGTCACTTAAGCTCTAGTCTACTGATCTGTAAAATGAAAGCTAGACAAGATAGCCACTGAGCTCCCTTTCAGCCCTGAATCCACGATCAGACCGTCCTACGATAAAAATTCTATGATTAGTATTCATTCATTCATTTGTGTTTAATTTGGAAATCTTCTGGAGTTCTCTAGTAAAATACAAATACATCTGGAAAAGATAAGCCATTAACAGGTAGGTGTGAATGTGGTATTCAGATTAGAGCTAGTCTGCGATGGGACACAGGTGGATAAGTTTAGAATGGTTGGGAGAGGGAAGGAAGACTGCATCTATTCTAGAGTATCAGTCAGTCAGAAAGCAAACATTTATTAAAACTTGATAAATGCCAGGCACTGTATCAGTGCTAGAGATACCCCTACCAAAAACAAAGCAAAACAAAACAAAAAAACCAGTCCCAGCTGTCAAGGAAATAACAGTCTAATGGATCAGATTAAATAAGGGTCTGTAAACTTGAGTCAGATACCAAGCTGGGGGCAGCATAAAGCCATCACATACTTAGGAGAGTTAAAAAAGAGGGTGGGGATACATGCTCTGCAATCTTACTTCTAGCTTACAATTCAGCAATTATCAAAGTTATTAATCCGCTGATCTATTGTCAAGAGAATGGTGCATAAATTTTTACAGGCCTCTTGGTGTTGAAGTTTGTAGTAGTTGCCATTCCTGGGAAAGAGAGGTGAGGTGTGTATGCAAATAACCAGGCATAGTTTGGAGGGCAAGGACCTATATTCTAATGGAAATTAACCTTCCCACCCACAGAAATCACTGACTATCAGTGACTCAGTGTCCCTATTTCAGGTTGGGTGGGATATAGCTATAGGAGAAGGCTTTTAGAGCTTTCCTGTGTTATAACAGTAAATAGCAAACAAACATGGTGAAGGAGGATTGTTGTCTTGTAGGTTACATCCTAGGGTCACTTAGATAGTAGGAGAGGACAGTGAAGCTGAAATCCAAAACCTAGCATCAGATGTGTCAGGGATATGCCATGCTGTACACACATACATACACACACACACACACACACACACACACACACACACACATACACACAAGCAATGTTAAGTCATCTTCCCATTCAGAGTGCTTGCGTGCTCAGGTTTTGTGAGCCAACAGGATAATGAAATACGGCATAACCTTGTCATAGTCAACCCTGGTTAACTGAAGGGCAGTCATGTTCTTGACAAAATGATTTCCTCCTCTGTTTATCTAAGTGCTTCAGATATTCCTGAAACATTTCAGGATAAACAGGTTGCAATGTCTGTAGGATCCTTGCTTCTCAACTACTTTAGAAAGGGGAGGTGTATGGGATATTTCTACGTCTTGCCATTGACAACGCCAGGCACCACTCCAAGAAGGTAGCTTCCACTGGACCAGATTCTCTGAGACTTCCCATTGTTCACCAGATAAAATCCACACTCCTCAGCTCTCACAAATATGGCCCCACCCTAACTTCCTTATCTCTCAGAAGTGCTCACACTCCATCTGCTTCTTGAATGGGCCCAAAGTTTCCTTCCATTTTCTTACTTTCACAATACCTTCCTTCATACTGTCCCCACTGCTCTGAATGCTCCTCTTCTATTTCACCTCTTGACATATCCATATTTCTACCCACATTTGAAAGTCGATCTCATGACTCCTGTCATGAAGCCTTTCCTCATCCCCTCTACAATGTGATTTTCTTTTTCTAAATACCCATAACATACTTTTTTTTTGTTGGGCTTTAATATTGTCTTATGTCAATTATCTATGCATTTGTCTCCTCTCCTCTACTAAAGGGCAAGCTTCCTGAAGGCATGAAGTCTCATTCATCTTTGTATCCTCCAAGCACATATCACAACATTTCCCATAATAATAATATTTGTTTAACTGAATAATTAATAATAATATTTATTTAATTGAATTACATAATTCAATAAATATTTAATTGAATTAAAGAACCATTGAACCCTAGTGCAAGGTATAGCCTGTTGTCTTCAGAGTTAGATCAGTCTCTCAACTTTTCCACTAACTTGGACAAGATTCTTCTGATGCTCTACTTCATCCTTCTGTAAAATGGGTATATCACTATCTCCTCTGCTTCATAGAAATATATGAGAATATGGAAGCTAACTTTTTGAACACACTTGGGGCTCTTTGGAAGAAAGACAATATAGAATTTCAATGTATAGGGCTTTCATTCAGGCTGGGAAGCAGTCACATCTAAAGTACAAAACATCTAGAAAAATATAGAAATAGCTATGCGAAGATCAGATTGAAAAGAAACAAAAGAAGGGAATGTCCAGAGGACTATTACACCAGTAGTTTTCCCAACCATTGCATCATCGCATGGTTTTACTAGAGTAATGGCATGTGTTCTTCACTCCAGTCAGCATGGTCTGCTTGCTAGTTATTTCCTACATTACACCTCCATGCCTTTAGTCTACTGGAATCTTCTATCTGGAATTCACTCCTCCCTCCTTACCACTGCCTCTTAAAATTCAAGTGTTACCTCCAACACAAAGTCTTTCTAGATCCTCCTCGATATTTCTCTTTCCTTACTGAAATTATTTTATATTACTTTACATAAACTTTATATTTTCTTATCTGGGCACCTTAGGTACTTTAGAGATGGAATGTTGGAACTGGAGTCAAGAAGACCTTAGTTGGAATTCAGCCTCAGACACTAACTCAGTTGTATGATCCTAGGCAAGTCCCTTGACTTATCTCAGTCTCAGGTTCCTCATCTGTAAAATGGGGATAATCTAAACTATTTCGCAGGTTTATTCTGAAAATCAAATAAGATAAAATGTAAAGTGCATTAAATCATTATATACATTTTGGCCACTAATAAGCTCCTTGAGAGAGGAATCTCTCATTTTTGTCTTTGTGGCCCAGAGCTTTGGTCGTAGTCTCTCAATCAATATCATTGAATTGAATTGAAACCAATCGATATTAGCACATTTTAATAGGCAATTATGGCTATGTGATAGATTTGAATTTTAGAGAGTCTCCTGGCACAATTCCTTAGCTTAAAATGGTGACACAATGTTGGCATTTTAGGCATCATATAATGGGTAGATATCTTGTGTCAGGGGATATTTTTGATACCTCTCAAGTCACATGATTTTGATGGATACCTGCTCTGCCTCTCTGGAGGGCTGGCTCTGCCTAATACCACAAAGCAAGGAGAGACAAGTCAAGGATGTATGTAGAAGAATAAAATCCATCTACAGAAATCTCACAACAGATCCTACTTACCAAGCCTCCTAGGGATTTGGAAGCAAGTCACTGAGGTCTATACTAAATAATCACTACTCTTCTGCAGCAAAATCCACCAATCCTACCATCTGAATTTATGAACCAAAGGCAGAGGAGGAAAGTTCATTTCAACTGTGTCTTGTTTCATATGATGGCTTCAGTAGGTTACTCTTGCATAACTGGCTCCACCTCACTGTATCAAAAAAGGAAATGGAGGAAAATTGGAAGATGGAGAAAGGAAGGGAACTTAATCATGGCTGAAATTTTAAAAAATTCAATGCAACCTTAAAGATCTATCATATATACTGTGCTAGGCCCCTGAGACTACAAAGGCAATCCAAGGACTTTACCCTCAAAAAGCTTATATTCTAAGCAGGAATAATAAAAATCAGTGGTAAAAAAAAACCACCAATTAAGACTCAATTTTTTCCTAGTTCTCTAGAACATAGATATTATAAATTCTTTCATTCCCATTCTTTTAGGACAGTTACATCTCTTAGGGAAGGTGGAACTTTTATTTTTAATGGAAATGTCATTTGAATCTACTGGGAACTTATTCTTTGAGTACCATATCTCTTCAGGCTGGTACATATAGGTACCTCCAATAAATAAGCATGCTACTCCTATCCTGATGTATAATACGTTTAACTGAAAAAACACATCCACAAGTTTAAGGCCATTAAATTTTGATGGCATACCTCATCCATAGAGTAAATATTATTGTTTTCATCTTGTTTACAGATGATGGTCAGAGAAGTTAAATGACTTTCCCAAGGTCACACCACTAGTGTAGAGCTGGGACTGCTACAAGCCTGTTTTCTCATCTGTAAAAGTCAGGAGTTAAACCAGATGAATTCTAAAGTCCATTATAGATGTCAATCTACCACCCTATTATTCTGTGAATTCTGGTCTTCTGAGTCTCAGTCATGAATTCTTTCTGTGATTCCTCTTCAGTATTATAGATCCACTTTTACTTGAACAGTCTCTCTTCTTACATGGGATTCCATTTCAGACACTCTCCAAAACCTACTCCTCTCCTCTATCCTTTGGTACACAGCAAGGTTTGAACTGGCAAGACAAAAAAAAAAATTGAAACTGAGCAGTACTTCTCTTATTTCTCTTCCCTTCCCATGCATATTCAGGGTGGTTGCAGCTTTTCTTTTTCCAAAGGACTTTCTTCTTCTTTTCCTTGATACAGTGATTGCATAGTTAAAACAAACAGAAAGGCAGTGGCAATCGATCTCCCTATTAAATCATTCTGGTAAACATTTTGACTAGCCTCACACACTTAATACAGATGTTACAGCAGTAGAGATTACCCCCTATAGCTGATGCAATGGGTAGTACAGGCTTCTGGCAAAAAGAAGGGGAGAAAGGAAGAAAAAAGGAAAAAGAGAAAAAAGAAAGGAAGGAAGGAAGGAAGAAAGAAAGAAAGAAAGAAAGAAAGAAAGAAAGAAAGAAAGAAAGAAAGAAAGAAAAAGTTAGAGCATGATGCAGGTACAAAGAAAAAGACAAAATGACAGACTTGGAGAACTTGAAGTTAAAAAAAACAATCTTTCTCCCAGTTTAGAGGAAACCTAAGTAGCTATGGTTTGGATTCCTGCTGTGGAACCTTGCTGAGCTAGAGAGAAGACTTGAGATTGGAGATCAGATAGACCCAAGAAAACTGAAAGCAGAACCCCCCACACACAAACACACACCCAAATGAATATCCTGCTCAAAAAAAAGGAAAGAAAACTCAAGGTGCAGTGTAACCAGTAGAACTGTCCCTGAGAGCCCCCAATTGTAGGAATCATAGGGTGTCAGAGTTGAAGGGACCTTAAAGACCACGTAGCCCATCTCTTTGAATGAACAATGAGGAAGCTAGATCGCAAAAGAGGAAGTGATTTGCTCAGACCCACAGATAACAAATATGGGAGGCAGAATTTAAACCCAAGTCTTTTCTTATTGCCACGGTACTTCTTGCTCTCTGGATCTACAACTGTCCTCTCTTCTCCCCCTGTTCTCCAGTGAATTTCAATCAAGATGTCCTAACAAGTCCAGAATGAACAGTGACCAGAATGATTCATTCTATTGACAGAGAGGGAAAACAACACCAGGTTTGGAGTTTCCAGCTATCATATCTGCCAAGTGAGGTAATACAGCTGGCACTCCTATAGCCCCAGGTAAATGTTGGTCCCGAAAGAGGAGAAATTGGTATTACTCTTTGAGGAGATACAATGACCTTATTTCTGGGGCATACCTGTAAGCCAAGATATAGTTAAGTTATAAACAAACAAGAGAAAACAACCCCTAACTGATATTTTATCATTAGAGCTAAAGACCCTGAAATCCTAGAATCTGTGACCACATGTGCAGCAGAAGTTTGAGGTTACCCCTGCTAAGATTTAAGATCCCGGATGGCTGAAAGGGTACAGACCAGACACACCAGCAGAGGGCAGTGCAACAGATGTTGGACTCACCGAGTTGAATTCACCGAGGCAGGGAAAGATAACTCCAATTACAGATTGCATGACCTTGTATGGGCAATTGTAGGATATTATTCAATTACTCTGGTCTTTTTTGTTGCAAAATATATAGGGAGAACATATATTATATATTAACAAACATAAGTTTATTAATGTTACTAACATAATATATTATATAATAAATATTATAAATTCTACATGTTAATGCATACATGTTATATGTGTTAATATGTTGGTGTAGTCTACGTATGTATATACTTATAATATTTTAAATTTTATTTATATTAATATATTATATAATTTTATTTATTGTGATACGCATGAAAGACAGCATGGTATAGGGGCTAGAGAGCTGGCCATGGAATAAGCAAGCTCTGAATTCAGATTCTGCCTCTGAAACCTCTTGACCCTGTGACCATGAAAAAATCACTTAACCTGTTAGTGCCCTTGGGCAGCTCTCTCAGACTACAATTCAGCAGGTGCTCATCTGCCTTGATAGATTCTCACTAGCAGTTCCTTATGTTAATGAAATCACAGGTATAGTAAGGAAGAGCCAGAGATAGACTGAGACAGGGAGAAACAGACAGCGATACAGAGACAGAAAGTGACAAACAGATGCATGTATAGATAGATACATAGATAGGAAGAGATAAATATATACAATCCAGATATATACATATATAGATTGAAAGATAAACATATATAATACAATCTATGTCTATATTATTTATCTATAAATAGGTAGCTAGACAGACACATTTCTTTCTGACACATTGAAGTATGTTTTTTAAAAAAAAAATAAAGTAAAAACCTTTCTCTTTGTATATTTGGCTGTTCTGAGAAGATGCACGTAGGAGAAAAGAGCGCTCTGCAGGCATTCCTAGTGACCATGTGTTCTCCCAGGAATACACGGAAATGAAGGGCTGCTGCCTGTGCGAGGTTTGCTACTTGCATTAGGGCTCAAGGCAGCAGGAATTTGATTATGGAAGGTCGGAGGCCCCGTGAATGCCTGAGATTCTGTGGTTTGGCATCCAGAGTTTGGTCCCGATTCTAGAGGGTAACCCTAAGCTCTCTGTAACACTTTCTCCTTAAAAACAGCCCATCTTCCCCTCTCTCAAATGTCTCGCTTTGATTCTAAGCCCCAACCATTGCATCTCAGACCCTTATGCAAAAGAGTTCCCAGCAGAATGAAACCCTATTCACCAGCGGCTGACTCACAGCTCCAAAGCACACACACAATCAGGCAACGGGACAAACACACGGCTTGTCAGTTCATGTCTGTCTGGGCTCTGAGGACAGACATTTCCGGCCTGTGTGTCATTTTTTCAACCAGGTGGGTCAAGATACCTTTGATGCAAGCCTCAACAGGAATTCCAGCAAGCAGCCGACCTGATCCGTTCCTCACCCTGCCCGTGGACTGTACAATTGGACACAACTCACTGAGAAACAATGGTGGCCTGGGCCTTAAGGAACTTCAACAACAATGAGATCCATTGTTCACCTGAAGACATGGGAGACAGGAACCCCAAGACGTTCGTGCTGGGAACACATTCGACCTGGGCAAGGGGATCATCCTAGAGGCATTTCATTTAGAAAATTTAGAAAAACACCCCACCTTTCCCTTTCATATCTTCTGATATGGATAAGCCCAAGTCACCAATAAGAAATTAAATGGTCCAGTGAATAGAACGCTGGACTTGGAATCAAGGAGACCTGAGTTCAAATCCTGCTTTTAGACGTTTTCCAGTTGCATGACTTTGGTCAAATCACTTAACCTCTGAATCAGCTTCTTCATCTATAAAACAGAGATAATGATAGCACCTGCCCCACAAGGCTGTTGTAAGGAACAAACAAGATAATATATGTAAAGTATTCTTGCAATCCTTAAAGTGCTATACAAATTCTAGCTATTATTGCCTCATTATCATTGTTCCTTCCTAAGAAAGCCTCTTTCCCTCTCAGCCCCAGTTTCCTCATCTGTAAATACAGGGATAATAACATGACCTACCTCCAAGGGTTGTTGTGTAGATCACATGAATTTGCAAATACAAAGCAGTTTGCAGACTTCAAAGTGTTATAATTACATCAGGCTCCCTTATCTTCCCTTCCTGCCTAGAAACATGAATACCAAACAGCTTCCAGACTAAAGGTTCAGTGCTACCCCCAGAACAGAATCACTCAGGGCCAGTCGGGTGAGTGGGATAAGCCCTATGCTCCAGAAGTGATGTTCCACCCTTGGAACTGTCATGCTATAGGTTCAAGTGAGTGGTCATCAGTGGATGTTCTACCCAGGCCAGGGGTGAGGAAGGCAGCTTCATGGAGTTCATAAAGGCTGAATTATGGAAGAGACAGAAATCCAAAAGAATCTAAGAGTTCTATGGAGTCTCAGCAGCCATCTAGTGCACCCCATTCCCAAAGAAACATCTTCACTCTTTCACTGGGGACGTCACTATCTAGCTTCTGACTGAAGACCTTCAAGGATGGGAAAATTCATCCTTTTCAAGGTCGTCCATTCCATATCTGGATAGCTCTCATTTTCAGACAGTTTTTGTTGCTGTGTTCTTCCTTGACTTCAAACCCAAATTTCCACCTGGTTTTGTCTGTGGAGGCAAACACAGGGCAGCCCTTCAAATACTTCAATAATACAGTTGTGTTTTATGCCTTCTCCCCACAACCCCACGTCCAAAGTCTCAGGCATAGATCTGGAAGGATTCTCACAGGTCATCGACTTCAAACCCCTGGTTTTACCCATAAGAAAATGGAATCTCAGAGAAGTTAAGTGACACACCAAAGTCATCCAATTCTAGGTGAGTCTGCTACTTATTTTCTTTGTAAACTTGCTGAATCTTTTTACCATCCTGGGCCTTAATTTCCTCAAATACCCAGAGGCACCATAATGATGTACATTTTCTTCCCACATTTTAAGCTCTATAATAGAAGCACACCAGCCAAACCATTCAGAAACTCAGCATGGGGGATGATTTCAGAAAAAAAGACTCCTACCAGTGGCTTGTTGCTGAATCTGACAAAGTGACCACAGGGGTCCAAACACTTGGAGGCAAAGAAGACTCTGAGCTTTGCCAGAGAAACAAGGAGCTCTCTGAATACCTAACTGGCCTAGACATCTACCAGGGCCAGTCTTAGCCTTTGAGTTGCCTCCTCAACTTGAAGATCCCCAGTAACAGGAACCTGTTGGTAGGTGGTGTCCACTTGGGGATGGTTAGGAATGTTAGTCTTGTGTTTGGCTGGTCAGCCTCCCTGAAATTCCCACCTCACCATACACTGCTCCTCATCCCACCTTCTGGAGTCAGGTAAATTGAGTCTTCTCTCCCTTCCACATCCAGTGCCATTTTTCATAGCATTATCTCTCCTCTTCCCCAGTGACTTAATCAACAGATGTGCTTGAAACCATATCCTATATGAGATACTCTGAGAGAACTTGGAAGTATAAAACAGTTTTCATACTCAAAGAGTATGAGGGAAATGGACCTTACCAACAATAACAAATAGAGACCATAAAAAGAATTTTAGACTTGTTCTGTTTAGTCCCACAGAATAGAACCAATAGCAAGGAGTAGAACTTTAAAAAAGGCAAATTATGGAATTTATTGTTGTTCAGTCATTTCACTTCTATCTGAATTCAGGGTTTTCTTGGCAAAGGTGCTGGAGTAATTTGCCATTTCCTTCTCCAACTCATTTTACAGATGAGGAAATTGAGGCAAACAGGGTTCAGTGACTTGACTAGAGTCACACAGCTAGTAAGTGTCTGAGGTCAGACTCAGGTCTGAATTCAAGTCTTCCTGACTCTTGGCCAAGTGATCTGCTATGATTCCCTATGCCTCAATTAAGGATTACATAAGGAAAGACTTCCTAACCTTTAGAACTCCCTTAGCTAGGCTACTCCCCTCCTTATCTCTGTCTCCTGGTTTCAATGGCATCCTTCAAGTCCTACCTAAAGTCTTATCTTCTACAAAAAGCTTTTCCTCTGATCTCCCTGTTAATGCTTCTGCTTCCCTCTGTTGATCATCTCCCATTTATCTTATATGTATCTTGCTTGTACATTGTTTTCACACGGTCTCCCCCATTAGACTGTGGGCTCCTTGAGAGAAGTCACTGTCTTTTTTTGTCTTTCTTTCTATTCCCAGTACTTGGCACATGATTAACTGATTAACTCTCTAAAAATGTAAAAGTTACCTCCAGAGATCTCATGTTTCTTCTCACTAGAGATCTTTAAATTGGGTGCTCATTTCATAGTGGGCGTTCTTTTTCAATTATGGGTTGAATGGGACCATTAGTATCAAACTTGAATAGTAATGAGGCCAGTAAGTCATACATAAGAATCACTGTAGGCTTCATTTTGACTTAGAAAACCTCATGTAAATATTTATGACCATATACACATATATATATAAAACACACACATATATATACACACATACACATAGTTTATAGATCAACACATTAAAATCAGACAGCAACTACATTTTAATCTGGTTCAGGTTGCACTCTGGAAACTGCAGGCTACATGCAGCCACAGCTCACATTTCTGATCACTCTGAAGGAGATGATTTGAAGTCCATTTCATGGAAATGGGGATGGTATGGTGAATAAAGCACTGAATGAGGAGTTTAGAAAACACGAAATCAAATATGGCCTCAGACAATTAGATTTATAACACTAGGCAAATCACTTAAACCTCTTTTTGCCTCAGTTTCCTCATCTATAAAATGAGGGGAGAGGGAACAATAGCACCTACCTCCCAGGGTTGTTGTAGAGATAAAATCAAGTAATATATGTAAAGTACTTTGTAAACTTTAAACCACTGTATACACTCAATTATTAATAACAACAATTCTGAGAATCTGTAAAGAATACACTTTTCATCTATATAGTACTTGACATTTCTCAAAGCACTTATCATTAGCTCATTTGACCATCATGTGGTTCTTGTAGGAAATGTTTATGTGCATTTTACCAGATGACAAAACCAAGATTCAGAAAGAACATAAATCGTTTGTTTTAGATCACAGTTACTGAATGGTGATGTCTAGAATTCAGATCTGCTCATTTTTAGGCTAAAATGCTTATAAAGATGGAGTGTATTCTCAGAGGTCATCGTCAGTTCAACCTTTATGTGAACAGAAATCTCTTTTACAACTTCTCAAGCAAGCGATCATCCTTCCCCATTTGTCCCTTCAGTGACGGGGATCCAACACCTGAGACAGCTCATTCCACTTCAGAGCAGTTCTAATTGTTGTGAAGTTTGTTTGTTTTTTCTCTGATATCAAGCCTGAACTGCCTTTGTAATTGATAACAGTCACTTCTAGATCTGCCTTTGCAGGATGAGTAGAACAGGCCAAAACCTTCTTTCACACAATGGTCCTTCAAGTATTAGAAGACAACAATCCCGGCCCCACCTCACCAAGTCTTTTCTAAGCTGAACCTCCTCAAGTTTTTCAATTTCCTCATATAGTTTGGCACCTTGCCCTCCGAGTTGCCCTTCTCCGGAATTATGATCAATATCTGAATCAAGCAGAATTGTACTCTTGAGGTGACTGGCCCAGAGCAGAGTGCACTGGGACTGTTCATTCTCTTGGTCTACATAGTGTGTTTCTAATGCAGCTTGAACTCACATTAATTTTCTTTGGCTATGTATCACATTTTGATACTAGATAATTGTCACACAAATTAGCCCTGTCTCCCCATCCTATACATATGCAATTTATTATTTAAGCACAAGTATAGGACCTTACATTTATTTCTATCAAATTCCAACATATTGTTTCACTGGTCCATTGTTTCAGCCTCTTTGAATCCCATGTCAGATAGTATAAACAATCCCTCCTCATTTTGTGTCACCTGCAAATTCAAGAAACGTTCCTTCATTCAAGACTATAATAAAAATATTAGCACAGCATTCAAGACAGATCCTTGGGGCACTCCACTAGAAACTCTTTCCAGTTCACACTGACCCTTCATGACTACTCTTGGCCCACAGTCATTAAACCAATCTGAATTCATTTAACTACGCTATTGTATCTAGCCCATATCTCCCCATACTATTCACAGTGAGAGCACGAGAGTCCAACTCAAAGACTTTGCTGAAATCCAGGTATCCATGTCTATGGCTTTCCACTGATATAGCAGTCTAGTAACCCTGTCAAAGAAAAGGAAATGAGGTTAATCTAGTATGACATGTTCTTAATGAATCTGAGCTGGCTCTTAGTGATCACTGCTTCTCTTTTGAAATGCTCAGAAACTATCACTTTAATAATGCCTCCTGGATTTTTCCCCAAGTAATCAAAGTCATGCTCATTGCAATGCCTGTGGAATATAAACTCTACCCTCTTATCCTCTAGAAAAATTCTACTTTTGCCTGTCTCCAGTCCAACTACCCTTCTTCTCTTCATATATATGTATGCATGCATGTATGTGTATATGCATATATGTATGTACTGTATATGTGTGTATGCATGTATGCATATATGTGTGTATACATATACATATGTGTGGGTATATCCCCCAGATATGCCAGACAATGGCTCATAGCTTTCACTTAAATTTGAGGGAAGTTAGGTTCCGTCATATCTTCACTCATCTGGAGTTTTCAATTCCATGTTAAGCAGCTTTGTTTCATTCTTTATATTCTGAAAATGATTCTCTTTCATAAGAGAAACAGAAGCATGACAACTGAGCATCTCTGCCTTATTTTTAGTATTCATTAAAATCATCTTATCCACCTCAAAGAACATTTCTATCTCTTCTTTTACTTTCCTCTCACCTCCAACAGAGCCCGTTTTGCTAATTTCCAGTGATCACCAACCTTAGCTCTTATTGAGCTCTTGCTATCCTGACAGTACTTTTAGAGGAATTTATATTCATCCTTTTCTGTTTACATCTTCCATATATCTTTTTTGGGGGAGGGGAGGGGAGAAAAACAAAGTAAAGTGACTTGCCCAGGGTCACACAACTAGTAAGTGTCTGAGGCTGGATTTGAACTTAGGTCTTCCTGATGCCAGGTCCAGTGTGCTATCTACTGTACCAACTAGCTGCCCCCAACTTTTCTTACAATTTAAATTACTGAGGTTCCAGGAGAAGTTGTCTAGTGAATAGAGGGTCAACCTTGGTGTCAGAGTTTGTGTCTTTGGCACATGACCCTGGCCAAATCATTAAACCTCTCCTAAATAACACCCTAAATCAACACATTTACAGCTGCTCATACATAATGATAGGAGGGAGTTTCCTTACCAGAGACTATACCAATGAAATCACCGGTCCAAAACAATTTTTTTAAAAATTCCCTGTATGTTCACATTTGGTTGCTTTAGATAGTTCTTCCTTTTTTTCTTTATGAACAGTTCATATTTGCTTTCAGAATTTAATTTGCAAGAACTTCTCATCACTTGGGTTAACTTTCCCTACAGAATTTTTGGCTATGAACTCCCACCTATTGTTTCTTTGAAAACCATTCTCCCAAAATTTGGATGTCATATTATTCCTAGCTTTTCCTTCTTTATCATAAACTTTAAGATGATGTGGTCGCTTCCATCCAAAGTTCTCATCATTTCTCCCTTCACAACTAGCTGCTCTTATTAGACAAAAATCACTTCTAGAATATCATTTCTTGTCACAGTTGAGGAATTAAATTACCCTCAGGCCAAGCCATGAATATACCTGTTACTCTACTTTCAGCAGAGAGAAAAAGAGAGACTTCCAGAAGGTATGCAATTAGTTCCCCATCTCTAAGGTACCATGCTTCTGTGACAATCTGAAGGTCTGTCCCCAGAACTCATCTTCTATTTCCTCCTTCTGGACAGGTGATGTGGAATATAGTCCCACCACAATATGGCATCTGTTTCTCCCTCCTTTGCACCTGAACCAGACAGACATTATTATTTTCTATGGCTTTTTGCTAAATGCCACAGCAAACTGCCAATTTGCTGCTCCTATACTTAGTTATTTCATCAGACGCTGAAACCATGGACTCCTGAGAGGGCCTTTATCCTAGGGTACTTACGCACTTTTTGCTAGGATTTTTCTCATGTGATTCACAGTTTCATATTCCTGCCAATACCCAAATGCGAATGGTTTAACTGCTCATAGCTTTTACCTATAAGAAGACATTCTGATAAAATTCAAATTCAAACTGCTTCTTCTCACCTCATCCTTTTTGCCTTCTCCCTTATCTTTCCTAATCAGGTTACTGCCTAATTAACTCCCATCTTCTCATTCTGTCACTACCTTCTGCCCATTGTACATCCTAAAGGGTCTGTAACCAGAAACGGTTCTTTCCCATTTGGGATTTGGCTACTTATCACTCGTACGAACCTGGGCACATCATTGAAATTTGCTGTACCTCAGTTTCCTCATAGGAATGAGTTGGGCCATATGTCTCTAGGTTTCCATTATAAATCTTACAATTGTAGTGGTTAGGAACCTTCCACACCTGAAGCTGATTCAGAAAAACATTAAGGGAAGTTAACATGATGTGTTTATGCTTAAAAGAACACAAATATTCCCACCATTGAAAGTGGTGAGTGCATGTAAATTCTCTTTCTTCAAACTTAGAACCTTCTGGACACCTGGTTTCTTTGAATTTGTCCCTACTTTGGGACTTTCCTGCTTTCAGAACCCATATTTACTCCTTGAGAAACTAACCTTTTTATTCTAAATGACCAGCCTCTTGTTTCTTGTGCCTCATAAGACTAGACTTTATCTCCACAAAAATATCCTACATTAGCCACACTGCTCCACCCTCCAGTACTATATACCATCATGAAACTAGCTAGTACCATAGGCCACTTTAGGCCATAGGTCTCACCCAGCCCCACCACTGACCTTCTGCTTTGGCAAGGTTAAAGGAAATAGCATACCACAGAGTCTGAAATTACACTAGGACCTGAAGCATCAGTAGGGTTTAGCTAAATAGGAGCCAGAGATTCACATTTCAATTGTTTTTTTTTTTTTACAGACAACAGGTAGCAGAGCAGAATATAGGCAAAAACAGAGAGGTAAGAATGGTCATGTTATACCCCTGAGACACTGAGGTGACTGATTCACCTAGAAGAGATTGTTATGTAGTAGGAGATAGTATGAAATAAAGTCAGATAGGGAGGGTGAGGCCAGATTACAGAAGGCCTCCATAAGACTACTTCTAGAAGAAAACTTGCAAGGTAAAGGACTTAAGCAGGCCATCTTAACTTTTTGATGCTACAGATGCAACCGGGTGACCCAATGAATTAAAAATCCTAGCTCTGGAGTCAGGAAGACTTGAGTTCTAATCTGGTCTCAGATACTAGCTGTGGGACCCCAGACCAGTCATTTAATCCTATTCATCTCAGTTTCCTGATCTGTGAAATGAGCTAAAGAAGGAAATGGTAAACTACTCCAGTATTTTGCTGGATTTGAACTCAGATTTTCCTGGCTCAAAGTCTAGCACTCTACTCACCTACCTAGATGAATAATTAGTTTGCTCCACCACATCTGGGTAAAGATGTCTCCTTCAATTAAAAAAAGAAAAAGACAGAGTATTAGGGAAAGGTTGAAACAAATTAGGCCCTCATCCTATGGATTCACCAAGCTAGAAGACACCTTTGTCAGGCTGTCTCCTAATGAATCAAATTCATCGTTAGTAAGGTGGCTGTCAAGATGACTTAGATTACACACCCCCACAGCTCAAGTTCTAGCCTATATCCAAATT
Organism: Potorous gilbertii; assembly: GCA_028658325.1. Lineage (NCBI taxonomy): Eukaryota > Metazoa > Chordata > Mammalia > Diprotodontia > Potoroidae > Potorous > Potorous gilbertii. The sequence goes on from CM053769.1 coordinate 175,628,722, forward strand.
AATTGCTTTGTGCATTTTTTCAGTAAGGGTAATATGTATATGAAAATGATTCAAGGTCTGAATTCAATGAGAGCAAGAAGATTCTGAATGATAGCAGATACTTTGTACTTAACTGACCCTATTATGAGTAGCTATTGAAGAATTTTCAGCATAATGAGCGATCTCATCTACCATATAACAGTCTATGGGTGGGTTGTTCAGATATTACGGTCATCAGAAAAGCGCATCTATCAGTACTTTTCACATTAAAAAACCATACTTTAGATGCAGAAGGTCTCTTACTCCATAATTGGCACCAACTTCCCTTGTGCTTATAGTTTGGGAGAGCTTTTCTTATACCATTTTCTCCTTTGACCAGTTCATACCTCATCTCTACTATCAGAACCAGAAAGGTTCTGAAGTGCATCCCTCTCTGGGACTCAACTGTCCCGATTGGTAGTTGCCTGAGTGATGCACCACATCCAGGACTATGTGTGTTCCTCAGAAACCCTTTACTTCACTTTCCACCCATTTCCTTTGCCAACTGGGATGCCACCAGGACTTTCGCCCTAGAGCACTGAAGTTTTTTCTCCATAGAACTCCCACCCTTGGGTCCTGCTATCCTGACCATTGCTTGCCTACCGCTCCATCTCCATTTCATTAACTAGACAACTCCTGACCAGCCACCATGCTTCTGGGCACACACTTCTCCCTTCTCCCCTCACCTTACCCCCCCCCCCTTACCACCTTTACAATTCTGTAACAGCAATCAAATCAACTTTGTCATTAATCCTGGAAAGAGTATGTCAATCTTCTCCCTGTTACTTAGGAAGGCAAAATGTCTAAACATCTTTGCCTGTTGTATTCCATAAATCCGAAAAAAAAATTTAAGACATGAAAGACAGTATGGTTTAGCAAAAGGAAGGTTTTAGGAAAAGGGAAGAAATATCCCTTCTTGTCACCACTCACTCAAGTTATTTGGGTTGTACAGATACCTTATATGGATTAAGTCCCTACTTTTTAATAATTGCAATCTTTGCAATTTTGGGCACAATCAAGGACCATCCTAACTAAGTCCAGAGAGTTTCATCATAAGAAGTTTGGCCAACAGGGGATGATTCTTTTTCATCTATATCAACTCCTGATTAGAATGAAGGCTACTCATTGGAATGGATATCTTCACTTTTGTATTTCTATCCCCAGTAGTGGCATACAGTGAGCACTTAATAAATACTTTTCCATTTATTTATCCATAGATTCTAACTATGAGATTATGTGATCATGTTGGGCTTAATAAGTTTGCGCAAGATGGGTGTATCCATGTGAAAGGCACATGTCCACAAGTGCTATCTAAATCTCACTCCTGAGAGACATGGATAGTTGTCTCTAGAACCAGGCTGGCCCCTTTAGACCTTCAGTGAAGCTGGACAAGGGCCATGACTGAGTACTTGCTCCCTCCCTTATCTAGCTCCTTTCAAGCATTATGCCAGAATAATATGTATATTCCCCCGCTACACACACACCTTTAATATTGCTGATATAAAGGTATGTTTTTCATTCAGAACAAAAGCTACCTCCGTGTATTCATCAGTTTGACTCTTTCCCATCAAACGTTAGTTACACAAAAGACCAAAACAAAGTAGATAGCAATTTAACTCATTTATCTATAAACAGCAAAAAGGGAAGTCAACAAGGTTAAACCCAACTAAAACCAGAAAAATACACCAGGGAATGTAGCTCTTTTCTGGGACCAAGATGAGGTTGCACCTCAAACCAAGAAAGAGGGCAACCTTACTAAGAGAAAGACTCTGATGTCTCTAGGGAAGCAAGTTGAAAATCAGGAACACATTGAGAACTCCAGCTCCTCTTCTATTTCTGTAGCTTCCAAAAGTCTGTCTTTCTTACCTAAGGAATGTGTCTCAAACTGAATATGACTTTCTCCCAGAAAGATCAATGAATTCTGTGCCTCCCACAGGAACTCAGAGGTCTCAAGTCATGCTTAGCATTCTCTCCACCAATACAGCCATCTATAAACATCAGCAAACATGACCCAAGCTTAGATAAAAGCCCAGTTACCCAGGGAAATAAGAGGAAGAACTGTCTGGCATGAGAGAATTTAGACAATTGTTGCCACTCACTGGCCAACCTATCCATCAGCATCAGCCAGCACTGACTGCATAGCAACACCATTCAGCTCAACAAACAAAAAGGATACATCTCATGCTCATAGGGAGCTTACAATCTAATGGACACAAATACAGCTTAAAGATAAATGTAATAAGAGTAAAAGCACTTGACAAAGCACTCCACGTAAAGTTGAGGAGAAAAAGATCACTTTCAACAGGCAGAAAGAGGAATGAGAAGAGAGAGAGCATAGATCCCACCTTGGGCTACAAAAAAAGTCAAGGATTTCAACTGGCAGAGATGAAAAGAAAGTACATTCTAGACATGGGAGAAGATTCTAATAAATTCCCAAAGGCCTGGAGGATGCAAGATACCAGGAAACAATTAGTATCCTAGCAGGGATGTAGTGTGTTAAGGGGGTAATATGATATAAGGCTGGAAAGGTAAGTTAGATTGTAAAGGGCTTTCAATGCAAGAATGCATTTCATCCTAGAGGCAAAAGAAGTCATTGAAGGTTTTCTTTTTTTTAATGTGGAAGTATCATGGCATTAAAATGATTTTGACAGACACAGCATAAATAAATCAGAAAAAGGAAAATTAGAATGGTAATTCTTACAATAGTCAAAGCAAGAGGCAATGAAGTTCTGCTCTAGGGTGGCCATCTGATGAGTAGAAAGGATAGATTCAGGAGATCTTGTGGGGTCATTATTACCTAGCAAGTGATTGGATGTGAGAGATAAAAGCAAAGGCAAAGATGATTCTAAAGTTGTGACCCTACAAGACTGAGAGGCCAAGGATGTCGTCAAAAGAAATAAGACTTAGAAGGGAGATGATTCATTTCTTTGAGAATGTGAAGGCTTGTCATGTGGAAGAGCCAATGATTAAACCTGAAGATACAATGAGGAAAAAGAGGCAACTATGGGTTTGATGTTAGAGGATGAAGGGGAGGGGAGTGGCATGGAGGAGGGACGTCCTGACAATTGGAGTTTTCCAAAAAGGGAATGTGCTCCTTTAGAAAGTAATGAGTTCCCTCTCACTGGAGCCTCAGGGAGGCCTTGGATGACCACTTGTCTAAGGTCCTCCAGTAGGGATTCTTCTTCTGTGTACAGGTTGGACTAAACGGTCACTGAGGTCTCCAAGAAGAAAATTCTGTGTTGCTGTGAAATCCAGAAGTGCAGAGGAATGAGATGATTATCAGCATATGGCTAACATTGCCATAATAATGGGGATGAACATATATTATCCCATTTGCCCCTCAACATCACCCTCTGACCTTTTTTATGCTCCTTCATTTTACATATGAGGAAAGTGAGGCCAGTAGAGGTTAAGCGTATATGCAGGATCACACAGCTAATATGTGTCTGGGGGTAGGGGTAAAGGGAAACTGAAAGAATATTATCCATTTTAGACTGGACAGTACTCACACTTGCTGTGCTAGTCTTCAGGAAATGTTGGCTGGACTTCCATGGGTCCCATGATTCTCCAAGGTGCATTCCTCACCATGATACCCCTGTTCTATGGCACCATTTGCATCAGAACAGAATGATTCCATTTCTCAGATTGAGGGATACATCTGTTTCCCCAAGGTCTGTGACTGCCTACTTTAGGACTCATACTGTTCAGGGTAGGCACAAGAGTTGGTGTATCAAAAGGCTAATTAAGTCTCTTAGGTGCCATGAAGGGTTCTATCTCAAGAGAGGAATGAGGATACTTTCAATCTCAGTAACCAAATGGGGGGCCAGGGAGTGGGGAGAGAAATCTAGTAGAAGACTTTAATGATGCCAACAGTACAAAAAGGAGATAAATATCTCAATAGCACTTGGAAGCTCTTGATTCTATGAAGATACTTCTAGAGGCAATTTCACTCTTCAAGTTTTCCTTCCCCTTGACCTCTTCACCCCCCCCCCTCCAATAATTTCATAGGAATATAGAGTGAGACTTGGGGAGGAAGAAGTCGGGGGAAAGCAGTAGTCAAAATAATCAACTTTCATGTCTTGAGAGAAATTTGGAAGAAACAATTTTGTTGCTCTACCTTCCAGAAGCTACCTAGTCAACCAGTACTGTGACTAGAAATAGTGTCAGCCTGGAAAGAAAGGCATCAGTGACCAACCAAGTTATTCCAGACCATTACCTCTAATCTACAAGGGTGACTCACAAGTCAGGAGATGAAATCATTAGAGAAGAGAAGGGTGGTAGGCCTGCTGTGAAACTACTTTTGACACATGGACATAAGTGGAAATGTTTGCCAATGGTTTAGAAACAGAACTTTCATCATGAGGTATTTTGTTTGTTTTTGCTTTTGCTAAGAGAGAGGAAGGGAATTGTTTTGGTCAGGAGGGAAAAGAGAAGTGAGCTTCACTTTGTAAAGAAACTACTAGCCCCAAACCTAGCATTACCATCATCCCCTTCTCACATCCTCCTTGAGGCGCCAAAAGAGAAACTCTTTTTAAATGCAATAAGTATTGAGTATCTACAGTATGAAAAATACCATGCGACATGCAAGTTTAAGGTATGGTCCCCATACTGATGAATGAAAGATGAAATTAAAGGGCATTTGTTAAGCACTTACCAAGTATAAAGCACCATGCTAAGCATTGAGGATACAAATAGAAAAGCAAAACAGTTTCTGATTTCAAAGGATTCACATTCTAATGGAGGATTTAGGAATAGAGGAGGTTTTAGCTACAAGTCCAATAGAAAGGTCCAGGTAATATAACAAGGCTGATAGTTAGCCTTCTTCTTTAGTGTTGTTTTCATTAACAAAACCATACTCATTTCTGATGTTGAGCCATTTGATGGGGCCAAGGATTTTGGTGGCAAGAATTTTCTTTTTCCAGGTCTTTAATAACTATGGCTGCTGAGGAGGTAGGGGCTGTACCATCTGTAGAGTCAGTTGCCAGGTGGCATCTCCACAGGGATTGCTTGCCTAGACTGTTATGTCTTCAGGGGCCAAGCTGGAAACAGAACTGGTGGCCTGGGTGGGAGGGGGAAGAAAAGGGGAGGGATGGGAGGAGAGAATTTGTATTCCCAGGGCTCTTGAATGTAGGATCCTACCCTGCCTTTATCCAAGTCTAAAAGTGAAATATTGGCTGAAGTGGTAGTGGTGATTTGAGCTGCCTGGCCCATGTCACCCCTCCTGTCTCTTCCCTTGGGTACCTGGCCATCTCAGCGAGGCCCACTTGCCTACTCTGGTTCTTAGTAGTTAGTGTTGTTGGTAAAGGAGACATGGAGTCAAAACTCATCAAGGAGACAAGATGTACACAAGACAAATTACAGGACAGATCATCAAGTGCCAAAAAGAAAAGTGTATACAATAACTCTGGGCAACAATTAAAAGCAGAGATCCATGTAAGACAGCAATTACCTAGGAAAGATAAATGAAGAAGGTGGTCTTTGACTCTCCCTTATTTCAAGTCCTTTTCACCTTTCCCCGTAAGACCCTCCTAAACAATCTCTACTTCCATCCTTTAATCCCTCCTACACAGGACTGACAAATTGATAGTCCTTAAATACATATCTAACCATGTCATTCCCTCATTCCAAAATCTTCAGTGGTTCCCTATTACCCAATTTAGAACCCTCAGCCTGGCATTTAAAATCATTTGAAACATATAATCCCTTTCTCATCTTATTTCATAGTATTCTCCTTTATGCAGTATCCATTTAAAGTGGATATCCCAAAAGTTTTAGTGGTTTAAAGCTACAAAAGCTTAAAACTGCACTAAAACTTTTGGGACATTTTGTATGAGACATTCCATGTCCTGTCTGCGTTCCTTTACGAAGGAACATGTCCTCCATACCTGGAAAGCATTCCCTCCTATCTCAGACCCTTACTCTTAAAAACACTACCTTCTTTCAAATCATAATTTAGGTGAGCCCTCCTGTGTGATTTTTTCCCCTGTTTGTACTTTCTCTCTCTCTCTCTCTCTCTCTCTCTCACTCTCTCTCTCTCTCTCTCTCTCTCTCTCTCTCTCTCTCTCTCTCACACTTCATTCTTTTATATCTGTATACACCGCAACACACACACACACATGCACACGCACACATGCATACACACACACACCCCAATAGATTGTAAGTTTCTTGAGGTCGGAAGCTATTTGATTTACATTTTCAGTGGTTAGCATAGAGCCTGGAACATAGTAGGTATTTAATAAATATTTGTTGCACTGAGTCAAATTTTTAGTAGGCGAGAGAAAGTTCCAGACTTTGGAGTGGTAAAATGGTAGCAATTACAAGAAGTTCTTCAATGTAAATAATCGATCCTCCCAGGTTGTTTCAGTGGCTCAGAGAAAGTGGGAATTTCCTAATCTAAATCATGGGTTTTTTTCTCTCTGGCCCCTCACATAATGAGTCGTTATGCATGTTCCTTTTGGCTACCATAGCAATCCAACCCTGGCTGGTTTTCTATGTTTTCTATTGCACTGCCGGATGGGCCATTTGGTCTGAAGCAACTGGTCAATCACTGGGTTGACTGATTCTTTCAATAAATTGGCTGTTTGACTGAATTGACCAAACCAACCCAGCATTTGAGTATCCTGTAGCTATGCAGCCAAAAACGCTTTTAGTCACCATTTACTTGAGTGTTGTTCGCATGTGATAATAGAGCCACAATGAGGATTTGTATTCTCCAGACCTGGTAATAAACGAACACTTTTTTTTTATCAATATAAATGTCATAGCACAAGTGTATTATGATTTCATAACCAAAGCTTATGTTCAATAACTTGTTCAATAGAAAATGAAACACAACCTGATAAGTTTGCCCATGGGCAGAGAAGTGCACAATGAGATTGTTCAGTGGATGGCTACAAACTTTCTTAGTTTCCTCATCTGTAAAATAATGGGGGTTGGGCTAAATGATCTCGAAGTTTTAAGATGAGAGAATTATGACTTTGAAAGAGAGTTCTTTAGAGCATCTACCTCAACAGATTGACTTTAATTTTTACAATATTCCACCTCTTGCCTCTTCGCTTTGGCAGACTTGTGTCTAGATGGTATTTCCTGGTTTCCTTCAAAGCCCAGCCCTACCTAAGGACTTTTCTGAACCCCTCCCACATTTGTTAGCACTATCCCTCCCCCCACCCCAGCCCCCACCTACCTTAAAATTAGTATACTACTTTGTATGGGATTTTACTGATTTATTGGCATACATGTAGTGCCACACCACAGCCTTTCCCTCTACCGTAGAATGTAAGTTCCTTGAGGATAAGCATTGCTTCGGTTCCATATATATTCAGCAGTCAGAATAGTATTTTGCAGGAAGTGGATGCTAAATAAATATTTATTAAATTGAACTGAGCTTTCATTCTCCTTCTCTTAACTTCCAGTGATTTCAAGGGCAGCTTAAACAATTTAGGAAATATTTTTAAACCATTCAGGATGAAGAAAATCTTCCCTGACACTATTGAGAATGCTCCCATACTTAAGAACCATACTGGTCCTCTCTCCAAACTGACCAGAGGAACATCAAAAAGAGAGATGAGCCAAGCTGTACAATTTTTTTACATTATCCAGTGGTCAAATTAGACTTTTCACTGACCATGCTGTCCAGACAGAGCAGGGAAGAGTTCCCCTCTGTTTCATAGGTTAAATGAATATTCTGTGGCTATTGATTCTTACGTTCCTCCAGTGGAGGATGAACGGGATCAGCCTCATTAATCAGAAAAATATCTCCCACATACCTCTCCTGTGCGGAAGGTAGCTGTTCAATACCACTCGGCAGCAGAGTTTGCTCCTATGACAGGAAAATCTCTTCGGCGATTGAGGATTAAGAGAGGCCGCTGCTATATTGGTGTTTTGTTTCTAATAGTTTCTATTCTGTGAAGAAAAATAGCTGGTTGCACATTTCTGTGAGTGGCATTAAAATTTACCATTGAAATCTCACTTGATAATGACAAAGCCTCTGCAAGAGTCCTCGCCAACATCCCAGACTTCAAATTAAAGAGTAACTTTATTGTTGTTTAGGTAAGCATAGATGTCTTTGCATTAGGGCTGGATGAACAATAAATAAAATTCCAGGAGAGGTCCCCTAAGCTGATATGCATTCAAGGTATTATCTTTGCTCTGTACAGTATGTGCTTCTGGGTGAAAAAATTCTAATTGCACTCCCATTCAAAAATCAACCGTGGGAATAAGGAATCATGCTCATTTTATGCACAGCAGCCTGAAGGCCTTATCCTTAAAACAAATTATAGCACCTCCTATGCAATTCACACTCTGGAGCTAATTCTAACCCTAAAGCAAAACTCCAAAATTAAACTTTAATCTGTGATCTAAACAATTTGGTGTTTGTGATCAATCTTGGTATTTTTATAAAATGCCAAGGTAATTGTTATCGTGATGAGAATGGTTCATTCAATAGCATGGTCTCAAGCCCCCAGTTGTAGCTCATATATGTGTGTCTGGGCAGGGGGCAGGGGGCTGGATGCTGGGCTGGCCCCTCGATCAGGAAGAGTCAAGGGGCCCCTCTTTGAGCTACAGCAAAAAAATCCAACCACATGGATCATATTACTGCACCCTGCCAAAGAAGCAGGCAGGCTGCCATGCTATTAGAGTAATCACTCTGGCCCTATTAGCTATGTTAGAAATTAAATTTGGTCTCTTGAAATCGTACACTCCAAGGCAAGTGGGATGAAAGCAAAAACCTAAGTGGAATCTCAAAAAAAGGGGGTGGGAGGTGGGAAGGGGGAACCGGGAGGAGGAGCAGGGGGGCACAGGGGCAAGAAAAGTAGGCTTCCTTGTGGAAGCCCAGCACATGGCAAAGAGTTAAAAAGAGTTCAAAGTGGACAGTCTGTCTCTTCCCAACTTGATGCAGTGATTCCGCATCCTGCAGGAACCTGCTCAGATGCTCTGATAAGTCAGACAGAATTCATGGGAGATTACCACACAACTCCTGCCAAGCTGTGCTGCAGCGCGGGTAATAGATACGCTCCAGTACTAAATCCTAAAAGGCCCTGCTACATCTGTCAAGCATGCCCTGGAAAAGCACCCTCAGTTCAGATGTTATCACTGCTCTGCCTGCATCAGAAGATTTACTGTCCACCCCTGGAGGTTGCTTTTGCCGCACAGTTTTCAGGGGCAAAACAACAAGGAAGAAAGATGAGAGGAAAAAAGGCAAATTATTCTTGCTTAAAGCAAAAGGAATAAAGTGATGTGCTTGCAGACTAGTTCAGCTCCTCGCCCTGCATCCAGAAGGTCCCAAATCCCACATTAAGGAGGTACTGATGTTCTAAGCTGATTAGCTAGGACGAGTTAGATTCCCTGGACTGTGACACCATGTAGATGATCGTCTACCGCACAGTTCTTTCCCAAGGAAAGCTAAACAACAAACCCAGCAGGGATCCATAGACAGGAGATAGAAGATGCAAGCGTCTGATAATTAACTTTAAAACAGGTTCGAGAAAAAGCTGCTCTGATATAAAATGAACTTTTCAGAGCATTGCTTACAGAAAAAAAAAAGGTGAAAAAAACACACCAAACAGATATCCTCCCCATTAACCATGTTTCCAGATGCAGTTTCTATTTGTTCAAAATTTATTTTAAGCACTACTTTGGACATTTTGTTCATTATGAGCAAAGCAGCACATTACATTTATATATATTTTTAAAGCCTGCAGGGAAAAAATATACACTCTCAAGGTTTTAAGCACAGGAGCTGTACATTTTAACCATCTGTCTTCTTGCCAGACTCTATAATGAATCAGAGAGAAGGGCAGAGAGGTTTAATAACCAGAGCCACCATCTTGGTTTTCTGGAGGATGAAGGCAATCGGACTCATGGCCCAGCCATACCCCACATGCTTCAGGGAACTGAGACTGGTGTCTGTGTTTCCTGGAGTGAATCCAAGCCTAAGGAATGTATTTAGTGGAGGGATGTCTGGTGTTGCCTCTAATTCCTGACTGATAGAGATTCCAGTAGGACCGAGAAGAATTGTGCAAAGTAAACAATGCTGATCTGGAGTCAGCAAACTGAGCTCAGGTCCTGACTCTGTCCTCGGATGATCCTGACTCCACCTGCGTGACCTTGAGGAAGTCACCTGATTTTAAACAAATCACTTACCTACCTACTCAAGGCCACAATTTTCTCATGTGCAAAATGAAAGGGTTTGGACTATATAGGTGCTTCCTAAGGGTACTTCCATCTCTAAATATCAATAAATCAACAAGTATTTATTAAGCTCCTAATATGTACCAGACATTGTACTAGTTGCGGGGGATAAAGAATGAAATAATCCTCATTCTCAAGGAGCCAGATGTGTGTGTGACACAATATATAGTTTAACCTACAAGAGAGGAATCCAGTTTTGACAGAGTAGGTGGTCCTGGGGAAGGAGTCCTAGATTTGAAGCCCTTTTTGGGTTTAAATCCCAGTTCTACCACTTTACCTGTGTGACTTTGGATAAATCAGATGTCCACTCTGGGTCTTAGTTTCTTCATCTGTAAATTGGGAGGGCAGAGTTTTGGAACAGATGATGTACAAGCTTCCTTCTAGCACTTAATCTATGATCCTGTGGTCCTATGATGGTATGAGAAGACAAGCAGGGCAGAGTACCTGTGTAGGAATCAAGCAGAGGTGTTACAATATACTGTCACATTGAGAAACTGAGCTGAGCCCTACAGGAGACTTAGGTGGCCTCTGGACCTAAACATTAAGTGACAGAAGTCCAATAGTATAAATTAGAGGAGTCATCTATAACAGTGTTAAGAGAACAGTCACAAGATAGGTCAGAAATCTGATTACACATGAAAACAAGAGCTTCTTGAAAGGAATGGGTTTGGCAGAGGCAGACAAGGAGGCAAATGAGATTGCCTTGCATAATGTCTTCATGCAAATTGTAAAACTATGGCCCTTACTCTTGTATTTGTTCAGAAAAACAAGTAGGAGACTATCAGGGGAATTCGGTGCATTTGCCCACCCTCATTCCCTATTCCCCTAGGTTTCCCATTGAATTCTGAGAAATAGTTCAGTTTTCAGATGGTATCCAAGAGATAATAAGAATGACTTGGTTCAAAGGGCATTCTACGGACACCAAGGGACTTTTCCCCCTATCTAGTCTGCAGTACGTGGAATTTTTGGCAGGTCACTAATCTTTCTGCCTCAGTTTCTTATCTAGAATCGTGTTTCCTGCCCCTGGAAGGTAAGGAAGAGAAGAATTGAGGAAGAACTTTTAAAAATTTGTAAATAAAAGAAAAACGAAGGCACCCCATCAATTCCACATGCTTAGCATGGTTCAGGGCAGAGAGCTGGCACACAATAAACACCAAAGGATCTGAATATACCTTAAAATTTCATTCCTTAAAATGAAATCTCTCATAAGGGGGAAAAAGTGTGTGTGTGTGTGTGCATGTGTGTGTACATACATACGTATGTATGTACATATATATACTGAAAATCAATCAATGAAAAACATATATTAAGCACCTATCATGTGCCAGGCTTTGTGCTAAACTGAGCACTGAAGATCACCTTGAGGCAAAAAAACTGTCACTACAGTCTACCCTAAAGCACTTAAAGAGACAGTGTATAAAAGCATACTTCTATTTAGACCTTAGACCTTGGTGGATTGTTGTGCCTCAGTATCCCCAAACTCAGTCTTCCTGTCTAGTATTCTCCAAAAATGTTTAGCTGAAAATTGGAAGTCATGCTAGCCAATCAGTCATATCTGGCTGTGTAGTACTGCTAGCATTCCAGACTGCAAAGTTATTCCAGCTATGGTCACAATAGCAACTCCCAAAGTATAATTTCAGTGTCTTCAAGTGTTCTCCCCTCCCCTCTTATTCCCTCCCTGTCTTTCCATATCTCTCTGTCACTATCTCTATCTCTGTCTCTGTCTCTCTGTCTCTGTGTCTGTCTCCGTCTGTCTCTATCTGTCTCTGTCCCTCTGTGTATCTCTGTCTCTATCTCTCTCTCTGTGTCTCTCTGTCTCTCTCTCTCTCTCTGTCTCTCTCTCTCTCTCTCTCTCTCTCTCTGTCTCTCTCTCTCTCTCTCTCTCTCTCTCTCTCTCTCTCTCTCTCTGTCTCTCTCTCTCTCTCAATGTGAGGCCTCCCATGACCCCTCCATTCATTGAGAAACAGCAGAGATAGGTGAGTCAAGATGGAACACCTGCTTCAAATCAATGATGAGGTCATGGCTCCTTCTGATCTTCTTCTCCTACACCTTCTGGACACCATCATCTCCCAGGACAGCTCCATCCATGATTTTATTCTGCAGGGAATCTTGTCAGGAATCACTGTTTCTGGGTTTTTAGGTTCAACATCAAACCTTCCCAGAGAGCAAAAGAATAAATGCCTGAAAAATTCAGGAACTACTTAGGGTTTTGTTTTATTTTGAGAGAAGAGGCTATTGGGGGTTGTTTTTGGAATAGCCTAAAGCAACAGTGATTAGAAAACCCTACAATCCTTTCTTCCTTGGAGGGCATCGATGCAGAATAATAAAAGTCCCTTGAACTATGCACCAGGTACACCAGCTGCCCAGTGACCTCTCAATTCTTTTCTCCTAGCATTTTCATTTGCCCTGTGCCCTTATTTTGTTTCTGCCCCTAACATGGAATTCTGTGCACTCCAAGGTACTTAGTGTATCATCCTTTGTATAAAGAGATGATGCTACTGACCAACTACCAGGAAGAGATCTGTTATGCGTTGCTTTTCCAGGAATGATGATGCATTTGCCCTGGACTGTCTGACCTGTGTCACCTGGGCCACTTTGTGACCAAGGTCATGTGCAGTGAGACAGCAGACAGGGCTTAGGGGAAGGAGTTTTCCCTCTTTTTGAAGCCAACTTGCCCCTATAGGAACTGAACTTGTCATCTTGGCCTCATTAGCACCATATTCCAATCAACTAATCTAACTGGTCACAGATGCTCAAAAAATACACAAAAAAACCATTGTCAAATGACTGACTATGAAAGAGAATAGCCCCGGCCTCTTTGAAGCAGTCAATCTGACCCTTCTGCACTCAAAAATTACTATGACCTTGGCCTCATTAGCTTCAAGCTCCCATCTTTCTCTACTCCCAATATGATTATAAATTTCAGGAGGGCAGAGTCTTCCTCTGCCTTCTATGTCTTTGTATGCCCCACAGCACTGGGCAATAGCAGGTGCTCAATAAATATTTATTTAATTAATTAATCAATGTTCTAACTAACTAAACTAATTGGTTGCACATCTACTGACTCTCCTATAATAATGCCCTATCCAGGAGGATATAAAAACTCATTCTTTAATATATAAGTTGCTATTCTTTAATTGCTTAAACCATGTAATTTGATACATTATGTCAGCATATAAAGGGCAGTTAAGTGGTGCAGTGGCATCAGGAAGACTTCGCATCTTCCTGAGTTCAAATCTGACTTCAGATACTTACTAGCTATGTGACCCTGGGCAAGTCACTCAACTCTGCTTGCCTGTTTCCTCATCTAACAAATGAGCTGGAGAAAGAAATGGCAAACCACTCCAGAACCTTTGCTAAGAAATCCCCCAATGGGGTCACAAAGAGCTGGGACACAAAACATCAGCATATAAATGATATTACATATAACAGTCTTATTCATTACTTGTGTCATGTCTACATAGCCTGTTGCCCAAACTACAATATGGCTCTTTCAAGACATAACTTACGAAAATTACTTCTTAAAGTTATGAGCTTAACAAACATCTACAAACTGGTGTATTTCCATGTACAAAGAAAGTCTATAAGAGGCTTATATATGAAACTAGGATGGCAGTTATTTAGTTGTCTTTCATTTTGTTTTTCTAAGACAGAAGTTTTGAATTGCATTCCATAGTCTTAGTATTTAGGTAGGCACCTGATAGGTACTTAGTAAGTACCCGTCAATTAATTGGTTAATTCTACTTCTAAGTGGAAAAGGATGTTATGACCTTGAGAAACCAAGTTTCTCCATCATCATCATAGCTAGCATTTTAATAATATTTTTATTTTTACTATTTTTAAACAACCAGCATTTAGATAATACTTTAAGGTTTGCAAAATCACTTTACAATTACTATCTCATTTCAACCTCATGACAACCCTGGGATGTAGGGTCTACTATTATCCTTATTTTGCAGATGAGGATACTGAGGCAGATAGAGGTTAAATGACTTGTCCAGAGTTGTTCAACTAGCAAGTGTCTGAGATCAGATTTTGAATTTCACTCTTCCTGACTGCAGTTTCAGCACTTTCTATACCACCTAACTCAAGAATTCATTCTAAATTTAAGTCAATGACTCTGAAATCCTTTGATTTGAAAATCAAGGTGAAGAAATATGAATTTATTAATTGTGCTCAAGGGCTTATTGTGCCTAAAATACAGGAATGTACTGGTAAATGTTTAACAGTAGACTCTCTGGAGAAAGGAATGGAAGCATGAAACACTTTTAAGTTTAATATACGTTAATTACACATTTTCTCTATCACTTTCTTAAGTCATCAGTCAACAAAACAAGAAATCAGCTCTGATTTGAATGATTTGCCAATTTCCAATATATAAACACTCATGCTGAAAAATTAACAATCAGTATCACCACGCTCCAGTGGGACCCCCCCCCAATATTTACCCTTCTAGTCATCTAAAGTATACAACAGTTGACAGAAAAATCAAATTACTTATTTCATAAGAGAAACAGAAACACAGTGTCTTCACTTGCTTCTTACAGAATAAGAGCTCTTTCATACTTTTGCAAAGTCCTCCAACCAGTTTCAAGGACTTGAGAGTTGCTTCCTAAAGCCAACAGTGAACTGTCAGGAGAGTATGAGATCCTTGGTTCAACATCAAAGGGGAAGGTAT
>CM053769.1:175648611-175697880 GCA_028658325.1 Potorous gilbertii
AGGTAGGAAAATAAGAAAAAGGATGAGAAGTCACAAAGAATAATTCTTTTGTGAGGGATGGAGAACAATTTCTTTCCTTTTTTCTCTCCTTCCTTTAAGCTTGCAAATTAGAGAGCATCTCAGACACAAATGTATCTCCTAAATATGGCTTTAATATGTTTTTAAAAATAAGAAGAGAGATAAGGTCCAGTTCCAAAACCGAAAACAGAATGTACATCTCTGGATAGGTTCTAAGCAAGGGAGGTGCAGTGCGGCGGGTAACTGGACCTGGAGGCAGAGGACCCAGTATATTCGATTCCCAAGTGTATTAAAATTGAATTGAATATATATTTGTATATTAACATATTTAATATATTAATTTAATTAAATATATTTGCTATGTGTGAGACTGTGCCATTCACCAAACTTTTATTAAATGCCTACTAGGTACAAATTTAAATGCCAAACTAAGGAGTTGCTTTTTCAATCCATAATCCCTAGGGAGCCACTGAGATTTTTTGATGAGGGAAGTCATGGTTAGACTTGTGTTTTTAACAGATGGCTTGGTGCACTTTGTAGAGTACCAGTAGGAGAGGAGAGACACTGGGCATGTTGTAGGGAGATGAATAAGGAGGCTGTTTTAGCAGTTCAGACAACAGGTAAGGAGAGCTTCAATTATGGTAGTAGTAGTGTAATTGAGAAAAGGGGCTAAAGAAGTCATATCACCTTTTTGGGACTCAGTTTCTCATCTACAAAATAAAGGCACTGCCATGCTCTTGGTAAGGTTCTAATAGATGATTAGAATAAATAATCTCTGAGGTTTCTTCCAGTTCTAAATCAACAATCCTATGATCCCATCTCCAATTTCCTATTTTCTTAACTCTATTAAGACATATATCTCCTCTGGTTTTGTGTTTTTTTTTAATCTGGAAGAAAATAAGAAAAACAATTTCAACCAGTCTTCATGGACAGCAAGAATTTAGGACCTGTGTTAGACTGCCATCACGAACTTTGAAAAACTAAAACTCTTTTGAAGTATCTGAGAGATACTAGTGAATTGCCACGCTATTTAGGTTACATTATATTGTGATGATATATAAAGAAGCAGCACATAACTAAGTAAGAGTCTGGAATAGGAGTCAGAAGACTCAGGGTCTAACCCTGTCTCTACTACCAACCTGTTGCTGTATGTATGACCTTAGGAAATCATTTAACCCCTCTGTTTCAGTATCATCCTATGGAAATAAGAGAAATACCAACCTTCCATCCATCGTGGGGCTATTGTAAAGTTCAGATGAAATAACACATGTAACCTGCATCCTGGAAACTCCCAATAGTATGTCCTCTGTATCTGTCCAGAAACAAGGCCCCATTCCTCTACCTCAGTTTCTTTACAAGGAAACCAAACTGTGCATAACGCCTTGGGGGTAAAGAAGGATCACTCTTGGCATCCAAAAGGCCATATGTTGTAAGCCCTGATTATAGACTTATTGCTGTGCTGTTTTTCCATATGGTTTTCCCGAACAAAGAATCCAGCACATCCGATCTCAGCTCTCCCCACGTGAGTGTTGAACAGCAGGGGTACGAGAAGTTGGCTTTAATGGTATTTAATCTAAGATTCCCAGCAATCCTCTAAATCTGCATCACCATCAGGCACCCCAGTATAATACACACTCCTTCAATTAGCGTCAAAACTCTCTCTACTCCCCTTGAAATGAACCTAGAATCTAACTTCATAGAGGCATACAAAAACTTTTTTAAAAAAGTATCTCAGTGGGGCTAGGGATGTGAGTGGGGGAGGGGGAAAACCTGTACCCTTTACGACCTTGAAAGAAAAATCTCTCACAAGTATATTTAGTGAGAGAAAGAATTGTATCTTTTTCCAAATGACCATTTGGGGGGTGAAACCATAAGCCCAGAGGGGGTGTGGCTGAGAACCAAAGCCAGGACACCCCAGATAGAAGTATTTAACACTATTTCAATCTGGGCCAGATGGAAAGGTGAAAACAAGATAAAAAGGCACTTGAAATTGAAAAATAAAATAAAAATCCAAATATCAACACAGGGAATAAATGTCTCTCAGCCCTTATTCTGAGCCAGAGCCAAGCGGAGCTAGATACATCTCAGAACCCTTGAGGGCTGAGAAAGAGTCCGTGTGTGTCTGTTTGAGGACACTTTAAAGTCATGGCCTTTACATTTGTCAAAAACATCCCAAATCCTGAGGAACTGGAAGGAGACACAGCTGAGTTCTCTTTATTGATCTCCAGGCTAAGACTTGGAGAATATGATAGATTAGGTCAAGGTTTCTCAGGGAGACACTGTGAAAACTATATTCAGCTGGCTACTCACTCGTCTGTGATGATAGGCAGAAGGAAGGCTAAATAAAAGAGATTTTACATGTCTTAAAAATAATAATTAGAAAATATAATCATTGTAACTCTAAAAATAATCGTTGTAAAGGTGACTATGTTCTGAGGGAGAAACCAAAGAGCTGTGCTCTCATCTTACAAGGGTCTTAACAACAACGTTTGAAAATAGAATTTATAATATGCTAACAAACAGCACATTTTACTTTCAATTAGATGGGAGAGGTAGAATAAACAATAGTGACCACCACTATGTATGTAAATATATATCGTATAAAAATATATGACTATAAAGGTTTGCACTTTACCTATGTCATTTCATTTAATGCCCAGAACAACCCTGTCAGGTAGGTCCTTTTATATTAGTGTCATTTTGTGGATGAGAAAAACTAGTCTGAGCAGTTTCAGCTTTGTCTAACTGTGTCTAAGGTGGGACTTAATTCACATATTCCTGGATCCAATGCCAATGATGTACCCACTGTTACTTAGACAATTACAAAACAAAAGAGTAGGAACAATGATGCTCCCCCCACCAAAAAAGGCACACAGGTATAAAAGACTTCAGGGCAGGCATACTGCCTAACTTTCATAATTGAACAAACTCTCATAATCTCAGACTGTGTTTCTTAGGTGTTGTACCCCTGCTGCTCCCCACCACTACCACTACCACCAATGTCTGACAAAAGCAGGGCAAACGATGAATTTATGCCTTGCTTTAATGATAATTTCATCCTTTCAAATGAGAAGTAAATGACAAGGGGTTCTGGACCTGATTCTGACAAACAAGGAGAAGTAGCTGCTGAAGTAGAAATGACAGGAGCCTTGGGGCCAAGCGATCACTCCATCCATGGAGCCCAAGCTAGAGGAGAGAAGAAAACCAGGCACATGTTCCCTAGGTTTGGGGAAAACGTATTTTAAAAGGTTCAGAGAAAGGACAAAAGAAACTGGGAATGTTTAATTTAGAGAAGACAGGACTTAGAGGGGAAGCAGTCATCATCAAGTATTTCAAGGGTCCTCATGAAGAGGAATTACATGTGTTCTTTTTGCCCTCAGAGGGTAGAAGCAGAAACCATGGGTATAAGTTGCAGGGAGGCATATTTTTGGCTTGGTCTAAATTAACAACAAGTTGCTAACAGAGATATCCAAATTGGGAATTCGCTACTTCCAGAAGAAATGATGATGATGATGATGATGATAGTGCGCATTTATATTGTACTTTAAGTCTATCAAGTGCTTTACAAATATCATCTCATTTTATCTTCACAATCCTGGAGGTAAATGCTATTATTTCTATTTTATTATTGAGGAAATTGAAGCAGACAGGCTTAAGTGACCTACCCAGGGTCACATAACTAGTAAATATCTGAGGGAGAATTTTAACTCAGGTCTTCCTGCCTCCAAGTCCAATCCTCTGTCTATTCATCCACCTCACTTCCTCTCAGGCAGCAGATGTCCCCACAGCAGAGGTCTTTAGGCAGTTACTAGGTGGGGATTTGTAAGAGGACTTATAGGAGGGATACTTGTTCATGTATGAGTTGGGTTAAGTAGCCTCTTCCATCCTTTCCAGCATTTGATTTCTGTAATAAGAATACAAACAGCAGGCAGTCCCAATAGGCTAATTAAGCAAATGTCCATCTGTCTCCCTAAGGCAGGGGTGAGGAATCTGAGGCCTTCTAGGTCCATGGGTGCAGCCTTTTGACTGAGACCAAGTTTTATTGAACAAATCCTTTTATTAAGGGGATTTGTTTTGTGAAGTGTGGATTCAGTCAAAGGGTCTCACTTGAGGGCCTAGAGAGTCACATGTGGACTGAGGATCAAAGGTTCCCCACCCATGCCCTAAGGAAACCCACAAAAACAAAGTGTAATAAAGTGGGTGCTGTGGGAGGCGGGGTGGGGGGGGGGGGGGGGGAGAAGGGGGAAGGGATTACTTCACAACTCCTCAGTACCTGGCCTACAACACTCATTCATTCAACTCAGATTTTCTTAGGTGGTAAGGAAAATGGATGTGGCAGGAAGGGAGAAAAGGAGGTTAGAAAAAAAAGGGAGAATGGTATTTGATGATACTTCAAAAGACAAAGAGGGAAGTAAAATATCTTAGTGAGTGACACTTTCCAAAGGACATCTCCACAAGTACTCAACTGACTTTTCCACAAAACCAGTGGCAGCAGGACCCAAGACCTTGGAGGTTGGAGAGGGGAATGACTTTGGACATACCAAAGTCCAAACCAAGGTCAAAGCTAAGGACTAATAAGAAAGTCTCACTTCATTATGTAGCACCTACACAAGGTGGAGGAAGAGCTGATCTGAGAAGAAAGAACCCACAATCAGGCACAGCTCCAAGGAAAGCTGATTTCCTCACTTTAAAGAGGGTCGATCTTAACAGGCATGGTAAGTGGGTTTATGTTTGTTTGTTCAGATATCAGAATGAATCTTAGGCAATATTCAGGTGCTCATTCCAAATCTGAAATCTACCTAATACTCAATGTTGAACAAACCCAGTCATTCCCAAGAAGGGCATTTCCAATCAAAATGTTTTAATTAATGGCAACAAGATTACAATAAGCATTTATTATGTACTTATGTGCTTGGTACTGTGTTAAGTGCTAGAGATATACATACAAATACAAAGAAAGATGGTCCCTGACCTCAGGAGCTTGCATTCTAATGGGAGAAGATAATATAAAAGTGGCAGTGTGGGCAAAGGGGAAAAGAGGAGAGAGGTGCCATCTGGGGCCTAGTGTGGAGAGTCAGAAGCAGAGCTGAAAAGGGAATGTAGCATAGCTGGCTGGGCCCACCTCCCAAATAAAGGCCCTGAAAAGATCTCCCAACAAGAGAAGAGATAACCATGGCAGAGATGTTCCGGGGGAGGAGGCCCCAGACACTGGATAAAGTTGCAAGTGGAGAAGATGGCTGTCACAGTCGTAGAAGTTGGATTTCATGATGAATTTGGATGTTCAAGTTTTTTAGTGATTAACCCCCTCGCCCCCCCCCAAAAAAAGCATCTGACCCTACCCCATGTCCACTAGATGGAATGAAATCGCAACATTTTCAATTTATTCTCTGTTCTGCTCCCCTCCCTATCAGATGCCTGGACTACCTAAGGAGGAATTCATTCCCAGACCAACTCACAGATTTTCAGTATCTTGCTGCTTACTTCACTTCCTGCTCACTCTCTGGTCTGCTCCCAGGCTGGACAAGGTTCTGCTAACTTCCCCTCCTCCTACCCTTCATCCATCCAAACTTGA
Source organism: Potorous gilbertii (assembly GCA_028658325.1). Taxonomy (NCBI): domain Eukaryota; kingdom Metazoa; phylum Chordata; class Mammalia; order Diprotodontia; family Potoroidae; genus Potorous; species Potorous gilbertii. Next base: position 175,654,202 of record CM053769.1, read on the forward strand.
TGTTTTGTCTTCCGCTAGTGGGATGTAAACTCCTGAAGAGTAGATATCATCTTATTTTGTTGGTTTTGTACCCTCAGCCCTTAGCACAGTGCCTGGAAAACAGTAAGTGTTAAATAAATGTTTTATCCTCTATCTCTCCCCATGTTTTCCACTCTCACATTCCATTATCCACAACCAGCAGATAATGGTGTCCATTTTTGTGTTTAAACATGTCTGGTGAAAAAGAGAAAGACCTAGCCTGACCTGGGTCGGTCCCCTGCTCATTCATTCTCTTTGAAGATAACGTATCTGGTGAATTTAAAGGGGCAATAGGTGAGGTGAGAAGCCAATAAACTCCTTAAAGTTTGGACGCCTAACTAATCAGTGAATTACGCTCTCATCAATGAATCCCAGAAATTAGACAGTGGAGCCCCACTAGGTCACATTGCCCATCCCCCTCCCAGTGTGCCACTTGGCTCTGCAGGATTTTCCAAGTGTGCTTTCTCCAGTCTAATTATAAATGACCAAGCAATGGGGTTCCCCCCATTGCCTCTTGGGGAACGATTCTGCCGTCTAAGAGACCTAATTATTAGGAAATGGATCATTATATTCATACTAGATTCTTCTCCACTCAGTTTTATCGCATCGTTCTTAATTGTTCTCCTTTTGACCCTCCCCTAAACAATTCTTCTTAAGCATTTCAATTACTTTTTTTCCCTTTGCCTATTCCCCAGCTGGCCTACTCCAGACTGGAGCGAAAGGAGAAAGAAAAGAGCTCTACTGGAGGGAGGAGGGAGCAGGGAGGAGGGAGGGAGCACTTCCGTCCAAGAGACTGAGCTGAAAGTGAACAGCTCCAGATGGAAGGCTGAGGAGAGGGAGGGCATCTCCAGTCACCCTTGCTTCCTTCCTGCCTTGCCATTCCCGCTTTGGATGGCAATTTCCATCCATATGCCCATTTCATCATACATGGTCCTTAGGAGCTCACCACCTCCAATGACAATAGCTGACAATGACGTAGTTTACAAAGCACTTTCATTGCAACAGCTGTGGAAGTAACAATAACTACCTGTGTTGTTATTGTAGCATGAAATTAACACTTTAAAATTTGCCAGCCCTTTTACAAAAATGATCTTATTTCATCCTCATGATAATCCTGGAAGGTAGATGCTATCATCATTCCCATTTATGGATGAAGAAATAAAGACTGATAGGAGTTAACTGACTTGCCCAGGGTCACACAGCTAGCAAGTGTCTAATGTAAGATTTGAACTCAGGTTTTCCTGTCTCTGGATGCAAGATGCTATTCATTGTACTAGCTCGCTGCCTCAGTATTACTATCTATATTTTACAGATGAAGAAAGAGACTCTAAATTAATTGATTTACCCACATTCCTACAACTAATAAGTGATAGATAGAGGTAGCACTTGAACCCTCCAAACTCCATATCCAGTATTCACCCCACTATAATACAGTTACTACTCCAGTGGACCACATGAATAAAAGTAGGCTGACTGGCTAAGCTTCATTACGTTCAAAGAAAACAGACACCTACTGGAATGTCAGGTTGTGGTACAATTCCCACTAACAAGCATCCTCCCTTTGTTCATTTAGTGACTGTCTTACAGTCACTAAATCAAAAGCAACGTAGTTTTAAGAAGAAAATAAAGCGAAGTCCTGAATACTTACTTGAGCTATGTTTCCAATGGTCTCTTTGCATTTTGTCTGACATCTTGTTCACTGAATCAATCCTCTAGAAACATACATCCTAACTATCCTTCCTCAAACTGCTAATTTGGAGGTTTGGGGACCAAGAAGTGTTTCTATAGGATTCATAGAAAAACTAAGAGATTATTCATCCACTTTCAACAGGTTGATGTATTTTCCCAAATCTTAAGAATAGTAGACTCTGCTCTGAGTATCCTTGCATCATGGTCATGTGCCAAAAAGACCCATGGTTAAAGGATCAAGGCAATTCCAAATAGATCCCAGGAAACTTCCTTCCTCTCCCACATAGGGTGGATGGAAGAGAGTGGTGACATGTTCACAAAAGCTAGAGAGGACCTTCTGGATTGGGACAGCCATGAGGAAGCAAAGTCAGCTAGTCAGTCAATAAATATTTATTAAGTGCCTACTCACTATATTATCAGATATTGTACTCAATTCTGGGGATATAGAAAAAGGCAAAAGACAGTCCTTGTCCTCAAGGAAATTCACAATTAATGGGGGAGATAATATGTAACAACTATGTACAAATGGATAGAAAGGAAATAGTCAACAAAGGGAAGGCACTAGAATTGAAGGCAGACTGGGAAAGGCTTCCTATAGAAGGTAGGATTTTAGTGAGGACTTTTTGGAAGCCAGGAAAGCTCAGAGGAGGTAGAGATGAGGAGAGAGAGCATTCCAGGACTGGGAGACAGTTAGAGAAAAGTCCCTGATCTAAGAGATGAAGCCTCTTATTCATAGAACATCCAGGAGGAGGCCAATGTTATGCATCAAAAAGTATAGGACAAGGAGTAAGGTATAAGAAGGATGAAAATGTAGGAGGGGACTAGGTTATGAAGCACTTTTAACACCAAACAGAAGATTTTGTATTTGATCCTAGAGATGACAGGGAACCATTGGAGTTTATTGAATATGGGGCTAACATGATTGAACCTGAATACTGCTAGGTGGCTCAGTAATTAGAACATGGGGCCTAGGGTCAGGAACATCTGAGTTTAAAATTCAGCAGAAGAAACCATAGATGTGTGACCCTGGACAAGTCACTTAACATTTGTTTACTTCAGTTTCCTCAACTGAAAAATGGGGGTGATAATAGCACTTAACGCTTAGGAGTGGCGTGAGAGTCAAATGAGACAATATTTTTAGTGTTTAACACATAGTAGGCATTATATAAATGTTAGCTATTATGATTATTTCTTCAGGAAAATCACCTTACTGACTGAATAAAGGATAGAGCGGAGTGGAGAAAACATGAGGCAGGCAGACCCACTAGCAGATATATACCAAGGTAGTGGCCATATCAGAGATGGGAAGGGGATGTTGCAAAGGTGAACCACAGGTCTTGGCAACAACTTGGATATGGGGGAGTGGGGGAGATAGATAGGACTCTAGGATAATTCCTAGCTTCTGAGCCTGGGGGCCTAGACGAATGTTGGCTGAGTTGCCAGGTGAATGCTCAGGCAGGTGCTACAGAAGCCTAGTAGTGACTGTATCACACAAAAAGTAGATAAAAGTGAGTTTAAGAGTGGCAGATGTTATAGCAAAGGAACCTTAGTAGTCCCAGCAATGAACCAGAGGCACTGATTCTGCATTTAAACCAGAGATGGGAGAGCTCTACTTGCAACAGAATGTGACATGTTTCACCTCAAGATAAAGTGACTTCACTACTCCTACAATGAGTTTGTTCAAACTGGACTGAACTTTGGTGAGGGTTAAGTGAGAAATGGAACTTACTGGATGGAGGACCATTACGGTTACATTCTCTTTTCTTTATTGTCTTTTATAAATCCATTTTATATTAATGTTTGGGAAGCCTGATGCTTTCAGGAGCTGGGGGGAGGGGGTCACAAAAGGAGAAAAACAAAGCATAATCTTATATTCCAAGGAATAGTTTTCTGGAAAACTGTAATGACCTATAGATATCAATTTTATAGAGATTTTTTTCACGATGGAACCCGGTTCATCTTCCAGAAGAGAAAAGTCTATGAACTCCACTGACATGAGTTATCCTTGTAGCACTCTCCATATTACATTAATATAATGCCTCTAATTAGATTGTAAGATCCTTAAAGGTTACATCCTTGTCTATATACCCCCTTTATGTCCTGAGGGCCTAACATCTGGCTTAAAGCACAAGACTGATGTCATCACACCCCTGCTCCTGAAACTTCAGCAGCACCTATCTATTGTTTCTCTGTTCACATATAAACTCTCCTGTTTGACATTTCAAGTATTTAAAACTGGCTCCATCCTATTTTTCTGACTGATTTCACATTATTCTCCCGAATACTTTCTACACTATGTCTAGTTCCCTGTACATGTCATTCCCATCTCCTCCCTCCTGGATTTTGAACAGGCTGATCCCCATCTCTACAATGTTCTCCTTCCTTACTTTGGTTTTTGGAATTCATAACTCCCTTTAAGGCTTAACTTCTACAAGAATCCCTTTTTTGACTCCCCTGGATTTTTTTGTTCCACCCCCTACCTCTGAAACCATTACTTCATATATATTTGATATATAATCTGGATTTATCCAGCATTGATTGTTTTATCAGAAGGTAAAACCATTTAAAGGCAGAATGGCTCTTTTTTGTCTTCCCATCACCTAGCACAGTGACTGGTACACAGCAGATGTTTAATAAATGTGTGTTGAAAGAAATTGAGTTGATTGAACAAAGTAGACAATTGCAAAATACCAGCAGACATTGATGGGATATAAAGCTGAAATGTACTAGATTTTACTTTTCCATCTTGCTGTCTATTCTCTCTATTGTTACTTAGTTCTCTCCTCTCTTATCTTTTCTTCTCTCTCCTTTTCTATAACCACTAGATAATCTCTAAGGTGGTTTCCAACTCCAAAATTGTATGTACATTTAAATCTTTTTTCCAAATCTCTACCAGCTTTCAGATACTATATTTATATGCATTTCATCCATGAAAATACCTTCATCCAATCCAAGATGACAACAAATAGCCAGGCCTCTCAAGTTAGAGAAAGCTGGGGAGGTGCAAACAGTGAGTCAAGGCCCTGAGAGCATTTTTCTAAATCTGTTGATCGGCCAGCAGGAGCCAAATCAGAGTCATTCTCAGGTGCTCTGAAGCTAAAATCGATTGAGTAGATTAAGTACAATGGGACCCTTCCGTTATACACAGGGGTTGGAGGGCTTTCTAGATCAACTATGGTGTTCTCCATGTAGTTATGCATACAGATTGCAATAATACAATGAATATCTGAATCCACATAACAACATGATCTATCCAATGATTTTCTCTATAGGGAACAAAGTTCTTTTGTGGTCCTAAATCTCTAGGCCATGGGAACTTTTTCCTTTGTGCTATTGGAAAGCCTCTAAATAGGCGGAAAAAATAGCCTGGTATTTCCTGATCTTGCTGCACCAGGGGAAAAATGTCTTCATGAGTACTGAGCTCTTTCTAAAGGCCCTTCAGTTAAAGCTTTAAATAACACTTAGTTGTTTAATGAATAAAGAAAACCATCTGGTCTAGCAGGACTTGACTTGAGAAAGATAACAGGTCATTTCTGGCCACTTTTATTGGAACAAAAATAAAGTTGAACATTTAAAGGCCTAAAATACGTTTATTCTGAAGTAAACACACTTGACCCAAGACATGGAGATGAGAGGTCAGTTCATGTCATTTTTATTTGATGGTGACCCAACCAAAGTTAATGAAAGCTTTTACAAGGCTTCATTACAAAGCTTGTCTAGGCTCATTCTAGTGTGGGCCCTGCTTCCTTTATGACTATTGTCATCTGGGAGAACTAAGAGCATCTGCAACTACTTCTGTAGACTCCTCTGTCTAGCCTCATGAAAAAATGTTGAGGGCTCACAAACAGTACTACCCAACATAAGTGTAGCCATGGATGGAGTTGTGTCTCCTGGCACCAGATAGAAGCCACAATGATTTTGTTAAATGACATTGCTCAGTGGGAATGCATATACATAGTGAAGTGTCATGCACATAATGGATAGTCAATTCAGTTTCACAGTACATCAAGCATCTATTAAACACCTACTTTGTAAAAGACACTGGATTGGGTGTTAGCAGTACAAAGACAAAAATGGAAGATCACCTGCCCTCAGGAGTTTTATATTTGACTACTGATGGCCTCAATCCTTGATTCTCACTGGCTTCTAGTGGAAAACATTTAATATCATCCATAAAATATCAACGTTTCTCTAAAGTCTCTCACTGGTGCTTCCTGAAGGTAGAGAACTGACTGCAGTCAAATGATCATGATGTGAAGGTGATGCTATGCAGTCTATTCAAGCACGTGGTTCCCTCCAAAACAGATGTCATTGTTGTACATTCCCTTTGACTCAGTTATGGCATGAGTAGGTGCATACTCCAAGGAAATCAAAGAAGGAAATGACCCAAATGAAATTATGGGAATATTTATAGCACTTTTGCATTGTAGAACTGAAAGAAAAATAGGTACCTATTGAGCAAGGAATGGTCAAAAAATGTGAATTTGAATCTAATGGAATATTATTGTACCTTAAGAAACAATAGCTATAAAGAATTCAGAGAAACTTGAGAAGGCTCATAGGAAACTAATGTATGTGATGACAACAACAATATAATAACATAAGATTTCGGGATTTTGATCAATGTAGCGATCAATGATGACCTCAGATGATGGTTGATGGTAAATCATTCTTCCTGCCTCTTGGTAGTGAGATGTTGAGTCATTTTTCAGTTATGTCTAACTGTTTATGACCCTATTTGGGGTTTTCTTGGCAAAGATACTGGAACGGATTGCTCTTTCCTTCTCCAGCTGGTAGAGAGATATTGACATAGATGTGACACTATGCATATATTTTTGGATACGCCAAAGTATTAATTTGTTCTGTTTGATTGTATTTATTTGTTGCAAGAAACAGTTCTACTGGGGGAAGAAGTTATCAGGAAATGAGGTGTTGTACAAAATTAAAGAGCATCAATAAAACATTTAAAAATGAACAAAAGAACTGCCACAGGTCTACACACCTGCATTAGAGTTGGAAAAGACCTAAAAATCCAGTGAGTCAAATTTATTATGACAAAAAGAACATACTGTACTTAGCAAACAGTCCTGTTCTTTGCCACATAGAAGTAAGTCTCCAAAAGGTGCAGGAAATTGGACTCACTGCGTAGATATAGTAGAGGATCTCCCATTGTTCCAAGGGATGATGGAAACAGTTGGTCGCACCAGCATTCAATGGTGTCCAGAGGATTCTGTGTATGGATAGTAGGAATGAATCTGGTGCTCATGGGCAATAAATGTGGTGATAAATGAAGAAGGCAATAAAAGTGCCTAATGTGAGGACAGGCAGAGAGGCCAAGTAAAGATGGAAGGGGCAGTGCCACTGTAACATCTGTGGTCTCTTTCACCTCATACTGTTGTTTTTAGTAAGCAGGAGATACCAGATGTCTCTGTAGGTACAGGTTATAGCTTGTGCTGCTCCATAGTCCACACACAGCATTTACCAGAATGAGAACAGAAACTGAAAACTACTTATTCAAGATCCAGCCTATCTTGATTGAACCAAGTATTCCACATACATTCATTTCAGTTTATCTAAATCCTCCCCATGCTTCATGGACCAGGTCAAATCCTGCTATTAGTAGTCTATTCTCTAAGTATCTAGCATCATCTAACACTTAGCACAGGGCCTGGCACATAGTAAGAGCTTAATAAATGCTGATTGATTGATTGACCTTGAAGTGAAATCAATATCAAGCTGAATTCTAACATTTTAGATGTAACCAAGGTATAGTGACCTTAAAACCAGAAAAATTGTTGATGTAGGCCCCTTTGCCCAGAGGAGAAGCAAGGGCATGCAGACTGAAATAGCTAGTGACTGATGAATGCCCATGAGTACAGCCTCTTATTCCAGAGGAATTCTACCAATCCTTGTGTTTAATCTTATCTGACCTGCCCAAACTGGGGCATTTGTGAAAAACCTCCAGCTCTCCTAGCTGACATTATTATAAAACTGCATAGTCCCTAAGATATATAGGTCATCTGGTTAGTGTATATCAGTATATTCCTGATTTTCTGGGAGAAGTTACATGTGTAGTTTAATTTCTCTGAACCAGAAAAAACAATATGTAAAGGGGAACTGGGGAAGGGTAGAGGAGTTACCAGATATTGGCATGGTGTAGAATGGTTGGGAAGTAACATAGAAGCCTAGTTTGAGGCAAGATAAATGTTTGTTGATGGTATTGGTCAAAATCCCCATGCAAATTAGTAATCCGATGGATTAGTATATTCATTTTTGAGCCAAAATTTCTGAAAAGTAATCAGCCTATATTTTGAACTCTATATGTTTGACAAGTATATACTCATTTTAAAGGAGAAATCTTTTATGAGTGAGATTTAGTGTGCAAAATTTGTCCAGATATTTACTGCCAAGGTAAAAAGATCTATGGTTGACAATATTTTCATTCTACTAGTGAATTCTGGGGAATCAATTTGTTAATACTACCACCTCCATGACACCTTCCTGATCACAACAGCCCACAGTCATCTTCCTGTTTTGAGCTGATTAGCACTAGCACTCACTCATTCAATTTAACCCTGAATTATATGCTGTCCGTTTTTTCCTATTTTCAAATGTTTTAGTCTTGTGTCTATCCAATGAAAATGTAGGCTTTTTGAGGTCAGGAAGTATATTCTATTTTTAATACTCTCCTAAAGTAGGAATTTCATGATAGATTCCTTCATATGAAATTCCCTAGTACCTGGCCAAGTGCATCAATAAAATTTTAACTGAAGAAATAGATGACTAGATTTAAATGGAACCATGCCAAGAAAACCCAGAAAGTCAGACATGACTGAAACAACTCAATGACAACAGTAGTAATTTGAAAGACTGAGAAATCATCTTGTGCAAGGAAACTGACATGAAGAACCTGAGTCCTGAGAGGATTATTTGAAGAATCAGAAGTGGATCCTAACTCTACTGTATTGCAGCCCCAATTGTTTTTTCTAAAACCATCCTATCCATTTAGTATCAGGGGAGAGTATCATGAAGTCAACAGAATACTAGACATGAAATCATGGGTTCAAATACGACCTCAGATACTTATTGAGTAACAGTCTTCTCAGAGTCACAGTTTCCTCATCTGTAAAAAATTGGGGCTGGGATACCCCCAATAACATTGTTGTCAGGATCACATAAGAAAACCTAGGCAAAGTGCTTTAGAAATCAAAAAGTGCTATATAAATGCCAGTTTGTCCAACTTCATTCTCTAAGCACACAAATTCCAGTTTAGCTCTGTATTTATATGAAGGAAATAAACTCCTCCATGCTTTGGTCCAACAAGCAATCTCTTTGAAGGGCAAAATGAGAAGGAATGGGGAGTCCCAGTAAGCCACTAAGTATCACAGAAGTGGAAGAACAAATTGTAGTATCAGGGTAATGATGACAAATTCATCCTGTGTGAATTCGAACCCAGTTTTGACTGCTACTATCAGTTCATTCAATGGCAAAGACCAACACCCTGTTTTGTTTGTTGTATGTGTTTTTCCCCTGGAAAAAAAAAATAGAAACTTGACTCAAGATTTGGTTGGGAGCCAGCAAAAATGAATAGTAATGAGGCTATTTCAATAGAAATAACTTCATTACCATACCAGTGGCTGATAAAACCAAATGCTCAATTCTCTCCCACAAGCAAGGTGCTAAAAACAATGTCCTTCCGCTTGTCTGAAGGAAATAATCCAGCGTTTAACAATTAAAACTCTTAATTGTGCTCATTCTTAACTTAACCAAATTGCGGGTAGAGGAATGTTATACTATTTCTTCAGCACAAACTTAAAATTGATTAAAGAGATATTTAAAGAAAGATTTCTTTTTATATTTTGATACCCTAGAAAATGATATAATAATAGGGTCCAAATTCTGGTGAAAGACGGTTTAAGGAGCCATGGAGCAGTACTGGCCAAGAATCAAGCTTTGGGAGCCATCAAAGACGATCAGAAACCTCCCTGATGGTTTGGTTTTTTGTTTTCTCACATTCAGGGACAATAAAGACTGTTCATTAAACTTGTTAGCAAAATAAAGTCACTCAGATGAACTTCTCTGCTGCCCTGATGCAGCCACTGCATTTGGAATTAAGCAGCAGGCAGGATCAGCTTCCTCATCTGTAAAATGAGAGGCTTAGATTAAATGAACCAAGGTCCCTTGCAGTTCAAACATTCTGGGATTCTAGAGCTCTAGAAAGGAGGCCTGAGGCTGAGCATTTATCTTCCTTTCTCGATTAGAACTTTCTCTCAAGCTAGAGGAAGATAGAAGAGAAATAATCACGAAGATGGATAGAGGAAAACCTAATTCTAATCCAAAGTCTTCGCCCTCGCACAGTTTCATTTTACTGGGGTAACACTTATTTCCTTAGAAGTCTAATGGTACCAATTAATAAGAGCAAACAGCTAACATCCAGATAGCTAGATAGCCCTTTAAGGTTTGCAAAATGCTTCACATAGAGCATCTTATTTGATTCTCCCAACAACCCTGGGAGGTAATTGCTATTGCTATCTTTGTTTTACACATGCAGAAACTGAGGCTGAAGGAATGGTTTGCCCAAAGTCACACAACTGTCTCAAAGAGAATGCAAACTCAGATCTTACTGACTCCAACTTCAACATTTGCTGTGGACAAAACTCCAATGGGTCATTCCTCACTCATACCATGTTATACCTTCACCTTACCCCTGAGAGGAGGCCAAGATATCTTTCTTTCTGCCTCTTAGTCAGTATGGTCTGACTCTCTGCTCTAGAAAGTCAGGAGTGCTTAAAACTTCCCCAACCATTTTCCAGTTCACCATAAAATCTTTCCCCTTCATCGACCAGCCAGTTTCGCCTCTCCTCTCTCACCGTGCCAGTCACTTCAGCCAGAAAACTACAAGCAAACTGAGTGTGGAGCAAATACATGGTGTGCAAACTCTCCTCGCCCAGGTTGGGGGGTTTAAGGGGGGTGTGTCTTTCCATGCCACTGCAATCAAGTCTTTTAACACTGAACAGTGCAAATTGTCCACTGGGGACAACTTGAAATGTCTCTGCAACACACAGTGTGCCGTGCTTACAGCCTGGCTCCCACAGAGCAGCTACCATTTATGAAGGACTCTTACAAAATATCCTATAGTCCAAGTGTGACTGTCCTCTAATATTCAACTGCAAATAAAGGGGAAGAAACAGAGGAAGGGGACATAAGAAAGGGGTCATCTTAGAAGAATGAGCCAGGCATCCCCACACACACACACACGCACATTGGTTGGCCTCCCTTAGTAAGACACTGTCTCCCACAAATACACAAGCCCAGCTACTAAAAGTAAATTTATTGGTTAATATTCAACCATACTATCTGGTTATGGTACAGCCTAGCAATCGAGGACTGATAGGCCCATTCTTTCAGGGGGACATACCACTGATAAATCAAAAACACTACCACTGGAGACAGCGTTGTGGGGAACCAGCTGGCATTGCTTATATCTGTCCTAAGTAATCAAAAATCACGGCAAACTTCCTTTCAGAACGCCTAACCACAAGACATCACAGTGACCAGCCTGAGCCTGGATGCCTGTGTGCTGGAGGGGGGTAGAGGGGAGAGGATAGCTTTATTCTTTATGACGTGGTCAATCAAGCCTCACTGGAATTTCACCCCCAGCCCATTTTATCTAGCCCTGCTTCCCCACTAATTCCAGGGAAGGCAACAATGGAGGAACAATGTGGCTTTGCAGTACTCACTCGCCCTTGGACAAAGTATCTTGGGTTGGTCAATCATTAAGTAACTCAGACTCCTTGAACTCTTTGGACAAATTAGCATGCCCATTCTGCAGAAGGCAAAGCAAGATACTGGAACCCTGAAACGATAAGGTCATGTGTAGCCGGTTATGGCACTTGAACAACTCAGTTCGGTACCTTATTTAACCTCCTAATTCATTGACACCTTTCCTTTTCTAGATCATCAGTCAATGAACATGTATTTATTAAGTCCCTAATATGTGCCAGGCATATAAACATATATAATAAATATAAAGTTAACACACATAGATACAGATTGGATATAATTTGGGTATATATATATATATATACATAGGCCTAGACACATAGGAGGCACAGTGGATAGAGTGCTGGGTCTAAAGTCAGGAAGACTCACCTTCCTGAGTTCAAATCCTTCCTCAGACACTTACTAGCTGTGTGACTCTAGGCAAGTCACTTTATCCTGTCTGCCTCAGTTTCCTCATCTGTAAAATGACCTGGAGAAGGAAATGGGAAACCACTCCTGTGTCTTTACCAAGAAAACCCCAAATGGGGTTATGAAGAGGAAGAAACAACTGAAAACAACTGAACAACAAATACACACAGAGAGACACACATACACATATACACAAAGTAGTTTAACACAATGTATTGGGAGGTAGGGAACTAGCATTTGGGAAAATCAGTAAAGGCTTCATTAGAAGATGACCATCCCCAAATGCCAGTAAGACTAAGGTATTGTCAGGCAGTTTTGTGATGAAGAAATTAAAGCTATCTATAATCATAGGAAAAAATGCTCTAAATTACTATTTATTAGAGAAATGCAAATTAAAACAGCTTTGGGGTACCACATCACACTTATCCAATTGACTAACATGACAAAACAGGAAATAATAAATGTTGGAGAAGATGTGGGAAAATTGCAACACTAATGCATTGTTGGTGGAGTTGTGAATTGAATCAACCACTCTGGAACACAATTTGAAACTATGCCCAAAGGTCTATAAAACTATGCATACCCTTTGATCCAGCAATACTGTTGCTAGGTCTGTATCCCAAAGAGATCATAAAAAAGGGAAAAAAGCCACATGTACAAAAATGCTTATAAAAGCTCTTTTTGTGGTAACAAAGAATTGGAAATTGAGGGGATGCTCATCAATTGGGGAATGGCTAAACAAGTTGTGGTATATGAATATAATAGAATACTATTATTCCATAAGAAATGGTGAGCAGTCATATTTCAGAAAAAAACCTATGTGAACTGATACTGAGCAGAACCAGGAGAATATTGCACATAATAACAGCACTATTGTGTGACGACCAACTTTGTTAGACTTAGCTCTTCTCAGCAATGCAATGACCTAAGACAGTTCCAAAAGACTCTTGATGGAAAATGCTATCCACCTCCAGAGAAAGAACTATGGAGTCTGAATGCAGATTAAAGCATACTATTTGCTCTCTTTTTTTTCTTTCTCATAATTTTCCCTTTTTCTGATTTTTTTCTTTTACAACAAGACTAATGTGGAAATATATTTAATATGATTGTACAAGAACAGCATATATCAAAATGCATGCCATCTTGGGGAGGGGAGAGGGAAAGGAGAAAGGAAAATTTAGAACTCAAAATCTTATAAGAATGAATGTTGAAAACTAAAAATTAATAAATTAATAAATTTAAATTTAAAAATAAAATAAAAATGTTGGAATAAAAAAAAGACCAAGGTTTTTCGACCCAAGGTCAGTCGAGGTAGCTTCCAAAGACATTTTCCTTCTTCAATCCCAGAAATAAGGACATTTCTTTAGCCAGCACCACACCTTTCTCTCCTACTTCGTCAATGTTCCTGCTGAGACTCCCCCACAGACACATGTGGAGCATTTTCTGCTCCAGAATCTCACTGTCAGTGCATTTTGATAGGGTTGGATTCAGAAGCATTCTCTAATTACCACAATCTCTACCTATTGTCAGTCATCTGACCCTGCCATATGGTCACCATCAGGTGGGCCAAAGTCCTTTTTATGTGACATTCCAAGTCCCCTATAATAGGTATCACTGAATCTGTTGACATCCTTACCACATTATTTAAGTGTTTAAGAAATAGTATACAATATTGTCATGAGTTTTTTCAAAAAGATCTATTTCTCTCCTCCATTGCAAACCTCTATTTAGCTGCTACTATTTATGTAGATTTGGAGCTAAAAGGGATGTTAAACTTTGCCTAGACTGACTCCTACATTTTACAGAGAAAGATGCCCAGAGAAGTCACAGAAATCACTGGTCTGGTAACACGATTTGCTCAATGTCATGCAGATACTAAGTAACAGAACCAGGACTCAGGTTCAGATTTCTGACTCGTCTCACCTCTGCTTCCTTTCTACTTGTGTGATTCTTTACCTCTTTACCTCTTGGTTCCTCCATTTTATCTGTTGTAAAACAAGGAGCTAGAATAGATTATGTCTAAGGACCTTTCCAACTCCAAATCTATCATCTTGTTACATTGCATTTTCCCCAAGTCTGTCATCAGGGTTCATGGAATGAGAGGTAGAATGATACAACCAAGAAATCACGAACTTGGTATCAATGGACCTGGGTTCAAAGCCTGACTAACAATTACTATCAGGGTGAATTATAGGGGACTCCCTTAAATTCTTTGGGCCTCAGTTTCTTCCATTGTTAAATAAGGAGATTGGAAAGATGTCTTTTGAATCTATGAATACGAAGATATGTTTGCATAGATTCCTTTAAGGCAGGAATATCCAGCAGAGTGTGCCTGCAGCCTGGGGGGCCTAGTTATAGGGCGTGCATTTGTCTATGTGTTCCCACTCCTAGCCAAAACTATGCATATGGTAAGGCACAAAAATGACATAAAGTCCAAAGACATTATTTCAGCAGGCTGTCAGCTATTACATAACCACAAAGAAATCCTTTTGTAGATTCTTACAGCCCTACCAGCCAGAACACATGGGATTCAGACGCTGGTGTTTTCTAGGATCCTATAGAGTACAGGGCATTGTATTAGAAATTTCTCAACTTATGCAAATATACTTGCAGAACACCCCCATCCTTCCTACACACTTTCATCATCATCATCCATCACAATCAGCGCTTTACTGAACACTTACTACACACCAGGTATCTTGCTAAGTGCTGGAGAAACGAAGGCAAAAATGTAGGACCTGCTCTCAAGAAGCTCATATTCAAATGGGAGAGACATGTCAGCACCTATGTACATAAAAGGTATACATAACTGATTGAATAGATTTCTTGCCTTGATATTTAACCAAATTGAAATTCTTTCCCCTGGATCCTAACTTTCTAAAGAAGGAGATCAATGGGACATCTGACCATCTCTAGATGATCTTGAATCAGAGATGAATGCAACATCTTTTGTCCTCACAACTCTTCAATATTCAAGTTACTTTATCCTCCAAGGAAAGCTTTAACCATTCATGACTAGACTCCATCATTGTTGATGAACCTCTTCTTGAAACCAAGACCCATGTTTTTTCACACCAATGTTTTTCTGATGAGGTCATGGAACACTACAGGCTTTGAAATGTTACAGGTGAGGTTCACCCAGAGAGCAATGGATCACAGGGAAGATAGAAGCAGGCCTCCATATCTTAAGAATGAAGAATGATATAGGAGAATATAATGGAGGAATCACCATTCATTGCTAGACTCCATGATTCTCAAGGAATATCTAGAATATTAATATTCCTGAGCTTCTTTCTAAAACCAAGGTCCATGTTTTTTCATACCAATATTCTTCTGATGAGGTTATGGGTTGATCATAAAAGCAAGGGATCACCCATGAACAGCTCTCATGCTCCACTGCTGACCATAATACCACAAAAGAATATTGAAAAGGTCTTCAGTACCTTGGGTGGATTTCACTAAGGATGGGGAGCCAACAGATGAACTGTCATCTGCACTGTTAAAAGGAATGGAAGGAATGGCCCCACCAGTGTGATCACAGATGCATTTATTTAAAATATTATTGTATTTTAAAGAAGCTCTTCTTTCTAGAACATTGCTGAGGAAAAGTGCCCAAATATTGATTTTAGAAGATTTCGTTTATATTAACCTATCTATCTGTATGTCTGCAGCATGTGCCTTATCAACCTGACTAATTGGCACACCTCGCTTGTTTACTTTCTATGTACATTACATTCAAATCCCTAGGAACCCTGAGGAACAAGCTATTAATTGAACATGGAGGACCTAAAACAGACTTTCACACTTACACATATATCACCTAAACGTGAACATAGTCATACTTACTCTCCACAGTGATTAGGAGTATTAAAACCTAAGAGTAACACCAAAAGCAGACACCAGTTCAATCAATCAATAAACATTTATTAAGCACCTACTATTCATAGGCAGTACTACTTAGGGAAAGCTCAATGACATGCCCAGCATGACTCTGTTCCAAATTATTTCCTATTAGCCTAATATAGTCCTAAATAACCAGAGACTTTTCAGAATAGGCCAATCTAATTTTCAAGCTTGTGTTCAGAACTTTCTGAACAAAACATACTATTTTCAAAAAGTATAATCAGCTTTAAGGAAATAAGTGTGACATGAGTAGACAGTATTTGCTGGACCTTCTTAAGGCAAACATGCAGGTACAAAAAAGTGAATGCACCTCCCACATAAAAGCATCAGATAGGCTTAGTCATTTGTCTACTGTTGGTGAAGCGGGGGGACTGTCCAGCATGGCAGTGTCCACGCCAGTTCCTGTAACCTCTGCAGCTATTTCATAAACTGAAACTAGCTCCATTCAAGGAAAAATGAGTCATAAGAACCAAGGGGCAGGTCAATAACCCATGCTCAAGGTCACATTTCTACAAACACCTGCTTGTTCTCAGATAACACCTGTTCTGAGTCTCAAACAAAAAGGGGCAGGGCTCTATCGATAAGTTCTTTGCCCTGTGCTAAAGGGAGAATCATGACTCCCCCAGTCCTGGTTAAAGGAAATACAATGAAAGAACAGACTCCCTGACATATCCCCAGGAGGTCAAGTTTCTTCTTTGTCTGAGTTCTAACATAGCACTTCTTAAGAAAACTAATAGGAGTTGGAAGTTTCCAGTGTTCTGGACAATCTATATTCCAGTATAAATTCAGCACAACCTGAAATGATTATCCAAAGGAAAGGACAGCTCTTGTCGTATTCATTCACTATGGCTGGCCCCTGGCCACTGGAAAGTAACCATTAGGAAAAGGCTCCCCTTTCTCTTTTCCCTTTCATTCTCAAACACCAAGAATCTGTTGCCATAGTAAACAGAATCATAGAGCTGGAAGGCTTCTTAAAAATTACTCATTCATACAATAAAGACCCTTCAAATATTCTAGGCACAGTACTAGGTGAAGGGGAAGAGAAAAAACGATAAATGTGACATAATCAAGCCACTTCTAATCTTAAAAAAAGAAGACATGTTAACAAATAATATAAAGCAATAAAAACTAACACTTATATAGCACTTTGAGGTTCGTAGAGAGCTTTACAAATATTTCATTTTGTTCTTACAAGAAGTCAAGGACGTAGAGGCTATGATCATTACCCCCATTTTACAGACAGGAAATTGAGGCAAACAGAGGTTAAGGGATCACAAGGCCAGTTTGGGACTCAGGTCTTCCTGACTGCAGGGCCAGCACTCTATTGTATATTGTAATTCTGTAGCAGAGCTTTAAAGTACTATTATTTCAGAAGACTGAGAAGTCACCCAAGAAGGTTAACTTCCTTGATCAGTTATGTATTCAGCTGGGCTTTGAATGATTTCAATAGGCATATATGAGGGAAAAGGCATTCCAGGCAAAGGGAATAATGTAAGCAACAAACGGCACGGGAAAGCATGGGATACATTTAAGGAAAGAATTCCAGCCAGTCCCGCACGTTGTAAATAGATAGACTGAAAGCATAGTGGTGAAATGATTTGTCTAAGCTTCACACGATGAGTGACTGAGCCAAGGCTGGACCTGTTTCTCTTGCCTCCTAGTCTGGAGTTCTTTCTGCAGTATCACTTTGCCTCTGTTTAGCCATGGCAAATCAATGGGGATCACTTGTCAGCAGAGGGCTAGGGCTAGGATTACGGTCATAAAAAGGCTTATTCCAGAGAACCGAAATTTAAAGGACATAAAAATCCAATTCCCTTGACTCCAGATCCAGTATTCCTTCCACTGCCTTCTGAGGTGTCAATCTTACTTATCTAAGAGGAAGTGAGAGGCCTGTTAATGAAGATAATTCAGAACTGAGGCAGAGACAAAGATGTCAAAGTTATATATATACATAGACATATATACATATATCTATGTATACTATGTGTGTATATTGTATAGATAGATAGATCTATAGATAGATATGGTCAACATCTTCTTTGGGCTGAATCTCTCTGTCTTTCAATATTGTTTATAAGGATCCTTAGCTTTCCAGTTAGCAGACTTCTTGCCAAGATATCAAACACACTAATATCTGAAGAAGACTGGAAATCATCCATTAGGTAAACACGAGGGGAAAGAGGGGAGGTTATGATAGAGAAGGACTAATTGACGAATCATCCTGAATGACAACAATGTAGTGAGAGGGAGTTCTGTAGTAAAGTACGCACTGTTTCTATTCAGTTCAACATCTTTGTCAATGATTTGGATGAAAGTATAAGTCACTAATATACTTAATATAGATTCAGATGGGGCAGCTAAGTGGCACAATGGATAGAATGTTAGACCTAGAATAAGGAATACTTCTTTCTGTGAGTTCAAATTTGGCCTCAGACACATAGTAGCTGTGTGACCCTGGGCAAGTCATTTAACCCTGTTTCCCTCAGTTCCTCATCTGTCCAATGAGTTGGAGAAGGAAATGGAAAACCATTTCCATATAAAACCTCAAATGGTATCAGGAAGAGTCAGACACATCCAAAAAATGACTCAACAAGAGCAACAATAGATACAGATATAGGTAGAGATAGCAGATACAGCTATAGATACGAATACATATACCTATCATGTACCCCATTCGACTTTTAGCTCTTAGAGATTTGGGACTGGTGTCTCGTCTTCTTCATATCCCTAGCACTTAGCACAGTGCCAGACACAGAGCAGGTGCTTATTAAATGATGGCTGACATCTTGGAGAAAGAGAGGGGAGATGGGGGAGAAAATTTGGAGCTGATGGAAGTGATTGTTGAAAACTGAAAAAAATGAATGAATAAATTTGGATAAATAAATGATGGCTGACTTGACTTATGCAACAAAATCAAGGTTCCCCAAAGATTTCACCATTTCTGGACTGGTGCAATGCATCAAGCTGGATTACATTTAAAATAAAGAATACAAAACCAAACATGGGTTCAAATAACAAACTGCCCAAGTCTAAGAGGGAGGCATCGCTACACGAAAAGTTCACAGGACAAGTTACCATACTACAAACACTGGGTGAGTTAGCAGTGAACCATCAGCCAAAAACAAAACAAAACGAAATAAAAACTACTCAGGCTACATTTAAGGGAGGGATGATGTTCAAAAAGAGGGAGGTGATGAATCCATGGTACACTATCCTAGTCAGAAAAGCTCTAGAGTACTACTGTCAGGTCTGGGGACCATGCTTTAGGAAGTATAATGACAACCTGCCTCATCTCCAGAAGATGCAGACAAGATAGTGAAATTAGGCTATAGGAGGATTAGTTGAATTGGTTGAGGTAGCTGGGATCGTTTGCTCTAGAGAAGAGAAGAATTGAGAAGCCATGACAAGAGGTTTCTAATATTTGAAGAATTGTCCTAGGTAAGGGGGAATTAGCCTTGTTCTGCTCAGAATTAGACAGCAGAAGTAGCAGTGATGTGTATAAGCTTCAGGAAAGCAGATTTTGTTTTGATGAAAGGAAAAAGCACCTTTGATAATTAGAGCACTATGAAAATTGAACAGGCTACTTTAGGAGACAGTGAATTCTCCATTACTTGAAGTCTTCAAATTAAGAGGAAGGGAAATGAGTATTTATTTAGCACCTACTGTGTGCCAGGCCCTGATTCTCACAATAACCCCAAGAGGGTAGGTATCTTAAAATTAAAGGAATTGAGGCAGACAATGAATATGTGATTTGCTGAATATCATACACCTAGTAAATATTTGGGGCTGAATTGAAACTCAAGTAAATCTGACAGCAGCACTCTATTCATTGCATTGTCCAGCCTGCCTCTAGAGGACCTCTTGACAGGGATATTATAAATACAATTTGTGTGAAAGGTCAGGCTGAAGGATCTTTGAAGTCCCTTGTACTTATGGGATTCCATAAATACCACTTACATTCTATTCAAGAATCTCTAAGGCTTACCACTCACCTATCCCACCAAGTCTAAAACTTGTCTATTATTCAAGGTTCTCTGTAATCTTCATCTACCTCACCTAATCGGCCTCATCTTGTAGTGTTTCCCAGTAGGAATCATCACACATACACACACACACACACACACACACACACACACTCACACACACACACACACACACACACACACACACACACACATAAGTGTTCCCCTCCTCGGAACTCCACGTATCTAATCCGACCCATCCTTCAAGACTCAGCGTAAGTTCCTCCCCCTCCACAAAACCTTCCTTGACTACTACTCTCATCCTTTCCTTTCTTGATTTCTTACAGCAAATATAATTTTCTCCACCTAACTTGAGAATTAATTATATGAGTGGCAGCCTAACAATATGGATAGAGCACTGTACCTACAGTGAGAAAGACTAGGGTCTAAATCCCACCTTGGATACTATCTGATTCATCTCTGCTCATCTGAGGATCTAACCATAGGGTTGGATTTGATGACCTCTGAGGCCCCTTTCAGCTCTAAATCTGTGAACCTACATAATATCCCATTTACCTTGATCACTTCTTTTTGTTCCTTGACTCCTCAACTAGATAGCAAGTGTCTTGAAAGCAGGGATTTATCTTGAATCCCTGAGATACTTAACACATTACCTGTCACAAAGTAGATGCCAAAATACTCTTGTTCACTGATTTATTGATTTTTGTTTCCTTAACATTCAAATTCCACACAGAATAATTATGTCATCCTCAGTAAGGGGTCTTTCTAACAGGCAGCTGATAATGTAGCTCTCCCAGCTTGCGTGGATAGGTTTTATGGGTCTATTTTCATCCTTTCCCACCTCCGTTTAAATATGGTTTCTGTGACTATGGTGAGATATTGTTTCAGTGGCATAGAGTCCAGGGAGAAAGGGCCAGAGTTGCTTATCTGACTTGGCACTTTGGAAAGAGCAAATTTCTCTACCACCTGGCCAATCTGGGGATATTCCCGGAATGGCTCCATTTATTCACAGCACAGATCCACCCAGGGGTAAAAATACCACCACAGAAGGACCCTCCCTAGCCATGAAAATATGGAAATGGATTGAGTGAACCACATACACATGCAAAAAAATAAATGACACAGGGGTTGGCAAGATGGCCCCTTGGTTCTCAGAGAAGCTAAAAGAAATGAGGATTCTGTTCTTTCGTCTGGAAAACAGAAGGCAGAAGCAGGTAACAAAAAGTACAGAGTGAAGATAGAGAAAGAATGAATGAACATGATAGAGTCTTCTTATACCCACTCCCTGATGTGGACTCTTCGATCCAGGGACACTGGTTTCATGACTGTTCCACAAAGCAAGACTTACTCCTTTTTTCTCTGGCTGACCCCCGTGCCGGTAAGGTTCTCCCTCTGTTCCTCCTACAGACATCCCTGGCTTTCTTTAAATCTTACCTATAAACCCAACTAGGAAGCTTTCCCTAATCCCTTTTAATTCCAGGAGCTTGCCTCTATCAATTATTTCCTACTTGTCTTGTCTCTGACTTGCTTTGTATAATTTGTTTACATGTTGTCTTCCGCATTTAACTGTAAGCTCCATGAAGGAAGGGCCAGTCTTTTGTTTCTTTTGTATCCCCAGCTCTTTGCACAGGGCATGGCAAATAATAATTGTTGATTGATTGACTGATTGATTGACAGAGTAGAGGAGCACATTTTTATCATATATTTAGGATGAACTTCTTGGCTTCAAGAAATGTCCTGACTGAGTCCTCGAAATGATAGGGGGAATCATGTTTGCCGACATAAGAAAAGGGGAAGCAATTTTGTTTCAAAGAGTTTAATTATAGTAATGTCAAGAAACAAGACTGTCAAATGATCACTCAAGGTCTCTACTTGGGCCAGGGAGAGTGCTTATAGATTTTAAGAGAACATCTAACTAGTTCACTGACAAAAATAGATTCCCTCTCTAGTCTTTGTCCTTCCTCCTCTGTCTCCCTCAAGCCCCAAGCTCATTCCACCATCTGTTGGCTCCTTCAGCTTCTTGTCTACTGAAGTTCAACATGCCTCATCACTGGCCAAGTCAGCTCCACTCACCATGGGACTGCTCAGGTTCCACCTGTGCCTTCAATCTTTCATTTTTCCTGAACTTGGCTTCAGCCATTCAGAGTCCATAGGAACCTGGGTGCTGTGGGTCTCATCACCATTTCCTCATATGGTTTATGAGATCTAGTGATGGATTATATCCACCTGTCCAGCTGTTAAAAACTCTCTTCACTTCCACCTATTTTGTCTAGGCCATTATGATTCTCTTATTTCAGAATGTTCTATTGGCCTTCTTTTTACATACTTCCTCTTCTGGCTCTCCAGCCCATACTCACCCAGAGTTTTTCTCTAACCCTATCACATTATTTTAGGGCCAGTTTCCTGTTTTCTGACCTAATCTCCAACCCCAATTCACACTTGCTGAACAGACTTGCAGAGAATACAAATGGGAATCCCAAAGATTCTCTCTCATTCTCCATTTTTTAATTCTCCCTGGCTTTGGGACTGGATCTTCCTAAAAGTAAATGCCAAACCCTGGAAATACAAGGTTGACTCTTGGATGTAAAGTTGTTGCTAGCAAAAGAAACAGCCCCCAGTTTATCCATCCTTAAGGAAAATGGGGTATCATAATTAACATCTCAAATTTTAATCGACAATCTACATTCACATAGATGGTTGATCTTTGAAGATAGCTAGAACTCAACATAATCTTCCACTTCATGTAAAATGTTGACTTTATTAAGTTAATCAAGAATTATGTAATCATGGAAGTGCTTTCTTTATTCAAATGGGTTGAAGTTTCTATTCAGTGAGAGCTGATCTCTCAGGGTTATGCTGAATATTATCTTGCTACTGATAGTAACTTAGTGTAGTAGATAGGATGTTGGACTTGGGAATCAGAAAAAGATGGGATCAAATTCTGCCTCAAGAGACTTACTAACCATATTATATGGGGCAAGTCACTCAAATTCTCTGTGCCTCAGTTTCCCCTATCAAAAAAAATGAAAATGGATTCAATGGCCTTTCAATGAGAAGAAGTGAGGGAAAGAGACCCCCATGGGCATTCTGAGAATCAGTAAAATGAAAATGGATCTATCTGGTGAAAAGTGCCTTTTCTGTAGTGTAGCTAGAAGCCACAAAACTACTTTTCTGTTACATCAGAGCTGATTAATCCTGTAATTCCAGACTTTAGATATCAGGTTAATTGGAGATGTTTCTCCGTCTACTGCCTGTGCTAAGATGACTCCTGAAGAACTCCAGACACTTGCCCCAAAAAGAACTTCCTCAGATCAGGGGAGCAATGCTGTAAAGCAAGGCAAAATATCTGTTGTGATTTAGGGAAATACTAGGGAGGCAGGAAGCTCCAAGAGTGAGTCTCCCTCATCTCATCTCTGTCTCCTCTACAAAGTTTCTGGAGCTGAGGGAACTGGTTCCTTTATGGTCACAAAAATTCAGACTTCCAGACTTCTAAAAGCTGAGTTGAAAAAGTTTTTCTTAAGGCCAAAGCTATCTGAGTGGACAACCATCAAACAGCCAAGTGCCACCGTTGACATCCGTTGGCTTCAGCCACAATTGTGGTTTCCAAAGGAAATAACTCATGCGGCCGTTGTTTGCACCTGTCACTCAATGGAGCCAGGCCTTGCATAGAAGCCTTAGAGCCCCATTGGGAATACACAGAAAATACCTATGCTACTATGATGGGTACATGAACATGTTATTCCAGACTTTATCAATCTACTTCATTCAGCCTCACTGATGTCCCCTTGCCTTAATCTAGGCCTTGATGGGTCAGGGATAATTTTCTACATTCTTTGGGTCAGTGTGGTACATCCTAGGGGCACCCTAGGGCCATTGTATATGTTATAGAGACAGTGAATTTGGCCTAAATTGGGTGAAAAGACCTCACAGCTTGCTTTAAGTGAGAGAGAGGAGTGATAGGAGCCAAAATTGAAGGAAGGAACCTAAACAAGAAAGGAAAATGAATGGCCTGTTAGAGTTGGGCTCCTTCCAGCAATCTTCAGAGATGAGGGGATGAGGGAAGGGGAGGGAGCAACTTTCAGACACTGCTGAAATTATCAGGGCTTGGAGAGAATGTGAATGAAGAGGATATCTACAGGCAGAATTTGACAGGGACACAATCATTTATAAAATGGGTTCTTAAGTGGGGGTACAAATGGGGTGCATAGTTAGATTTCAAAGGATTCTGCGAACTTGGGCAGGGAAAAAAATTATGTCTTCATTTTCACTAACTGCTAACTAAAATTTAACATTTCCTTTAATTATCTAAAAACATTATTCTGAGAAGGGGTCCATAGGCTTCACAAGATGTTTGGATCTATGACATACACACACACACACACAAAAAAAAATTGTATTGGAAGACTTCATGTTACCCATCACACACACACACACACACACACACACACACACACACACAAAATTGTATTAGAAGACTTCATTCAACCAATACTTATTGAGTATATCTAATGATCCTAATACTGTGGTAAGTTCTACAAGGATTACAAAAAGAAATGACATGGTCCTTTCTACACTTTGCAGTTTTACAAGGGACACAAAAGATAGGTGTGAAAGTGAAATGCTCTCATACTATAAGGCAATATGTGAATAAGAGTGGAAGTGAGGGCTTCCCAGGAAATGGAAGCCCCATATAGAATGTGACAGGCAAGCAAAGCCTAATGGAAGAAGCCAGGCCTGATCTGGGCCCTCAAGTTAGTACTTTCGAAGCTGGCAGGGTCCCCAAGACCTCATCCCTTCCAACCTTCTGCCTTGGGATTCTTTAACATGGGCACCTATGCTGTTTCTGTTCTGTAACATAAAGCATCCAATATCACCTTTGTATGGATCTTCAGATCCCTCCCAGGACTTTCCACTACCCAGTGGATATGGCAAAATCTTTAGTCCTACACCCTACAAACTGCTCTCAGCCATTTCCCCACAAGATATTTTCCTGGGAGTCAGTACTAAAAAGGAGGGGAACAAAGTCCTGGGTGAATTAGTTATTAGGGTGTCATATCTTTTCAGTTGTAAGATGTTTCCAAATCTCTAGTAAAATCATTTTCATAAAGCTTTCCTTCTTTTTCCTTGAAAATTTTTTAGTTGAGATGAATTTGGCTGATTTTCTGAATTCTCTTTTACCTCTGTATACAATTCAAATACCACAGAACACAGATTGTTTTTAAATATTTATTCTTATAAAAAGATGACAAGAAGTTTATGGTATTCTATTATCTCCCTTTCATTAAACCAAAGAATACCCTCAATCACACTTGATAGAAATGAGAATTCATCCTTCTCATAGATATACATGGTTTATGTTTTCATAAACTCTAGGTTAAAATGTCTTTCCCAATAAATCTCTTCCTTGCTCCTTGCACTTAAAAGGGATCCAAATTCTACCAAATTGCCTAGATGAATTCCTTGAAACCTGAAAACTAACTTGTATGCTGAACCAGAAAATGTCTTCTTGGCTTTCCCCAGAATCCATGTGAGTAAGACAAGAGTAACTGTGACTGAAGGATTCCAAGGGTAAATATCTTAGTTTGGCTCTAGGATAATGTCAGCTCCCATCAATATTGCCCTTCTAGTTCCAAGATCCCATTCTTGAACTTGTAAAAATGAATGCTAACATTTATCTTGACAAGTAATTGGGGAAAAAAAAAACACTATTTTTTAAAAAGATTCCATTCCTGGGAAGCCAAAGGATTTGTCACCAGATCAGAATAGGATCAAGAACAAGGAACCACACTGGTCATCACAGCAGAGCCATGAAAAGGAATTCAGAGCTTAATCAGGAACAGGAGGAGGTACTGACTTCTCTGGAGAACTCTAACTCCATACCACTCTCCCTATTCCATAATCAGATTTCAGTGATGAGCCCAAAGACTTGGTAGAATTTGTATCTTTAGACTCATATAGGCAGGAGTATGGGGGCCCTGGAACTGAAATTTCAGTTACGTTTGATCAAGGCAATCAGGTAGCATAGTGGATAGTGTTCTGGACATAGAGTCAGGAAGAGGTGAATTCAAGTCTTGATTCAAACACATAACTAGCTGTGAGACCTTGGGAGAGTCTGTTAACTTTTGGGGAAACTTAGTTCCCTTTTCTATAAAATGGAAATGGTAATAGCATCATCTTCACAGGGTCATTGTGAAGACCAAATGAGACACTGTCACTACTAATACACATGGTTCAGTGGTAAGATATCTACATAAGCTCATCCTTGAGTGGTCTATCTGAGCTATGGCAGCACAGACTCAACAGATCTAGTCCTCTCCTATCCTGTTCTACACTTGTATAGGATCCTGGACACAGTTATGTTTCAAATCTTCCACAGCTTTCATTTTCTGCTCACCTCATTTCCAGAAAATCTTTCTAACAAGTCAAATGCAAAAGGAGAGATCTAGGAATCATAGCATCCAAGAGCTAGAGCTAGAAGAAGGCCCCAAAGATCTAGTCAACGCCCCTCCACCATTTGTCGAAGGTCACCCAGAGAGTGAATACTTCAGAGGTGGAATTTAAGAGCAAAGTGCTGGGGAGAGAGAACAGTTTTCTCAAGGGCACTCCTGAAGTTCACAGGGTCCTCTCCATAGCATTTAAGTAGAAAAGGGCTTTTAGAGTCAGTCAGAATCATTTCCCACGTCATTGACTCTCCTATACTGACACCTATTTGTTGGCTATGAATTAATAGGTACCCAAATCACCATTAATAAAATCACTTGGTACTTCTGCCACAGACTATGAAAGTCCTTCAAGAATCGACAGTATGTCCCAGGGCTTTTAGATACACAGACAGCGATTTACAAATTTCTGGTGGCTTTTGTGAGAATTTGGCCTAGTGGAAGTGACAGTGAGCCATATAAAAAGGTGTCCTAAGCCCTCTTAGTGTGGAATCATGCTGGAGGAGGAGAGCATGGAACAAAGGATTGGGGACAGGATAACCTGGAGGTGGAAATGGCCAGATTTCATACCTGGCTAAAGATTACAAAAGTCCAAAGGTTGATTTTTTGGCACTGGTTTTACACAAGTGGAAAATTCCCAATTTTCTATGCTTGCTCCTTTCCCTCAGAGGAAATGCGGTTTTCTTGGACTCCAGCAAATACATCTTCCTTTCCTAATTTTGAAATGCTAGATTCAATGCTCATTTACATCCAAATTTGCAATATAAAAAAAATCTGCCATAGTTTCTTTCCCAAGCCTTTAGGAAAAAAAAGGAATGGAAGAAGAGTGAAGAGAGGGGAGGGAGAAATGAGAGAGAAAGAGAGAGAGAGAGAGAGAGAGAGAGAGAGAGGAAGAAAGAAAAACCCTTACCCAGTAAGCATTTTCCATACTTAATAATTTGATTTTGAAGGCTAGTCATATCAAAGAGCAAAATATTCAATATTGTTAATTCAGTTTTGCAAAATATATTCTTAATTTAAAAATGATTTTGCTCCGGGTGGTAGTGTAGTAATAAAGCAGTTATTGACCAGATCTTATTGATTGTAGAGTCCGCGGGCAAAGAGCAGTGACCTTGCTCACTCTCTTATTGCTTACTCTCTCCCTGGCCTTCTTCATCTATGCTCGCTCAATAATATATTATTAATATATATTTTTAGCAAAAACTGTATGTTACAAGGTTAAGGGCTTCTTAGTGATTTTTTTCAAGCTATTCTCTCTGCCTTTGGGGTTTAGGAGAAGAATAAACTCTGTAGCCAAGCTTCTAGATTCAGAAGGCTTTTCATGGAAATATTTCAACGGTACCTTTGGAGAACATATATCTACTATATACTTCTTTTCTGTGTCTCCCATTAGCACCAGTATGCCTCACCCATCACTTCTCTAAAATAATACCCTGGGAATAGAAATTAGGCAGGTGTGAGTAAGACTTGGGCAATGAATAGGTAAGATGTAGCTAAGGCACAAGATACATCATGGTCACACATCTACAGGCGGCTGCTGAAACCAGATAAAGAGCTAAGTGTCCTTTCTGAAAACCACCCTATGATATAGAGATATAAGATTGTCTGGGTTACTATTTCAATAGCTTTTAAAAGAGGTGAGAACAGTAATTTCTGGGCCACAATCAAAACAAAGATGTGTAGAGGATAGTTGAACTCACTATTTATTCAACAAATACCTACTTAGTGACTGGTAAGCACCCTGTGGATGATTCAAAGTATATAGGAACAGTTCCCTGATCTAAATAGAAAGAAGGGCTATAAACAATATGCTAATTATGTTTGTAGATGACACAAAACCGGAAGAGATAGTGAATGACAGATTTTGGCATCTAAAAAGATCTCAACTGGCTAGTACAGTAGGATGAATCTAGCAAGATTAAATGGGGATAAACATAGTCTTACACTTGAGTTGAAGATATCAACTTCACAAGAATAAAATGGACAGGCATGCATAGATAATGGTTTGTCTGAAAAAGACAAGGGTTTTAGTATATGAGTTAGTGTAGCTATAGGAAACAAAGTCAGCTAATGTGCTCTTAGGCTGCCTTAAGAAAAATATAAGGTCAAAATTGGGACGTGATGGTCACCCTATCCTCTTCCCTGATCAGACCATACCTGGTACACTATATTGAGTTCTATGTAACGTACTTTAGAAAGAACATTGATAAACCAGAAAGCTTCCACTTGAAGACATCAAGGATGGTTAAGAGTCTAGTACCAAGTTCATGGGGATCAATTGAAGGATAGAGGATTAGCCTGGATAAGAGAAGATTTAGTGGAAATGTTATCTCTGAATTTGAAAGGTTGTCATACAGAAGGATGAGATTTGTTCTCCTGGTGGCAGAACCAGGAACAAGGGGTAGATGTTGAAAAGAAACAAGTGTTGATTTGATACAGAGTTCCTAAAAATTATGGGGTTCCTAAGGGGGAGATAATTGATTTATGTTCCCTGAAAATCATCGAACAAAGGCTGAATGACCACCTATCAGTTTTAAGGATGTTATTGAAGAACTTTTTTTCAGGCATGGACAAGATTTAGTTGTTCTAATTTTGAAATTCTAGACTCAGAGACTTAAAAATTGAGCTGGGAAGATACAACATATACACACAAAAAGTTAATTAGGAAAGGGAACGAACAAATGAAGTCCGGAATGCATAGGCTACTTTTCAATTACTCTGTATGTATTGCGTATGTGTGTGGTACTTCTCCCCTTCAAATGTAAGCTCCTTGAGGCCAGGAATTATTTTTGCTTTATTATTATTAAGTATTCTTATCCTCTGCACTTAGCACAGTATTTGGCACATAATCAGTCCTTAAACGTTTTGGAATGAATTGAAGGAGTTAGTAAACTGAGGGGAAAATAAGTAAGCCAGTCCAGATGAAATAAAAAGTTTTTATAGAATGGTAGAAAATAAGGTTAAAAAAGACATTTTTAAAGAAAACTTAAAACTACACTAAGACTTTTGGGACAGTCTGTACTTTTCCCAATAGGACCTGTCCTATGCCAGACTCCATGTGTAGAAGTTACAAAAAGACAACTTCTTGCTCAATATATTGAGCACATATACATACGTATGTATATATGTGCATATACATGTGTGTATATTTATATATATATATATACTTTAAAACTTTGCCAACATTTAGTGGCATCCAAAAAGGAAATGGGATGCTTCACAAAATGGTGAGCTACAAGACTAATTCAAACAGAGGATGAATCCGAGCCAAACTAAGGCAAGGCAAACGGGCCCCGTGAAGTTAAAAGGATATCGAATTAATAGAGTACAAACCTTAGAGCACCATGGAAATGGTTATGGTTGTTATGTTTTATCATTAGACCTTTGCTAACTGTATTCGTCCCTCTGCTCTCCCCCTTCTATCTCCTTATAATGCAACACACGCACACTTACACACACACATTCACACACACACTCACACTCACACACACATGTACTTACAGTCACACGCTCACACACAGTCACACACTCAGACACACACACGCACACTCACACACTCTCACATACCCACACACACACTAACACACACACTCATACACACCCATACACACTCAGAGATACACACATACATACACACACACTCACACTTACACACACATATACTCACAATCACACACACTCATGCACAGTCACACGCTCACACACACTCACATGCACACTCACACACTCTCACATACCCACATACACACTAATACATACTCACATACACATACTCTCACATACATACACACACACACACACACACACACACACACACACACACACACTGTCTTCACTTTTGCAAATTCTAACCATTCATCCAAGTCCAAATCACAGCCTCCTTATCTAGGAACTTTCCCTGGCTTTTTCACACTTTTATGTGTTTTCTTCCCCCATCAGAACATACGCTCCTTGAGGACAGGGATTGCCATTCTTTTTGCTTATATTTGAACACCCATTGCTTTACTTGGCGCCTGGCACATAGTAAAGGCTAAAAAAATTAGTTGCCAGTCTGCCTTTCCACCAAGCTGGTTACAGGTAGGGTGATGAATTTTGTTGTGAGCTACATAGGTGGAAGAGGTATCAGCAATGTTGAAATAAGAAACATTGCTACTTTTACTTAAAAGCAAATCTTGAAGGAAGAAACACAATCTCCCGGTTCCCATACCACACAGGGAATCTCCTAGGTCTTGTCATATGTTTTTTGAGGGCCTTCACCCTTCTCTCCACAGTACCTAGAGCAATCTTAGACATGTAATATGTATGTACTTGTTCAATTGAGTCTTATACTGGCACACTGTTAACATTATCTTCCTAATATATTATATGTTATATATATAATAATATATATTATATATTTATGATTAATTCTGATTGGAGTGTAATATCTCTGAAAACTTGAGGTGACAGGTGACCCAAAGGGCAGTGGAGAGTCACATGGTAAGCTTAAATAGGCAGCTCTTTATTATGATCTCTGACCCCTGTTAAGAAGTGGCATGAGGGATATCATCTGAGAACTGAATAATCATAGCATCATCCATTCAGAACTGGTAGAGTCCTTAAAGGCCATTAAGTCCAAACATTTTATTTTATAGGTCACAAACAAGATTAGAGAGGGTGAGTCATATAGTAGTAGCGAGGCATAACAAGTTAACTGCTCAAGGGCTGCACTGGTGCTCATAATGTGGAAAAAGGACATGAACAAAGGTCTCAATCACATTGGGTAGATCCTCTGGAGAGAAACCATGAGAACACATAGAGGATAGAAAACATGAATAGGTTTTGATCAATCATAACCCACCTTGATGAAATCAAGGATCCATGGGGAAATATATTAGCATAGCAGATGAATGACTGTTTCTTCCAATTTTTCCCTAGAAGTTAGTCCAACTTTGGTATTTCTCTCATTGGGTTGACAGATGCTGGAACCTTGGCTATCTAATCTCGCAAATGGAGTTTTGCTTACAGTGGATCTTACTATTAAGATTGCATTTTGGCACAGAAGTAGATAGTTTTAGACACATTTTGCATTGGAAAGAACTTTGGTAGACCTATATCACAAAAAAACAGATATAGTGCGTGCCTCTAAAAAAATTTGATTTCTGTTAATGAGAGACTTTATAGATCAGTAGAGATCAATAGAAGCAAATGTTTTCTCAATCACCACACAGCCTAGTGTTGGGGAAAGAGTACCACTTAGCCAATGGAGAATCAGGAAACCTGTGTTTCCAGATGACCACTGACTAACCTTGTAACCTTAGGCAAGACATGAGAATCTCTGAGTCTTATTTTCTTCATCTGCCCAGTGAGTTAGGGAAATATCTAAAGGGTTCTTATCTGCATCTAGCTGCCAGTTCTCCTACTGATAGCTCTCCTCCATTCTTCAACCCTTAGCTCATCACAACTCTACTTCTGCCTGATTAGAAAATAGCATGAAGAGCAAGTTAGTATATAAGTCTCCTCACAGGTGAAATGAGTGGGTTGGACTAAGTGACCTCTGAGGTTCCTTCCAAAGTTCGTATGTATCTAAAACTATTCCACCTCCATGCTGAAATGCAATCCCGATATCAAGACTTACCAGAAGCAAAACTGTAAAGCCATGTGGAGAGTCAATTCAAAAATGTATCACACATTTATTAAGCACTAACTGTATGCACAGTACTATTTTAGAGATTGGAGGAGAAAAAAAGATAGAAAATATTAATTCCCTGTCCCCATGGGCCTTCAGTTGAGAAGGGAATTATGAGATATAAATGCATAATTATAATAGAAAACAGCAACAAATATATTAGCAAGGTGCAAAATGAACTTCTTTTTGAGGTCTAGAGAAAGTTAAAGCTTCACAAATTCCTTTTTTGAACTGTCCCCAAGAAGGCATTGACTTTAGCTTTAAAGGACAAGACACTACATGTAAGTTTCCACCAAGGTTTTCTCCTTGACCTCCTTCTGTTCTCACTCTCTATACCATCTCTCTTAGTTATCTTCTCCATTGCCATGTCTTCAGCTATTACCTCTTTAGATGACTACAAAGTCTCCAGTTTTAACTTACCCCTTGAACTCCAGTCCCGCATTTTGAATTGCCTGAAGAACATCTCTGCACGGATGTCCCATTGGCAACTCAAGTACATCATTTCTTAAAGGAACTCATCATCTTTCCCCAAAAATCTCCCCTTCATCATCATCATCATCATCACTATTAATATTATCTTTAGTTTGGTGAGGCAGTACTGAATAGTGTTAGAGTTGACCCCAGAATCAGGAAGAGTTCAGTCAGTTTCTGCCTCTGATTCACTATAACCATGTATAACCTCTAAAACTTGAAGTTTCAGAGAAAGTGCTGATAAGTATTAGTTAAGTCCTTCCTCACCTATACTAGGGGTGGGGAACCTGAGGCCTCAAGGCCACATGTGGCCCTCTAAGTCCTCAAGTGCAGCCCTTTGACTGAATCAAACTTCATATTCAGTGACTCAGTCAAAAAGCCTCACTTGAGGACCTAGGGGACCACATGTGACCTCAAGGTCTCAGGTTCCCCAACCTTGTCCTATACTGATAAAATCATAGGTCCAGTCGAAAAAAAGAAATGAAGGAATAGTTTAAGCCCATGATGTCTTTGTCTAGCCTTAATTCAATTATTTTTTTTTTACCGAAATGGAATCAGCATGGCTTCTAAGTTAAAAAGGGAATTAAACAAAAACAATTTATTAATTATTTGATGCCCATGGATCACATCAAGTTATATGACTCCACAGAAAAGCATGTTAAATGATACCTTCACCTTATGGGCTGAATGATAATAAAATGTCATTTGGACTCGATAAGTGCATCATTCTTAATGTATGTCAAAGAAAGAGGTTTAAGTTTGAATCTTAAGGTTAAATCAAACCAGTGGATGAAGGGGTTTCTTACAAAAATCTGAGTCTCTTACAGGCTCAACACATCAAGCAGAAAGCTATCAAGGAAAAAGTCATAGCTGAATCTTTTAAGAGATTGGCATCTTGAAATCAAAGTTCAATGGGAAGAACACATTTGAATCAATTAACACCTACCTACCACTCTTTTTCAGAACTATAAAATGGACCATATTTTGGAAAATATCTTCACAAAAAAAATAAAATATTAACAAAACACAAGTTCATCTCCCTAAGACAGCTATAAAATTGTTAACTTCTTCTTAAGAAAATAAAGAGGATGAAGATTGAGAAGACACTCTCAGAGCACAATATAAACAGGTCAAAACTCAACAGAAACACTTTTGGAGTAAGACCAAAATGTTTTTCTGTGTAAAAGCTGAAAATGGGCATTCACTGTTGGATCTGTGCAAAGTAAATCAAAGTTGTTTACTTCTGTAGGCAACATACGGAATGGCAAAGATTGAAGAGCAAAATCTAACCCTAAATGTCATCTTCCTGGGTGACATTCATGTGAACCTCATTGTCTTGTCATCCCCAAGACTATTCCTCCCCTCTCAACAAAATTCAAACTCTTATAATTGGGTCCCTGGCTCTGGGGGCAAGCTTTTACTTTAACTGGCTCTACCCTGGACTCACCAGGCTATCTCCAAGCCATCCTGTAAATCTCACCCTACTCCCACCACCCACACTCATACTTTTCAACTCCATCTCTACTTTATGAGCTATCTTCTCCTACCAAGATGTACCCTCCTAAAGAGAAAGGCCAGTCACAGATGCTTGCTTTTGCAATCCCAGTATGTGCCACAGTGTCTAATATAAACGTAAGCACTTGAGAAAGTTTTCTATACATTCATTCATTTATTCATTCCATTCATCTAATACTTTGATGACAAAGACATATTAAACAGATTCTAGAGCTGTGTAGATTTGTTTAGGGAAATAAAAGGATTAAAGGTGGCAATTCAGTAGTAGGTCATTGCCATCAGAAAATGACAGAGGGATAATCCTTAAGGAGCCCAAAATTTGTGATAAATGCAGTATATAAAAGGAGAAGGTAGAAATATGCAACACATCACAGCACACTACAAAAATTTAGCACCTGCCAAACATACAATCCAAAGAGACATACCCAATCCAACTCAAATTTATTAAACTTACTAGCAGGCACCAAAAATACTGTGAGAAATGAAAAACGGTTCCTGACCTCCAGGAGATTACATTCTATTCAAGGAAACCTCTGGGAAAGAAATTTCAGGCAAACCCATCAGTCAGTTGTTGCCTAGACTTAGAAAGACTACT
This sequence comes from Potorous gilbertii, assembly GCA_028658325.1. Lineage (NCBI taxonomy): Eukaryota > Metazoa > Chordata > Mammalia > Diprotodontia > Potoroidae > Potorous > Potorous gilbertii. The sequence continues at coordinate 175,688,675 of CM053769.1, forward strand.
CTGATCTACAGCTTTTCTTAAAACTTCTTGAGATTTCTCTAAGATTGCATATGGGTGAGAATGGGGAAGGCAGAACTCAAATCACTTTCTTCCCAAAAGCCAGTGTTCTTAGCAAATCTGCTCTCTATACATTTCAAAAAACGTAATCAACTCTTCTTTCCAATTGGTTTGTAGTTAGTCTCCTTTCTAAACAATCTTCTTCACCAGGCATCTAATCCTAACTTATATATTTTACTTACATTATTGTCTACCAAAAAGAGAAGAGAGTTGACATATACTAAGGGTTTAAGTGACATCCTTAGGGTACTTTGCAAGATAGGGCAAAATCTCTTTAATTCAATTCAGCAAACATTGATTAAGTACCTACCATTTGCCAGAGCTCAGAATCTCTGAGATACATAATCTCAGAAGGCATTTAGTCCAAATAAATCTTGAAAAGGAAAAGAAATCCTATCTCCGATATCCACAAGTAGGAGTTAACTCACCTCTTCTGGAAAACTTCCAATAATCATATGGCTAATCCATTTCCTTAAGAAGCATTCTATTTCTTTGGGATCACTCTTTTGATCCTAGGGGCAGTTAGAATAACTAGAATACGAGGCCCAGAATCACGAAGACCTGAGATGAAATCTAGCCTCAGACACTAGTGGTGTGACACTAAGCAAGTCACTTAACTTCTGTCTGCCTCAGTCAGTTTCCTCAACTTCCAAATGGAGATAATAGAAGTACCTACTCCAGGGCTGTTGTTCGGGTCAAATCAAATAATATTTGTAGAGCACTTAGTATGTTGCCTGACACAGAAAAAATACTTGCTTCTCGTTGCTGTGAAGTTTTACCTTCCAGGGAGCCTAAATCGATTCCTCAGAAGGTAAGTTTGTTAAAGCCAGGAATTGTTTTTTCCCTCGTATATGAGAGGTGCTTAATAAGTGTTCACTGAAACTAATTTAGACTAAAATGAGTAAAACCAGATGAACAATTTATATAATAATAACCACATGGAAAGATAATCAATTTCAAAAACTTCAGATATCTGATCAGAGTGATGACCAACCTGAATTCCATAGGATCAGTGATAAAGTACACTAGCCACCTCCCAAGAGAGAGGAGGCAGGCTCAGGGTGAGTCTGAATTAAGGCGTGACCAGTGAGAAAATTCTGGTTTTTTGACTATGCATATTTATCATAAGGATTTTTTCTTCCCCTCCCCAAGAAGTAGGGGAGAAAACAAAGGAAAATAAAATAGATTTTGTTCATTAAAAAATTAAATTTAAAAATAAAAATAAACAAATGCTCATTGAATTGTTTCTAATTATGTCATCAAGACTTGAGCAGAACAAATAGCATATTTCTTCTATATGAGGGCCCTTTGAATTCTTGAACCCAACTTTTATGTTTCTCCTGAGCTTTCTCTAAGCTAAACACCACTAGTCCCTTCTACTGGTCCATCATATATCACAGTTTCTAAGTGCTTCACTATCCTGGCTACTCACCTCCTCTGGATGCTCCCCAGGACATCATTGTCTTCAGAACTAAATTCTTTGAGACAAAAAAAAATTAAGAACCCCTGGTTTATATCTTATTCATACAGTTTATACCAGATTAAACTCCATAGGCAAAGAAAATCCAACTTTTAACCAACCTCTAATAGCCTTGGGTTTGATGGCCTCTCTCTTCATTTGAGGAGAGATGTATATCTCTATTACTTTTTTACCATTTTTATAAAATTTAAGAGATCATAAAAATGGGAAAGGGTCCTACATGTACAAAAATATTTACAGCAACACTCTTTGTGTTTCCAGAAAACTGGAAAACAAAGGGGATTCCCATCAATTGGGAAATGGCTGTATAAATTGTGGTATATGAATGTAATGGAATACTTTCAGAGAGGCCTGGAAAGTTACATGAACTGATGCTAAATGAAAAGAGCAGAATCAGGAGAACTCTGTATGCAGCAACAACCACAGTGTGAGAGGATTTTTTTTGGTAGACTTAGTAATTCATTGCCATGCAAGGACTTGAAAAATTCTCAATGGTCTTTTAGACAAAATGCCTTCCACATCCAGAGAAAGAACTATGGAATTCAATAGCAGAATGTAACAGATCATTTTCTTTTGTATTACATTTTGGTTTGTTATATGATTTCTCCCATTCATTTTAGTTCTTCTATATAACTTGGCTATGGTGAAAATGTATTTAATAGGAATGTATTTGTAGAACCTATATAAAATTGTGTGCTGTCTCTTGGAGGGAGGGAGGGGGAAAGAAGCGGGGAGGAAGAGGAGAGGGAAAGGAGAGAGAGGATGGAGGGAGGAGGGAGGGAGGGGAAAAATATGTTACATGGGAGTGATTGTAGAACACTGAAAATAAATAAAATTTAAAAAATTTAAAAAATAAAATTTAGCATTTGTTTCTCTAATGTCTTATATTGTTGGCTAATTATTAGTTCATGGATCTTGTCTTCCTATCAAGACTGTGAGCTACAAAAGCAGAAAAGAGATCCTATATTCCTATATTCACATAGGCATATAGTAGGTGCTCAGTGAATACTTTTCAACTCAAATCCAAATTAATATTCAGACTCAAGTAAAACCAACAGGATAAAAATGGTTAATATTTATATAGCACTTGCCATGTACTAGACCCTGTGCTAAACATTTCATAATTATCCTATCATTTGATCTGCACAGCAACCTTGAAAGATGCAGTCCTATTTTACAAATGAGGAAACTGAGGCAAATAGGTGTAGAAATTTTCCCAGGGTCACATACCTGGTAAGTGTCTGAGGTCAGATTGGAACTCAGGTCTAATTTCACTATTTCTGACTATCTAACTATCTATAAAGCCCTCACCAGCCTTAAAGAATCTATCGATCTACAAGTTTAGTAAGTATTAAAGTATCTACTTTCTACCAATCACTGTGGGTTATAGGCATAATTGAAATAGTCCCTGTTCTCTAGGAACTTAGATTCTATCCAGTGCCTTCTTTCTAAAAAGAAAGCTACATGAGACAACGAACATAGTAGTGGGCTTGGAATGAGGGATAGCTGATTCAAACCCCACCTCAGACACTGTGGCCCTGGATGAGGGGATTGGCTTCTCTTAGCCTCAGCCTTCTGAAGTGTAAAATGGGGTAACACTAGCACCTACTTCACAGGTTGTTGTGCAGAACCAATGAGGGATCTGCATTTATTAAAAAAAAATCACAAAAATCCTGTCAAACAAGCTAGTTGAGAGAGATATTGAGTGTTTGAGCACCTTGACTTTTCCCAGGAAATATTTTAATTGCCATGGTTCAACTGCATTTAATGAGTACCCATAATTGGAACTATCACCTCCTTTCTTTGTCTTCCTATATTGCCCCTTAGTTCTCTCTTATTCACCATCTTGCAGGAGTTATTATATACAGCAGCATGCCTGGGTATGTGCCATATCTTCCCAGACTACTGTATTATAAGCCCTATGAGGAGAGGATGAGAATCCCACAGCACTGCCATTGTGTCGGGGAAAGGAGGAAGCTTTGCAGGCATCTAGGTGTGCCCACAGGCTGGCACATCAGCAGGTCTCCTCCTTTGTAAGGACTGTCAGCTTATCAAAGTCGATGCCCATGAAAAAGTAGGATAATTTTGATAACAACATCTAGTATTTATATGATGCTTTAAGGCTTACAAGTGCTTTACACATGCTATCTCATTTGGTGCTCACAATAATCCTGCAAAGTGGGTGCTATTATTAATTCCCATTTTAGAGATGAGTAAACTGATGTTAGAAGAGGTGAAGTGACTTGCTCTGGATCATATAATTATTAAGGATCTGAGGCAAGATTTGAACTCAGGTCTTCTTGACTCCACGTCCAATTCTCTGAAGGGGAAGACTTCATCCTTCTTATTTCATTGTTTGAGCGCTAGAAAGCGGGAAAGAGAGTGAGAGAGTCAGTGCAGGAATCAGGCACTAGAGTCTAATGGAAATAATCATAGCAACCTTAAAGTTACAGAATGTTCACCATACATTCCTCACAATGATCCTGAGAAGGAGGCTGTGTAAGTATATTATCCTCATTTGACAAATGAAGAAATTGATAATCAGAGAAGGAGCCCAGACTAAAAATAAGTAGACCTTGTTTCTAGCCTTGTCTTTCTCACTTACTGGTCCAGTAAGGGTACTTAATAGTTATGTGCCTTAGTCTCTATAGTTGTCAAATGAGAAGAACTCCTGCTCCATCTCTTTCATAAAATGGTTCCTTGGGCTTTTTTTCTTTCATTTGTTTTTACAAGAAAGAGATGAATTGCTTCACAAAGAGTTAAAAACCTAAGGCAAGGAACACAAATGCCCAAGAATGTCTCCTTGGATGGAGACATTCCCCATCCACAGGCAGTGCAGCAGACAAGCCCCCTTCACTTCCCCAAAGCAGGAGCAGCCCCAGTGCTCTGCAGGTGGTGGGGGGAGGGGGAGTTACAAAAGCATGAAAATAATAGAGACTGGATTGTTTATACTTGTGGAAAAGGATGTATGAATATGGATAAAAAAAAAAAAACCCTGTACACATTTTGCTAATTACCCTACATCCGTGTTAAAGCAAAAGGAACCCACTGCCTATTTCCAAGCCAATCTGACCTCACCCATCTTCCCCCAACCTCACCATTTTTCTTTGCCCCCCAGGAGAAATGATTGACAGTGTTCCCCTGTGTGAGAGCTACATGGATCCCTTTGGGTTAAATGCTGACCCACGGATAATTCCATTCATGCATCTTGCCAAGCAGTTGATGGAGAAAACCCCCATCCCAATGATCCCAGCTGGCACAAGCTATTTCCCTACATTTCCTCAAAAGAATAAAGCCAGGATCATCATATCACAAGCAAGAACATGATGGAACTCAAAAGAAAAGGAAACATACACACAGACGCACAGAAACATTCACACAGACTTTATAGGAAGCTAGAACAATGGGTTGAAAAGTAAAAGAGTAAATTAGCTGGGTTTTTGGTCTATACAATAATATCCTTCTCCCCATGACCCCACACTCAAAAAAAGTTGCTTGACTGTCTCTCCTTTTCCATTTTCTTTTTCATTCCACCCCACCCCAATGAGGTATTTTTGACTGAATTAACCTGATGTGTGGTATTAAGGACACACAGCTATAAGGAAAGAAATATGTTGAGTCCCATTAATACAGCAGCAGCAACTTCCCCTGAAGGACAGAGGAGAGGGGAGGAGCAGTGGGCAAGGGAAAATGTCTATTGGACAATCACCAAACATCAAAAGTCTTAGGGGTCCTTGGAATTGATGACCCAGGAACCTCAAGCGTAGAAACACAACAAGAAAACCAGGTTGCTGTTGCAATCTCAGTTTCCTCATCTTTACAATGAAACCATTAAAATAATTATTTTAAGAGTCCATTCCAGTCCTGAATCACCACTTAGTGGTATTATTCCAGAACTGATTGCAGAGGTGATTGTGCTCTCAGTTCCACATACCATATTTTTGGAAGTTTAATGGTAAAACTAGAAGACATTCTATGTGAGGATTAACTGAAGAGTCTCCAGAAGGAGATCACGAGGATGATAAAGGACCTCAAGTCTATTTCACGCGATAACTAATTGAAGGAACTGAGGATGGAACTTACCTTAGGGAAAAGAAAAATCAGAAGAAATGGGGCTGCAGCCTTAAAGAATTTGAAGGGCTATCTTATGGGGGAGAGATTGGATTTGTTCTGCTTGACCCCAAAGGGCAAAGCAGGGTGTGGTGAGTGGCAGTTCCAGAAAGATTTAGGATTTATATTCTTTATAACAAAGTCTGTCCCAAGGTAGAATGGACAGCCTAGAGAGACGGCATTCGAGAAGTGTCTGGAAGTCAACCTGACAGGTGCTAGCAGAGATTCCTTTTGAGTATTACATGGATTCAATGACCACTGAAATATGTACTGTGTATGCTTATATACATATATATATACACATATGTATACATACATATATGTCTACATTTATATACATATACATACATGCTCAAATTCTAGAATATTAAATGTCAGTTTATTATCACATGCCAAGTGAACCACTTTAGTTCTCCAAAGAGAACATTTAGGCTTCATCTTTGTTGTTTCTCCTTGGTTCTCAGGAGTCACAGGAAAGCTGTCAAACAAACACCATGAGGCAACTCCAGTGGCTCCCTATTACCTTCAGGATCAAATGGAAAATCTTTTGTTCAGCCTATAAAGTCCTCCCTCTACCTTTCTAGTTTTCTTATGCCTTAATCTCCCTCGGCCCATCGCCAGTCTTTGATACAATGACACCAACCTCCTCACTATCCTTTACCCAAAATACTTGAAAATGAATGATTCTGTCCATTTTCACTTACTGTCCCCCATGCCTGGAACACCCTCCCTCCTCAATTCTGCCTCTTAGGTTCTCAGGCTTCTTTCAAGCCTCAGCTCAAGTCCTACCTTCTACAGGAAGCCTTTCCTGGTACCCATGAACCCCTTCCCTCTGTTGATCACCTCTAATTTATCCTGTATACATCTTATTTGCACATAATTAATTTCATGTTTTCTTCCCCATTAGACTATAGGCTCTTTGAAAGGAAGGACTACATTCTGCCTTTCTAGCCCCAAGCCTTTGCACAATTCCTGACACATAGCCGACCATTAGGAGGCATCTTTGCTTAGAAAACCGCAAATGAGGTCACAAAGAGTCAGACAGAACTGAATCACTGAACAACAGCAAATAGATGCTAACTGACTGACTAACTGGTACAGCAGACAGAGTGCTAGACTTGGTGTCAGGAAGACCTGAGTTCAAATCCACCCCGTGATGATTACTGTGTGCTCCTGGGCAAGTTATTTAAATTCCCTAACCCTTACTTTCCTCATCTGTAAAAGTGAAAATAATAAATTAAAAAAAATGAAATCTATTTATCAGGTTGTTTTGAGGATCAAATAGAAAACATATGAAAAGTGCTTTATAAACCTTAAGGTGCTATATATGTGTGTGTATTTGTGTGTATACATGTATCTGTTGTATGCATGCATGTATATGTGTATATGGTATTTGTTGTTATTATACATATATAATTTATAAATGTAGATTCAAATAGATCTGTGATCATATATATGTAGACGTATGTATGTAGATAGGTAGGTATAGATAGCAGGGTGCTAGTAAATGTTTTACAATCAGCTCTATCCCCAAAAAAAAGTATGCATAACACACTTCTACGTTTAATCTGCATTAAACAAGCTCATATTGGAAATTTAACAATCAGCTCTCTGATAGACCTGACTTCACCATAGTCTTGAACACACATATAATTAAATGAGTCTATGATTCATAGACATACACACAGCACACATGCCTGACTCATAGTAAATACTGAATTGCTTAAACTATCTATCTACACATATACGCCTAATAAAAACTGAATTTAATAAGAAGAAATCTAAAGTCCCACAACTAAATTTTAAAAAATCGATTGCACAAGATGGAGAAGGCATTGTTGGATGAGATATCATGTAGAAAAGATCTTAGAATTTTACTGCCTTGAAAGCTCAATATGAGTCATCATTTTGTCAGAGCAGCCAAGAAGTTAACTTTAAAGTTAATTAAGCAAGGGAGAGTCTTCCAAAGAGTGGGTGAGAGCCCCCTTTGCTTCACCAGACCACATAGGTTCATAGGTTTAAAAATTGGATTCAATCCCATGTGCTGTATTTCAGAAAGGACTCTAACAAACTCAACCACATCTAGAGGAGGGTAGCCAGAATGTGAGGGGGAACTAGGGAACATGTGAAGATTTTTCAAAGGAGAACATATTTATCCTGGAGAAGAGCAGCCTTCCAGGGCACATTGTGCCAATCTTTAAGTATTTGAATACTTGTTGTAAAGAATTACATGACTTTTCCCTAGCCCCAGAGGGCAGAACTATGATAGTGATTGGAAGTGATTGGAGGAGTGGATGCAGGTTTGATGTAAAAAAAACTTCCTAATAACTAGAGTTACCCAAAAGTGGAAAGGATGAATTAAAGCTCTAGAGGTACCCCTGAGGGGTCATATACATAGATAGACATCAAAGATGATGAGCTAATGCTGTCAGCTCAAGACCCCACATGTCTGCTCCCCCATACACACCCCATGCTTCCCAAAATTAACAGTTGAGAATTATTGTCAGCCTTAAGTGGCTTATAAAAAGGAATATTTCCAAAGATGGTGCAGCATTCATTAAGGGAGTACAGTAAGAATGGGGGCCATTTCCAGTCATCTTTATTTATATCTTGCCACTGGACCCAGATGGCTCCAGAGGGGAAAGTGAGGCTGTTGACTTTGCACAGCCCTCCCTCACCTAAATCCAATTCACTTGCATGTCAAAGCATCTATGGCATGGTCCTCTTCAAGAAGGCAGGATGAATAACAAAAAGAACAATTAAAACAAAATAACCCCCTAGAAGTCTGGCACACTCTCCTATAAGCATATGAAGATTCCAGGGCAGAGTGAGCTCAAGATTAGTGAGTCTATGTGGTAAAGGAGTGACTCATAGTTCCTGGATGCTACAAGACTTTTTCTCCAATCCTTAGGGAATTCAAGAAGTTTCCTTAAGTAAGAGCTCCTCTTGAGGGGAAGGTGGAGAGGAGACCTAGGCTGAAGCTGGAGCCAAAACCTCTCCTTCCTCAGTGGAATGAACTAAAATTCATACTTGCCCCCAGCCCAGTTTTCTAGCTTAAAAAATTATAGTGGACTCTTGTAGCATGGTCAAGTTCTCTCAACTTATCGAAATGGGATTCTTCCACAATTATCACTCCAATTCAAAGGACTTAGTCTAAAGCCAGGGACTGATGGAGCGAGTAAGTATGCTATCGTTTTCTCTAAAATAACAAGAGGGCATCAAGGTGATGTGGGAGATAGAACATTACACTTGCAGTCAAAAGGAGTCAATTTCAAATACTGCCTCTGACATTTACTAGGTGTGTGATCCTGGGTAAGTCACTTAACCTGCCTGCCTCAGTTTTCTCAACTGTAAAGTAGAGATAATAGTAGCTACCTAACTCACAGGGTTGTTGTGAGTGATCAAAGGAGAAAACATAAAAAGCGCTATGTAAACCTTAAAGCATTATAGAAATTATGGCCCGTGTGACTATTAGTGAAGTGACTTGATTGAGTAAATATCAATCAATCCCACCCTTACATACACTTGTTCTGAGTCTGCCAAGAGGGTAGATCAAACG
>CM053769.1:175698380-175720265 GCA_028658325.1 Potorous gilbertii
AGGTAGGGAATAGATGTTCAAGCCTTATCCTTGAGACTCAAAGAGATTAATTAACTTGCTTAATATTCCAATCCATTCAAAGTCAACTATTGATTGACTTTGCTACTCTCACTCCACTCTCCAAAATAGACCACCAGAAGCTACTCATAGGAAAAGTCAAGTTACTTTATAGTAGATTCCCTGTGTCCAAGCATCCTCTTCTTCACCCCTCCCATTTTCCTTCCTGTCTTACTGCTGTCAAATAGAGTATTCTACCTACTCCTACACATGTGCACACATGCATACGCATGCACACACACACACACACACACAAAACCTTTTCCAACCTCTTTCTCTGAGAATTAAAATTATCACCATTCTTACTGGAATTAATGTTAATCAATTGTGCTTCTGTTCTCACCATCTCTGTAATTTCCCAGACTAAAATTCCTTTTTCAGTCTACCATTCTCCCATATGTGTTGTCTCTTCTTAAGGGCAGGGGCTATCTTACTTCTGTTTTTATTTCCCTGGTGCTTGGCACATAGTAAGTGCTTAATAAAGACTTTTCATTCATTCATACAACAAACATTTATCTAAACTAAAATTCAATTAGCATTTATTAAGCTCCTCCTTGGTGCAAGGCAGAGAGGCCATGTGGTATGGTAAAGAAAGGGCTTGCCTTTGAGTAAGCAAGACATGAATTCAAGTCCTTTTTCCAATTAATACCAGCTACCTGGCTGTGAGCAAGATACATACTCTCTCAGTGACCCAGGAGATTCTCTAAGAAAAGGATTTTTAACACCCCTCTTTTGTGTCTTGGACATTTTTGGCAATCTGGTAAAGCCTTTAGATCCCTTCCTAGAATAATTTATAAGGAAATAAATGAGTGAAGAAAATGCTAACTTTCAATTAGAAGTTAATAAAAATACAGGAGAAAAAAATTTTCCCATCCAAGTTCAGTTCATGAACCCTCTTGAGATCCATGGACCCCAGATTCAGAACCCCTACTCTAATACCATAAATTACAGAGGAGTGGTTAATTGCATCAATGGAAAGATTTTTCATACTAGGAGTTCCCTATACAGATTTTTAAAAAAAATGTATATGCAAGGCACTCAGCAGTATATTGCATCACTCAAAAAATAAACAATCACATTCACTTTGACTAGCATGTGACCCTCAATTTCTACACTCCTAGCTATCAACATAAGACTTAAAAGATAGTTCTTTCTTGATCTTTGAGTATATAGTATACCCTTATCTGATACTTTCATCTCAGGCATCTACCAAAGGCCTTAGAAGTGACCTTATTGTAGTAGCTTTTCATCATTCAAAAAAGAAAAAAAAAGGAGGTATTCAGTGGCATAAAAGACGAGCATTGACTTTTCCATTGGTAATCTGGTCTATGTGTTCCCTGCAACTGAGCATTTTCAGAAGGCCTGACTGTCTGGGTTAATTGTTTAATGCTTTTAGTTAGAATTAAACTTTGCACCTGCTCTGACAGTGATAAATTAAATGTGCTCCTTTTCCAATACTGTTGCCCTCTTTAAGTAGAGACCAAGAAGTGTATCTCCCTTCTTCCCTAGCGTTTGAGGAATCTGTGCTACATTGGAGTGTAAACCAGCATAATTTGTCACTAGAGCTAGCGCCAATTAAATTGATTGCGTTGAACTGAACTTTAGGACCTCTAATGCAAGCACTAAGGGAAAAATGGGCTTTTTTCTACCCATTTCCCCATGTGGCACTTAGGCATAGCTCAACAGTGGAAGGCTTTCAAGGTTCAAAAGGGTTTTATTTTCAAAAGAAATGGGCATTGATCAGTTGCATTTAAAGGCAAAGATAATTCCAGAGCTTGAAGGCTGGATTTGTGTTTAAGGTCTAAATCTCTTTCTTTAACCTTGGGGGGCCAGTATAACATAAAAGCAGCGAAGAGATTAAGATTACAAAGGGTTGGTGAGTGTAAATGATGCTGCTTGGTCCAGATTCACAAGCCTAGGCACAGGTCAATTCGTGACCTATTGGGTTCTTACACCTGTAAAAACAACTTGTGCTGATTTGTCCCCCCAGTGCTATCTCTCCAAATGGTTCTGGATAGAAAAAGGAGAGGAGGATGGGACTTGCTTATAGCAAGAGAGTTCAGCTTTACCTCCCCAAAGCTGATTGAAAAAGTAAACACTCTAAAGGTCAGTGTGGCAGAGACAGTCAGAAAATTCTCTCTCTTTGTCAGTGTAGCACAAACAGCCTATGAATGAGAGGGGCTGGGATACAGCAGTCCAATCCTCCATTGGGAGGTGTAGTTTCAATAGCTTGTTCAGTCCCAGGAAGGCCTGGAAAGAGTGGAGAGGAGCTTCATCCAGTCATTATCTTGGCCACATCAGCTTTAGTTTGTTATGCCAAGTCCTACCAACAGAGGTTGTAAATATGCTCTAAAAAGTTATTACACTGGCCTTCTAGGTTCCTTTATTTAGTGGCTACCAATTTTTTATTTCCTCCCATTTTGCCTCTTGGCTCTGATTCCCACCATCAGCCCTGTAGAATATCATCACAATTTGAGCAGCCCCACATGTAGATCAAATCCAGGAAGCTTAGAGTGCCAGATCAATCGTCTCTATTTCCACCAAAGGCAGTGAAACTGGAGGGAAATTTGCCCATTCACTCACTCAGACAATTAGTTTCTCTCCCGCCCTCTTCCTTAAAGAAACAGTGCGGTTGACAATAATGCCAACTTGACATAAACTTCACTGCCCGGTTCCCTCTAATTCCTCCTTTCCTAAATTCTAGTTCCCACATGACAACAGGCCTCTTGTCTTCTTGCAGAACTCTAGCTTCATAGAAAAATCCATAAATGGGAAGAGATGAGCCATTGTAAAATTTTCTTTGTCCTTCCGATTGGTCCTTTATAGAAGGAATTCAACAACTTTTCCCTTCAGATTCACTGGGTTCAGCAGCCATCTAGTGTTTTTGTTCTCTTTGGTTCCATGCATTTGTAGATTCAAAACAGAAGCAGGGCCCATTGGCACAGTGGGTGGAGTTCCAATGGCATGGTGGGGTACCATGGGAGGTGGGCAGCAATGGGCCCGTGGGTTAGTTTATAACAGAAAATATTAATAGGCCCAGTGAAACCTCCCAGCATTTAATTACAAAGAAGGACTATACTGACACTGCCTACTGATGACATGTGTGTCCAAGAATGTGCCAAGTGATAGTTTATTGATTTATAGTGCAAAAATTCAAATCTGCTTCCTCATTTGTGCATATCATACTACTAAATTAAAACAGGAAACAAAAAATATCTCTTCTCCCAACGTCCTAATATTTGCTGTGTTCTGTGCCCCTCCCCCACATCCTAATTAGGATCTATAGTGATCCCCCAGAGGAAGGAGATACTTACATCTCTTTGATCAGCACAAACACCCTTTGGACACACTACTATCGGTACTCTAGGGGTAAGATGAATCTAAATGGATTCAGCCCGGGATCCTCTGAGTGATGTTTCCCCAGAAAGTATCATTACTGGGACATTCAATACCCAGCCCAGATTAGTTAGCCAGGCAAAGGACAAAGGAAGTGAAAAAAAAAGAAGCAGGAACATGGTACCAAATAATATGGGTTGCCAAGAAGAAAGAGGAAATGACAGAAAGTCTAACAGCCAGGCAAAGCAAGAAGACTCCTTATGACAAGTCTTCATGTGGTTTAGGTTTGAAAATTTTACAGGACCCTCTTCTCCCTACCCTGCACTCCAGGAGAGAACAGTAAGGTTCTTAGCAGAAAGGTTCAGGCTGGAGGTTCAGTGAAAGGAGGTTGGAGTTTCTGGGATCACTCAGAGTGTTGGTCCTGATATCTGGTTCACCTGAAATTTCTGTCAGTTGATTGACTAGCCACCTGCTGTGTGCCAGGTACCTTGCTCAGTTCTGGGGTGTACAAAGAAAGGCAATAAGGCTCTCAAGGAACTCACAGTCTATGTCCAAGAGAATTATCACTGACTCAGATATTTCGCTCCTTCTGTGCTTGGACACAGAATCTTCTGGTAGATTGAGAGCTGGCAAAGACTTCAGAGGCCACCCAGCAAGTGTCCAAACCTGTCATTCTTCAGATGAGGAAACCGACTCCTGCAGAGATTAAGAGACTGGTCCAAGGTCATACTAGTAGCCCATAGAAGAACTGGAACCCTCTCACCATAAACCCAACGCTTTCCACTTCATAACTCTACTTTATGAAGATACAGGGGTGGGGAACCAAATTACCCACTTCCCCTGTCCTTCCACGGCAATTCCAATCCTGCAAAGAGGGTTGTGTCTGTTGTAATTCATCATACCTCATCTGTTAATTGCTTTACATTACCATGTGTTTTTATAAATTAAATTTCCTTTTTTATTTAACAATCGTCAAAACCCTTGAAACATGTTAATATTCAAAAAAGAACAAGAAAAAAGGCTTCCATAAGAAACTGTGAATTTCTCCTATGTACCATTTATTTTTAAAGAAATATAGATAGGCATACATATGTTCAATTTGATTAGATAATAACAAATAATTAATAATAGCGCATGGCACTTAATATGCACTAGATACTGTGCTAAGTGCTTCACAATTAGTATCTCACTTGATCCTTGTAACAACCCAGAAGATAGGTGTGATAAATATTCCCATTTTACAGATGAGGAGACTGTGGTAAACAGACGTTAAGTGATCAGGGTCACACAGACAGTAAGTGCCTGAGTCAGATCTCACTGGCTCCAGGTCCAAGGCTCTATCCACTGTGCCACCTAGTTACTGGGAAGTAACAAAACTCATCTATGTCTCTTTATGTACTCTTTCATTTTCTTATTTTTTTCATCTATCTCTATCTAATAACCTACCAACCCCACCTCATCCCCTGTTGCTTTTCCTAATTAAACTGTTTTGTAATGAAACTCAACAACACTCCACTTGTCTACCCAAAAATCTTTAATGGCTCCCCTAACTTCTATCATGTCAAGTCTAAGCTTGTCTTCCCCACTTTCAACATCCACCATTTACCTGCCCTCCACCCGTCTAACTTTCTCTGACACTGTACAGTCCCTTCATTTCCTCATGTCTCATAAAAACACCAGGCTCACTTCTCCCTCTATTCGTTCCTTACCCCATCCTGTTCCCTCCTCCAATACTACCCAAAGAGTCTTTCTGCATCCTTTTTACCTATCCAAAATCTTTCTATCCAACAAGGTCTTTTGTCATTGGGTTATTGTTCAGTTGTGTCTGACTTTGTGACCCCATGGGCCATGTTGTCCAAGAGATTTTCTTGGCAAAGATATAGTGTAATGGTTTGCCATTTCCTTCTCCAGTGGATTAAGACAAACATAGGTTAAGTGGCTTGCCCAGGGTCACACAGCTAGTAAGTGTCTGAGGTCACATTTGAACTCAGATCTCCCTGACTCCAGGCCCAATGCTCTACCCACTGTACCACCTAACTGCCCTCAATATGACCTACCTGCTCCGTAAATCATCAACTTAAATCCTGTGGCATATATATATATATATATATTCTATAACACACAATTTAGCACTTAATTATTGCTATCCTGTGTGGTCGACTTTAGTTTCTTGAGTATCAGTGTTCTCTACCCATTTAAATTATAATAGGTTCCTGAAGCATTTTTAAATTTCCCTTAAATTACCTTAGCAGAGAGGTTTAGATGGGGATGATTGAACTTATGATTTCATTGATCTAGGGAACTCCCAGGTGAAGAAACTCCTTCAGTTAATACACTTCACACCCCTGCCCTCTATAGTCCTAGAGAGTTGGCTATTGCATTGAGAAGTTAAGTGACTTGCCCAGGGTCACAGAGCCACTATATACAAGAAGTGGGGCTTGAATCTAGATCTAGCTTTGAGGACAGCCTTCTATCCACTATACCACAGGTAGGGAACCTGTGGCTCATGTGACCTTCTAGATCCTCAAGTGCTGTCTTTTGACTGTATTCAGATTTGTTCTGTAAAATTTAGATTCAGTCAAAAGGTTGCACTTAAGCATCTAGAAGGCCACATGTGGCCTCAAGGCCTCAGGTTCCCCTATCCTGCACTATATCATACTGCCCTTGATATATAGTAAGTATTCAATAGTTAGTGGATGAGATGAAGGTCCAGTAAAATCAGACCAAAATATTTCTTCTCATTCATCTCCAAGTTCCTTCTCATACACAGTGGATAGAGCACTGGACTTAGAGCCAAGAAGTATGGAGTTCAAATCCAACTTCAGGTGGTTTTTAGTTGTATGACCCTGGGCAAGTCACTTAATCATTCTTTGCTTCTGTTTCCTCTTTTGTAAAATGATAATGACAATAAGACCTACCTTCTATGGGTGAAGATAGAATGAGTCAACATTTGTAATGTGCTTTGCAAACCTTCAAGTGATATACAAATGTTAGCTGTTAGTATTATTAGTTATAATAAGTAGATGTACTAAAAAGAGAAGACAAGAGACATATAAGAAAGTCATTGAAATTAGCATATTTGCCTATGTCTCAAGTCAAACAGAAATCAGGATAGGACAAAGAAAATCGTTGAGTTTTATAGGACACCCTTTCCCTGACCTTCTCTATGATTGTAGAGAGTGTCACCCCTCTTCTAGTCGCTAAGACTCACAACCCATCAGTCATCCTCACTATCTCTCACCCCTCATATCTATCTGTCAATTTCACCTTTGCAACATCTCTCAGATATACCTCTTTCTCTCCTCTGATTTCTGTTCAGTCATTTTTCAGTTGTGTCCAAACTTTCATAACACCATTTGGTTTCTTCTGGGGGGAGAGGCAGAGATACTAAAGTGTCTTGCTATTTCATTGCCATTTCATTTTACAGTTGAGGAAACTGAGGCAAACAGGGTGAAGTGACTTGCCCAGGGTAGTTCAACTAATAAATGTCTGAGGCTGCATTTGAACTCAGAAAATGAGTCTTCCTAACTCCAGGCCACCTAGCTGCCTTCTCAGATATTGCCACCCAAAATCATTTCACACCTGGATTACTGCAACAGCCTGCTGATGTATCTGCCTGCCTCAAATGTCTCCCTGTTCCTATCCATCCTCCATTCAGACAGTAAAGTGATTTTCCTAAAGTGATCTGATCATGTCACCCCACACACACACACTCAATAAGTGGCTCCCTATTGCCTGCAGAATCAAATACAAAATCCTCCAAAGAGCATTTTAGGTTCTTTATAACCTAGCACAGACCTACCTGTCCTCTGTTTTCTTACACCTTACTCCCTGTCATGTACTTTTTTGACCCAACGACCCTGGACTCATGGTTGTTCCATGAAGAGGATATTCCCTCTTTTGGCTCAGGGCATTTTTTCTAGCTGTCCCCCATACCTGCGATGTTTTCTTCCCACTAGCTTCCTTTAAGTCCCAACTAAAAAACTCCATCTTCTATAGGAAGCCTTCCCTCATTCCATCTTAAGTTTCTCCTCTGTTAAGTATTTCCTACTTCTCATAGACATCTGTGTGTATGTGGAGGTATATATTTGTAGGTTGGATCACCATTAGATTGTACGTTCCTGGAGGGCAGGGACTCTCTTTTGCTTCTTTTTGTATGCCTATCACTTAACACAGTGCTTGGCATATAGTAGACAATAAATGTTTACTGATCAATGAAAATCACCTGGTAAACCCTAAAACTAATGGGATTATCTGCCTTTCCTGTCTGTTCTCTTTTTATTTGGGGGCTGATAAAGGAAGGAGTCAGTCTATGAGTTAGAGACAGATTTTTGTGTACTCTAAGTTCTCTGAGATGGACTTGGGGAAGGCCTATCCAAGCTCAGTTCATTTTTACAATTCAATTCACTCCCTTTGGAAAGCCAAAGGAAAAAAAGACCAAGTAAAGCAGACTACACAATCATTCCGTCCTCTGACCTCCTGCCAGTTCTCCCAAATTAAGCCACACAACATAGACTTTGATCACATACCATCTTCTATTGCTCTCTATTCACTTCACATAGGTTATTGCTTTCTTCCTGACAAGCTCCCAAAGGGCAGAGATCATGCTTTTCTTATGGGCTGGGCAGAGAATAGTGGGAATGTATTAAATACTCATTCATTAATTGGTCAGTTGAGTGACTAGGAGAAGTATTGGTCTACAGAGCTACTGCCACTTGGAGGATCCAAATAGGTTTTGCGATGGATCGGTGATTTGCAAAAACTGTTGGAAAGCTGTAGCCCAGGACCAGGAGGTCCCTTTGGCCAAGAATAACAGGCCTCCAGGAAAGTCAGGGAAGAATTCTATGAGATATTTCCAAATCAACTGCTCTTTCTACAAAGCTCATTTCAATTTCTATGGAGTAGGGTTTAAAAG
The DNA here is from genome assembly GCA_028658325.1 of Potorous gilbertii. Taxonomy (NCBI): domain Eukaryota; kingdom Metazoa; phylum Chordata; class Mammalia; order Diprotodontia; family Potoroidae; genus Potorous; species Potorous gilbertii. Next base: position 175,706,689 of record CM053769.1, read on the forward strand.
AACCCAGTAATTAAGGCAGAGGCTAGTCAGTCTTTAAGGACCTACCCTGCTTGTCCTCTATCACCCCAACAGGTCTGCAAAGGAAGCTGAATCCAGCCCAAGATCAGATTTATTTTTCCATGAATCTAGGTATCCTTAAAGTCAGTTTCTACCAGCAATGGAAGCTGACTTGATTGGAGACTTTAAGAATGTGCAAAAACTTTCGTAAATGGTTTATGTCTTTGTAGAATGTACATTATATCCTGTGAACTAGCTATCCTAACCCACAAATGCTTGGAATTGGAATGAGTGGATTAGCTTTGCAAACGCATCAAGATCAGGTCAAGTTCACTGGACCCTCAAGTGAGCCTAAAACCCTGTTTAGAGCTAAACTTGAAAAACTATTAGTGTTTTTACACTGATTTATCTTTGTTTCCTTCTGCCCCTCCCCACCCTCCAACTTGCCCCTAACAACCTTTCCCTTTCTGCCTTTTGCAAAATGAGACATTAGCCTACTTTTCAGGAAGGCAATAGGATGGAGAATGGGGAATACATTCTATAAACCATTTTCTAATAAATCCAAATAGGCCCACTATGCTGGAATCAACTAAGCACATGTTTCTCTCTGATTATAAATGAAGTGTCAGTCTAAATTCCTGAAAAAAAAATGCTGACTTTAGCCCTGACAGGCAAACCCTTCCACTGGGAAAGTAACTCTAGTGGTGAATATTCAGCTCCCCCCAAAGTTCCCTGATCAGTTCTTTTAAAATGAAATGCATTCAATTAAAGCTCATTCTAGTCTATGCTGCCAAGTGTCGGCTGAGGGGTTTTTTCCACGCCTCACTTCCAACCCAGCAGGATGATTCTGATGGGTAGAAAACTGTAATACCTTTCTTTTGCATCCTGGAAGATTGGACTGAAGCCATGCCAGCATCACACCAGTCCCCTCAGTCATTATCACTGACTTTTTCTAGGCCCTTTATGACTGAGCATGTGAGGTCTCCAAAGTGCTTATAAGCACTGGTTACTGCTTTGCCTTCTGCCCACCCACCCACACCTGATCCTCAGCCTTGAAGGAATACAGATGGATTATTCCCATCTAAGAAGGAGAGAGGCAGAGAGAAATGGTCAGTTAACTCAAAATCAACAACCAAAAAAAAGGATTTGAATCCAAGGCTTTCATCTTCCAGTGGTACCCAGTGTCCTGTAAGCCGCAGTATCTTTTATAAGCTGCTTTTAAGTTCTAAATTTAAATGGTAGCCTTCCTTTGAGGTCCTCTGTGAGGAGTCAATGCCCATTCATCAAGGATAGATAGGATGACATGGGTAAAAACCCAAATGTTGAGTTTTCTATCCACTGTCCTTTTAGTCATTTATTCATTAAATACTGGTTGAGAGATTACCGCATACAAGGTACTCTGTTGTGACATTTTTTTTTAAAAAGCAAATAAAAAAATAGAAGATATATCCTTGTCCTCCAGAAGCTTACAATCTGAATTTAACCATAACATAAGAATAAAAAGAAGTACTAATGACTGCTAATGAGTGGTACAAATTAAATTACTATGGTAGTCAGGAGAAAAGATCCATGTGGATCCAAGTGGTCAGAGGGAAGAAAGTTGAGCTGAGCCATGAAGTATAAGCAGGCTAATTGACACATGAACTTACTAGGGCCTTTCCATAACTATTTCTTGCCTAGACTGGTCACTCACATACACACACACACACACACAAACACACACACACACACACACACACACGCAGCCTTTTTTGGTTGGTTTTGGGTTAGCCTGGTGATCATGGCACTTAGGGGTGAAAGTCACTTCAAATCAATGAGAATATTGAATAAATACCAGCATCACCAATACTGAGCTTGATCTTACCATGGACAGAGAAGAGAGATAAGATACAGTCCTTAACCACAAGAAACTTTCAGTTACATTGAAAAGAAAGACTCAGATTCATGAGATATCAAAAAACTTCACAAAATAACTTACACCTGAATGGTTGATTAAGTGTTACAGGATCTAAATGTTGCAAGTATAACACCAGGGGATATCACTGCTAGGGTTAAGTTGGCTGGCTATTATCCAGTCCTTTCTACTCCCTCTTCCTTTCTGAAAAGGGATGAAGTTAAGTCCTTGCCAGTCCTTATCTATCTCCAGAGGAGGGGGCAGGGAAGTGGATTATGATAAAATCTTTTCCTTGACCACTACTCCCTCCTCCATGTTCCCATCCTTTTCTCCCATTGGAGGCTGCAGATTTAATCAGCCATAACTAGTTAAAACAATTACCTCAGTTTTAGCCTAGAGTTGGTAAAATGACCCTCAGGTCTACATATTCCCTTTCTCTGTTTTTAATGGCCTGTATAGCAAATGAAAATTACCACCATTGTCAAAATAGCTCAGAGCCCCCAGTTAGAATTCCTAATAGTCTGACAGAGGTTTGACTCCCTATTCAAATTTAAATTTTGTATATTACAAGCTACTTTATGATTTCTTTCATTCCTTTTTTCTCAGCATATACGATATACATAGACATACGTGTGTATGATCAACCTTGGATTGTTTTGTGTATGAAGCAAAATGAAGATACAGAAAATGCTTAGATAAAAGAAATAAAAGTGTATAATAGTTCCTGTTACAATACAGGCATAGAGAAAAGTTGGAAAAAGAGACGCCCTTTAAGAACCTCTCTCAGTCCTTGAAGATATGATTACAACTGTCAACTTCACTCTGAGATCTTTGTTCCAAGATAACTGCAGAGATTCAATGGCCCACTGGATCTCTACCTGCTCTGCCACAACTCAACTCTGTTTTCCTTTTTCTCTCTTTACCAATGACCATTGGGTGGCCATTTCTCCTGGGCTTGCTCATCAGGTCCCAAGCAGGGCCTTGAGAAGATGCCATGTCTCCAATTACCACTGCCACTCTGTTTATTCTATCCTATCTCCTTTCTGTCAGTCTGTTTTATAGATACTGTGCATCTTTTTTGCAAACCCCTCCCTGCTGCATGACTCAAGTTCAGCTTATAGCTCAAGATCAAGATTACTCTTAGGGGGGCCTGAGGAGGAATGTTTGAACTACTAATGAACTACAAATCTCAGAATATCAATCAGTTCTCAAGCCCCTACTACACAGGTAATATTATTGACCACTTCAGCTTTACAGCCCAGACTTGGTTGCTTCCAAATAATTCACCTTCAAACTAGGGAGAATTCACACACACACACACACACACACACACACACACACACACACACACTGAATTAAAACTTGCCCTCTGTATTTGAAAGGAATGGAGCTATCTTAATGAAGTTATTGAGAGCTTGCTCTCTGCTCTCAATTGGTATGTGTGAAAGTGGCTCCCACTCTAGCTTTAATACTTTCAGAGGATCCTGAGGGGGGCCCAGAAACTCATTTTAATGCCTGCTTCCTGAAACTGTTCCCTAGGGGATCAACCTCTAGTGAACAATATCCTCCAAGCTAGTGAGCATAAATTGTACTTTATCCAAAACCTTGAAGATTGCAATATAGAGCAAACTAAAAGGTTATTTTTTTCCCCAGGCCTACGGGGAGGAAAGGGTCCTCTAGTGTGGACATTATATGGATTTCTTTTTGTTATTTTTTTCTGATGTGTGTGTGTGTGTGTGTGCATGTTTAGGATTGAATGAGTGGGAGTGGGGAAAAGGGAGAGAGTGTTTACCAGGACCAGATCGTAAAGGTAACATCACTTCAATGGAGGAGAGATGCAGTTGATCCAAAAGCAGCCATGAAGAAATGTACATTGTACAGAACAGCATTGCAGTCTGAAAAGCTCAGGGGACAAGTGGCAACATCATTGATTTCATCTTTCAAAGTCCAGTTTTGGACTAGTTGGAATTTAATTTTCTAAAATCCAGTTCTACCATCCTACCATTGTACATTCTCTTTCCTTCCCCAATTACTCTGGTTCTCTACATTATCCAAGTGGAGGATGCTGGCTTTGGAGTTAAAGGACCTAAATTTAAATCCTTGAGGTGCCATTTTCTGACTGTACGACCCCAAGCAAGAACTCAACCTCTCAGGAACTCAGTTTCCTTTGCTGCCAAATGAGGGGGTTGGACTGAAAGATGCCTGAAGCTGCCTTCAAAGTAAAATGCCAATTCTTTTGACATTCAAAGCTCTTCACAGTCTGCCTCCAACCTCTTTCTGGGCTGTTACCCTTCTCACACTTTATGTTCCAACTAAACTGGCCTACTCATTGTTGCCCCTACATGGCATTCCATCTCCTACCCCCATGCCTTTACATAGGCGGTCTCCATGCTTAGAAGGCTTTCCCTTCTCACCTGTCTCTTGAAATCCCTGACTCCCTTCAAGGCTCAGAGTAAGCATGATATTCTTCAAGAGGTCTTTCCTGATTCCCCTTTGTTAGTGACCCTTTCCCCCAAGCACTGGGTACTTATTTTGTCTATGTCCTATACTGCCTTATCTGTGGCCATACTGTAATCTCCAACTAGAACAGAAGCTCACTGAGGTCCTCAGTTCTCACTTTTGTTTTCAACTCAACTCAACTCAACATATCAAAATGGAACTTCATATTAGTATTTCTCATCCCTTTTCCAAACATCCATAATTTCTTTGAAGGATACTGCCATCCTTCTGGATACCCAGGTTCACCACCTCAGAGTTAGCCTGGATTTTTCCTATTCCTCATACCCAATTTCAAGCCAGTTGCTCCCTTCTCTCACATAATCCCCATCTCTGAAGTCACACAGCTGCTACACTAGACCAGACTCTCATGGCCTCTCACCTGGGCTATGGCAGTAGGCTCCTAAGTGGACTCTCTTGCTTCTGGTCTCATCCCTCTCCCATCTATCTTCCATATAACTACCAAATTAATATGCATAAGACACATGCTGGACCATGTCACCCCACTTCAAAAATCTTTAGCAGCACCTCGGACTAGGTAAAAACTCTTTGGCATGGCATTTAAATCCCTCCATACACTGGTTCCCACCTGCTTTTCAATGGCCTTACCTCCATAGTCAACATGCTGTCTTCTATCACTGTCTCTTTGCTGTCCCCCATACCTGAAATGCTCTCCCCATCCTCATATCCAGCTTTTTTAATTCCCTGACTTCCTGCAAGACTTTCACCTCCTACAAGAAGTTTTTTCTGGCCCTCCCCAGTTGCTGGAGTGTTTCCCCTCCTCATATTACCAATGATAACAAAATAATAATAACGGCTAGAATTTATATAGTACTTTCGGGTTGGCAAAGCGCCGTACAAATATTGTCTCATCCTCAAAACAATTATGAGAGGTAGCTGCTATTACCATCCCCATGTACAGATGAGGAACTGTCAGGAAAGTGACCTAAGTTAAGATCTGAGGCAGGATCTGACTCCCGCTCTATCCACTGCACTACCTGGATTTACCGATCTCCTTACTTGTTTGTATTCTCAGTAGCATGTAAGCTCCTTGAAGTCAGGGACTGTATATATACATACGTGTGTATGTAGACATATACACATAATATATAATATAGTAATATGCCAGATACTTAGCACAATGTCATGTATATAGTAGGCATTAATAAATACTTGCTATGTTAAACTGAATTGTTGAATTCTTAATTCTGTGTTCTCCCTGCTTCTAGAACCTCCTACGAGCAGGTATTCAGTAAATGCTGGTTGATTAACTGCTTGATAGAATGAGGAATACAATTGACTCAACCTGCCTCAGATACTCAAGCTGGGTACCCCTAAATCCTTGCTATACCACTCAATATATTAATGGCTACTTTTTTAGAGGGACTTCCCAAGTCTAAATATTAGGTTATGGGAACTAGGAAAGACCATTGATTACCTCCATAAAAATTCACTACCCTATCAGGAGAAAATGTCTCCTTTGAACCAACCTTTCTGTGCCCCTGTCACTTTGAAAGGTAGTTTCTCCATTTCACAAGTGATCAGATTGGCTTCCCAATCATTGTTGAAGGACCGTGAACCTGGGAAAAGGTAGTCATCATGATTCATCTGGTAGATATCTGAGAATGAAATAGGAATTTTGCAGTATAATTCTCTATCCTTCTGATAAATTAGGATGATGTAAATAAAAAGACTGAGATCCAGGAATTATGGATTCTAGACCATAGGAGGGGGGACCAACTCATTTTTGGGAAAGTCGGATTTAGATAGAACCCAGGTTACTTCTTGGGCCTTGTTTTTTCTGGGTGGGAATTACAATACATGTCTAGATTAACATTACTGCACACCAGCCCTATGAGGTAGGCTGTTGTTCAGTTGTTTTTCAGTCATATCCGACTCTTCAGGACCCCATTTGGGCTTTTCTTGGCAAAGATACTGGAGTGGTTGATCATTTCCTTCTCCAGCGCATGATGGTTTTATGACCCTGGAACAGCCAAAATGGGCTTTTATGGTTAAACTGGTGGCTGAGGATTAGCTCCTGCCCTCAGGCTTCCCTGTTGTCCTTTCTATCACTCTGGGTTCAGAGGGTTGGCTTGGACTTGCAGTGTGACTGAGACTAGAGTATACCAAGGATGAGGAATGTGGGGAAAACAGGGTTAAGTGACTTGCCTGGGGTCCCAGAGCTAGCAAGTGTCTGAGGCCAGATTTGACTCCAAAAAGATGAGTCTTTTGACTTCAGGTCCAGCACTCTGACTACTGGACCACCCATGAGGTTGGTGCTAGAGTTCTCCACATTTTACAGGTAAGGTATTCATGGACATGAAGTGACTAATTCAAGGTCACACAGTAAGTGGCATAAACAGAATTTGAACCCAGACCTTAATTCCAACCAAGTCCAATGTTCTATCCCTTGCAATCTCACAAGATTATAAGGATCAAATTCGATCATGAATATCAAAGTAAAAGCAGGGGCCATGCTACAGCAGAGAACACCTTACCTTTTGAGAGAGAGGGCCTGGTTTAAACCCTAACTCTACTGCTTACTACCAGGTGATAACAGAAAGTTCTCAATCTCAGTTTCTTTCTTTCTTTTTAATGAAATATGATTATGATAAACAACTTGTAATTTTTAAATATATGTTAAATTTAATGCAGTACCAACACTATCCTGCTCATCTGCATCTCCTTCTGAACTTCCTTCTGATCTCTTCTGTGCATTTTTTTTTATGTTTCAGAGCATCAGTTTCTTCATTCTAACACCTATCACAGTGACCGGCATGAGATGGGCATTTCCGTCAGCTAATTGATGGACATGAAATAAATGAAGAGATCACAGTCAGTGATCTCTAAGGCCCTCAATAGTTCTAAATTCTACCGTCCTCATATTCTTCAAGGAACATCAAATACAAAATATTTTTATCATCAACCAATAAAAATGTATTTAGTTCCCCTTCTCCCCTCAGAGGGCATTGTGCCAGGTATTAAGTGGGACACGGTCCCTCCCTCAATTGGTTTACAAAGATAGGGGGAGTCAAGGGGCAGTTTTCTCCTCCCTTTAACTCCACAGGGTTTCCTAAAGAACAGGAATGACCTAATCTGGCCGATTTTCCCTTTTTCTTCTCTCTCCCCCCCACCCCATTCACAACCCTCCTGGCACAGTAATACTGTATTGTGGAAAACACTGGAGTTGGACCAGGGAGAAAACAATCCTCTGCCACTCGCTGTGTGGCCTTCGCTGATGCATTTTGTCTCTATGGGCTTTTAAGTCTCCTAGTCTGCACGGTGTAGGAGCTCAGCTAGGAGATCTCTGAGGATGCCCCCAATTCTGTGCTCCAACCATGTTAAGTCCTGTACACTCAGGTCTCATCACCCTGGGAGTCAAAGACAGTCCTCTGAACCCAGAGTGAGCAAAGGACAACAGGGAAGCCTGAGGGCAGGAGCTAATCCTCAGCCACCAGCTTAACCATAAAAGCCCATTTTGGCTGTTCCAGGGTCATAAAACCAGCAGCCAGGACACCCTGGGGACACAGACCGAGTTCTCATGTCCTGTTTACTTCCCTGTACTTGGGAGGAATGAATAGTAACAGATCTGCCCTTTCTTTCTCTCCATGGGGCCAGGACCTAACCTGAGAGGAGTGACCTGACCACATTCCTGCCCTCTGTCTCTTCCCCAAGTTCTCACGGCCAGACAAAGGCCAGGCCAACTCTGGGGACAGTTTGGAAGCGAACTGAAGCCAGGGCCCCCTCAGGGGAAAGTCCACAGGAGGAGGGAGGGGAAGGAGGGGTGAGGAGCCACCGGAGATTGATATGCTGGGGAACAACTCCTAGTGTTTGGTGTCCGCCAGACTCACACCTCAATGGTACACAGTGTCTGCCAGCCAGAGGGGCTGTAACCAGAGCCAGGAAGGGTAGGAGCACTGGCTCATTAAGGACCGCCCTGCACCTCTCCCTCCTTCATCTGATCCTTCCCTGTTCCTTTTGTGAGCAAGAGGGAAGGAGGAGGGGCAAATAGAAAACCTCAGCTTCCTCTCCTACCCCCTAGGGGGAGGGGTGCAGAAGAACCCTTCTCTGCCCTTTCTTTGGAAATTCTTCTCTCTAATTAAATGTTAAGTAGAAGTCTCCAAGAGGCAGATCGAAGCTGATAGAGCTCTAATACCACAATAGTAGGTCTAGACCTATGGGAAAGGCACTCCAGAAGCCATATGGTCATCTAACCCCCATTTTCCGGATGAAGAAACTGAGAACCAGTGACTTTTCCAAGGTCACACAGGTGGTAAACAACAGAGGAAAGATGTGAACCCAGGTCCTCTTAATACAGAATTAATTCTCTTTCCTTGGTACCATGATGCTTCCTCAAAATAAGAAAAACTTCTTAATATTTGGAGCTGTAGAAAAAAAGAATAGATTGCCTAAGGAAGTAATGAGCTCTCCATCACTAGAGTTGTTCAAATAGAGGCTTCACAACCTTGCATCTTGTAGAGAGAATCCCTGTCCAAGTATAATATAGATTAACTGTCCCTTCCAACTCTGAGATTCAGGGATTCTTTGTCCTACTAATGGGCTCTGAGCACGATACCAAAATGGAGAAGATGCACATGGATCACAATAGGACTTCAGATGTTTGTTCTGATTTTACTTGTTCAATCGTTATTTTCAGCCATATTTGACTCTTTAGGATCCCATTTGGGGTCTATTTGGCAAAGATACTAGAGTAGTTTGCCATTTCCTTCTCAAGCTCATTTTACAGATAAGGAAATTGAGGACAACTAAGTTAAGTGACTTGCCCAGGGTCACACAGGTAGTATCTGAAGCTAGATTTGAACTCAGGAAGATGAGCCATCCTGACTCCAGACCCAGAGCTATAGCCACTGTACCACCTAGCTGGTCTCTTAATATAATAATTTGTCATTGTACAATATCATTCTACAATCATTTATCATTCCAATCTTCTTATTTTACTAGGAATCTCCAAAAAAAGCAATATCCTTCTCAAAGACTTTCAAATGGAATCATCTTTCCTTCCCTTACTGTAATTCCACAATTCAAGGAACATGCATTAAGGATGTCTTGTATTCTAATTTATAAAGTTCTAATAAGACATTGCTCCTGTCCTAAAAGAGTTGACAATGTAGTAATGGGAAAAGGTATATATGTAGAGAGATAATACCAATATGCAAAAACATATAAGTACATTAGAGAATTGCAAGACAATGCTTCTGAGGTCCAAAGAGGAAGGTTGTATTGAGCTAGAAGGTGGTTTCATGGAGGAGGCAGCAGTAGAGTTGGGTTTTAAAGAATAAGTAGAAATTCAACAGGCAAAGAGGGAAGTGGATGGATAGACAGACAGACAGACAGAGTGAGTGAGTGAGTGAGCCAGCATTGATTGAATGCTTACTATGTGCCAGACACTAAACATTGTGGATACAAATAAAAGCAAGCAGCCAGGTCCAGTCATCAAGGAATTTATATTCCAATGAAGACAACACACAATGAGAATTGTAAATGGGGACTGGGTGGGAAAGGATACAATTCTGGGCAATGTGATGGGCAAGGAGAAGGAAGAAGAATCCAAAGAGACAGCCCAGGTATGAGTGAGGCAAAGTTTGGGTGGAATCCATCCCAAAATGGTGTTTCAGGGAGGGAATTACCAATCAGAAAAGGAGGGTAGCATGGGGTGGGGGTGGCATAAACAAAGGCAGAAAGCATTACTTGGCTGCTATACCCACTGGCTACGCCTCTTCCTTTCTATTTTGTCTTTTATTACATTGTCGCTCTTGTTTTCTTGAGATCAAGTGGGCAGGAATATTGAAGATCCCATCCTAAGCACAAGACAGGAACACTGAATGATTTCTTACATGGCTTGGCTAAAGTATATCTCAATGACCCAATATGCAAAGGATTACCTTTCTAAACCATGGACTCTGGACTAGAATTCTACCTGGCATCATCATACATTGTATTTAAGAAACATCTTATTGCTTTTTAAACCAAAATTAGGACCATTGCCACTGGACAAAATCACTGGCCTTTGCCCTTCTAAATATGCCACAATTAAAATTTCATGAATTTAGAAAACAGTTCTTAACCTGAGGTGCATAAACACACACTCATGCTTAGATGCACACACATGCTTATCCACACATACATGACAATTAGGTGGCACAGTAAATAGACAGTATCAGGCCTGGAGTCAGGAAGACTCATCTTCCTGAATTCAAATCTTCCCTCAGACATTTACTAACTGGGTAACTCTGAATATGTCACTTAACCCTGTTTGCCTGAGTTTCCTCATCTGTAAAATGAGCTGGAGAAGGAAATGGAAAATGACTCTTTGCCAAGAAAACTCTAAATAGGAACACAAAGTGACTGAAAACAACTGCAATTCATATACATATATATGTTTTAGTAACTACATTCCAATATAATTGGTTTCTTTTATAATTATGTGTACTCTAATGAATTTTAAAACATTATAACAAGAAGGGGTCCATAGATTCCACTAGATTACCAAAGGGGACATGTTGAAAGGCAAAATAGTAAAATCGTTGCAAAACTGGGCTCAAGGTCAGGGAGATCTGAGTTCAAGTCCATCTCTAGTACAGGCTGGATAAGACGTTTAACCACTTAACTATTTAACCACAATACAGACCCTGGATAAGTCATTTAACCACTCAGTGAACCAGGAAACTCTCTAAGACTACAGAAAAGGTTGAGAAACCTTATTTTGATTCTCCTTTTCCCCTTACACCTTTAGCCCTTTTCTAAGAAATTCAGAGAAATATAGAAATTCTGTGCTAAAAAAGAAATTTGCTCAATATATTAGGAAATTCACAAAGAGAAGTCAAGCAGCTTGTCCAAAGTTATAAAATATTTAATGTAGAAGCCAGGACTAGATTTCAGGTCTCCTAACTTCCAGGTCAGAGCTCCTCCCCACTCTCTAGGACTGGGTACTGTTTTGTTTGCTTTTAAGTAGAATCATGGAGGAGTGAACATTGGACAGAAAAAAAGTCACGGTGATTCTTGAGAATAGGAAGAACGCTGCGATCCTAGGAGCAAAGTGTACTTTTCCTACCAAGTAGGAAAAGCACAGCTGGCCTCCATATCTTCTGGCTACAATAATTTATCATTCTAATTTTCTTTTGGAAAGGTTGAAAGGTATGTCTTTAGTTTTAGTAGTAAATCGATCATTAATATGGAATATCAATCCTGGTAAGTTTCTCTCTGCACATCAGTCAAAACTTTCCTCTTTAACATATAAAAGCTTCCTCTGAACCTTGGATTTCTGTTGTTAACTACAATTGTTCAGTCATGTCTGACCTTTGTGATCCCATGGACTGTAGTAGGCCATTACTGTCCATAGGGCTTTCTTGGCAAAGATATTAGAGTGTTTCTGCCATTTCCTTCTCAAGCAGATTAAGGTTACATGACTTGCCCAAGGTCACATAGCTAGTAAGTGTCTGAAGCCCAATTTGAACTCAGATCTTTTGGACTTCAGGCTCAGTGCTCTATCCACTGAAATACATAGCTGTCTAGGTTGGAAAATTCATAGATATAACTCAGGAAAGAGACTATCTGGCCCAACCTCCCTCATTTTACAGGTGGAAAAACTGAGGGCCAAAGAAATTAAGTGACTTGTCCAATGTTCCAAGGTTAGTATCTGAGGTGAGATTTAAGTCTAAGTACTCTGACTTCCAAGTCAGTGTTCTTCCATCATTCCTTGAAATCAAAGGAAAATTTGGAATATGATATTCCAAAAACTTTCATTTGCAATTAAAAAAAAACTTCCTTCAGACTTGAGCCTAATCATCAAAGAAAACAATAGAGCATTCAAAAAAAAGAAAGAATGAGTCATTTCTTCAAAATAGGCCAAAGTTAAATAGTATATGCAACATGTAAACTGACCAAACAGAACAAAATTGAATGTATTTAGATAGAAATGAACATTTATTTTTACTTGGAAGTTCTGAGACACGAGTCAAAGTTAATGACTTTTGACTTTGTGACTAACCATTAAGCTTAGATTTTTATGATGCATTGAGAGATTTGTGTAGTAAAATGGATAGGAAAGAGAGCCTTAGAGGCATGATTTGGGTTCAAATCCATCTCTGGAACATGCTAGTTGTGTGACCTTAGATAAGTCATTTAACTACTGCCCTGGAAAACTCTCCAAGACTACAAACTCTAGAACATTTGCAGGTATACAATGGTCAAGAGAATTTCCTCACCTGTGGTTCCCTACAAGAGACTGTCATGCCTCCATTGTAATACATTATTACTCTGGTCTCATATATTGCTGAAGTAGTTTCTCCATCAGTTCACCCTCCTCTCCTCTAACTTAATTCCTTTTCTATGGTAGAAGATATATCTTATCTGATCACATAAGAATGAATGTTCAGTAGGAAGGAGAATTTTTTGGTTTCAAACACTATAAATTGAATTGCCTCTAACACTACACTTTTCATGTGATTCCTCCAGTTCTTCATCATTTTGAGTGGTTATAGGGGTCAAAAACCTTCTCTCAAAGAGCAAGCACTCTCACCTAGGTGACTTGCTTTTTCTAAAAGATATATTTTCTCATTTCCCAGTTGATAAATGGTCCAAGGATATGAACAGGCAGTTTTCAGAGGAAGAAATTAAAGATGTCTATAGTCATATGAAAGAATGCTCTAAATCACTATTGATTAGAAAGACAAAAATCAAAACAGCTCTGAGATACCACATCACACTTGTCAGATTGGCTGACATGACAGAACAGGAAGATGATAAATGTTGGAGAGGATGTGGGAAAGTTGGAACACTAATTCATTGTTGGTGGAGCTGTGAGCTGGTCCAACTATTTCGGAGAGCAATTTGGAACTATGTCCAAAGGGCTGCAAAAAGTGCATACTCTTGCTTCTAGGACTATATCCCCAAGAGATCATAAAAATGGGAAAGGGTCTCACATGTACAAAAATATTTATAGCAGCCCTCTTTGTGGTGGCTAAAAACTAGAAATGAAGGGGCTGCCCATCAATTGGGGAATGACTGAATAAATTATGGTATTATGGTATAAGAATATAATGGAATACTATTGCACTATAAGAAATGATGAACAAGAAGACTTCAGAGAGGCCTGGAAAGACTTACATGATCTGATGCTGAGCAAAAGGAGCAGAACCAGGAGAACTTTGTACATAGCAACAACCACAGT
>CM053769.1:175720365-175794904 GCA_028658325.1 Potorous gilbertii
ATTTTCTTTTGTGTTACATTTTGGTTTGTTATATGATTTCTCCCATTCATTTTAATTCTTCTATACAACATGACTATGGTGAAAATGTATTTAATAGAAATGCATGTGTAAATCTATATAAAATTGTATGCCGTCTCAGGGAGGAAGAGTGGAGGTGGGAGGAAAGGAGGAGGAGGGAGAGAAAGAAAAAATCTAGGTTGTATGGTAGTGATTGTGGAACACTGAAAATAAATAAATAAATGAATGACTAAATTCACAGAACAAAAAAAAAAAGATAGGATACACATCTTGTTTCCATGTGACTTTTGCATGTGGTTTCTGTAATTTACATACATGCTTGTATATCATACATACAGTATTGTTGATGTTTACTCAAAATGGGAAAGGATGTTACAACAATAACTTCAGCATGCTGTAAATGTCTTATTTTAGATAAAGTTAAATTTAATAGGAAAAAAGTATCTATTTTCAATGAAATATACTCCCCCGCCCCTTACAGCAGAGAGGGCGGAATGTTCAGATGTTGTCACTATGTTAGATGTTTTTACTTAATTGTTTATCTTTATAGTAGGGAAGGATTCAATCAGAAAGGGGGAAGAAGTATTTTGTTTATTTGTTTTTATTAGTATTTGGAGTTTCTTTTTTTAAACCAAAGAAAAGAGCAAGATGTTAAAAAAGGGTATCAATAAAATATATTTTGAAATCGATGCTAATTATCCTATAAAAGAATCAAATGCCTGTCTCTTCCTTTTTCGCATTCTTCCTTTCCTTCTCTCTTTCATTGAAGAAAGAATAAGACATCTGCTAAGAAAAAAGTGATCATCCTTAGAGTCTGGCTAAACTCTTATTCATTCCTTTCTCCGATAAAAAAAAAAAAAAGACATTCCTGAGACAGTGGAGCTAATAAAGTCCAACATCTTTGATGATAGTGATGCTGCACTAGAAACAAATTATAGTGTTCAGGAAGTTTGAAGGACTGAAGAGAAATGCACAACGTGTAACAGCAAATTTGCCTGTCAAGGTTTTTTTGGTTATTATTCCCGCTTGCTTCATTTTATTTTATTCTTAAAACTGATGTTTGCAGCGATTTGCTTCTCTATTGGAAATTCCAGTTCTAAGAATACTGATTTACAACTTCAATCATCAACTGACAAATACAGGCCTGCTAAGTGAGAGCCAAGCCATAACAGGTATTTCAGATTTTCATAAGTCACAACATATCACCCTTAAGTGAAGAGCTTCATTCACAGGAAAAAATTTTCTAAAATCAGTAATTTTTTTTAGAAGTGAAGGAGGAAAGGGAAAAAGAGGAGGAAGAAAAAGAGGGAGGTAGAAAAGGAAGGAGAGAAATAAGGAAGGGATAAAATGGAAAAAAGAAGGAGAGAGGAAGGGAGGAAAGGAAGGATTGTATGACTAACCATTAAGTTTATTACATTGAGAGGCAATGTAGTGAAGAGGAAGGAAAGAAGGAAGGAAGGGAGGGAGGGAGGAAGGAAGGAAGGAAGGAAGGAAGGAAGGAAGGAAGGAAGGAAGGAAGGAAATAGGGAGGAACAGAGGGAAAGAGGGAGGAAAGGAAAGAAGGAAGGAACACTTCATAAACTTCATACTTTCAATATACGCATCTCTACTTCAAGAAATGGTATGCCCCATTTTTTTCATTTTCATTAATTTTTCTCTCTCTCTAACCCCCAATTTAACTATGTCTTTTCCTCTGAGAGGGTTTTCTGGCCATGGATACAAACAGGCTGATGGCACCAATAGTGCACACAGAGTGAATGGACAAGTCCCGTTACTGCCAAGTGCTACTTTGCTAACTATTTCCAACTCTGATGGCCACTTACTGGCACAAAACATTGCATTGGGGTCTCTTAAATTTTCTTCTGAAAGTTTTCATAAGGCACCAAACTGTTTCAGCATTGAATTATTACATGAAATCTATTGTGTATGCCCTAAAAATATCTTCACTGCTGAAAGCATTAGTCCCTAGCCTGATAGAAGCACAAAATTAGAAGCCACAATCACAATGGGGCCTTCTCAGGACAGCTTTCTTCTCCCCAGATTTTCCCCTGACTTTCCAATGAAAACCTGAGTCATACTTTGACACTTCCAACAAACAATTTTACACTATCATTCCTTTTTTTTTTGCCCTTAGCAGAGAAATAAAAATGTCCAGGCAATTGCCATTACAATCACTGATGGCAAATTTGGGTTGATCTGAAGCCTTCCAAGAAGAAGTATAAGGTGGGTAGGTAAGATAGATGAATAGACAGACAGACAGACAAATAGATGATACATTGATAGAGATATATGAAATATTATTTTCAAGTAATTTCAAATTCTCTACTATCTATACAACTTCAAATAAGAACAAGCATAGAGAATAAAAAGTATATTCATTTTATTCAATTTCTATTTTACAAAAGTGATAGAGTGGTACACATCTTAATTTTATAGTACATAAAGTCTCAGAGTTAAGGAATTTTTAAGCTAGAACACATGGATATAAAATGATAGACTCCAAAGGTGGAATGGGGCATTGCAAACCAATTCTATTAACTAATTACTAACCCTAAAAGGGAATAATGTAGGATCTAAGAGAGTGCTAAGGAAGTGATTTCTGAATATAAAAGAAATTCACATAGACTGAGGTAAAGATGAGATGAAGTCATCATGATGACAGAGGAAAGATTCTACTCAGGAAAGTGTCCCCAGTTCACTCTCCTTTTTAAACTGGTTCTTTTGGCATCACCTACCTACGCTACCTTGGAGATACACCTGCATACACTAGGAATGGGTCTATACACACAAGCCACTTGTAATGAATTGTTTACTCACTAGCCAATTGTTTGACTGATCACACAACTACTTAATAAGAGTTAACAACTGGCCAACTCAAAGCTAGTCAAGTTTTGTCAATAGTCAAAGCACCTTTTATGAAGCAGGCACTGTGCCGAGCACAAAGAAAAGCAAAAAGTTTTGTCTCAGGGAGCTCACAGTCTAATGAGGGAGACAGCAGTTACATAACTTTATACAACAAGCTATGGACAAGATATCTATTGAAGATAAGTGCAGAAGAAAGGTGCTAGCATTAAGGCTAATTGGGAAACGTTTTTCGTAGAAGGTGAAATTTTAGCTGGGGGAGTCAAGAGATGGAGATGAAGAGGAAGGACATTTCGGGCATGGGGGAACAGTCAATGAAGTAGAATGAGGAGATGACTATTTAAAGGGTGTGTGTGTGTGAGAGAGAGAGAGAGAGAGAGAGAGAGAGAGAGACAGACAGACAGACAGACAGAGAGAAGGTCCATGTCGCTAGATCTCTGAGTATTTAAACTCAGATAAAATTGCCAAAACAATGTTTTAATAAATACATCATCTTCACCCGCCCTGAAGGCAGGAGGATCTGAGTTCAAATCTGGCCTCAGAATGGGCAAATCACTTAACCCCAATTACCTCCAGACAGATAACTAGATAGCAATAGAAACCATCTTTTCTGCACTAAGCTTTAAATCCTCTCCTTACATTCTTAGAATTCACTTTTTCCTTGCCTCTGTAGCACATTATCCTTAGTTTCTTTCAAAATTCATCTCAAACATTTCATCCTCAGTGAAGTCTCATTATACCACTAGTTTGTGCTTTCTCCCACTCCAAGACATCTTGTGTATTTATGTATCATAAATTCAGAACAGTGAAAATTCCATGGAGCAAGGATTACTCTTTGATTTTGTCTTAGTACCTCCAGTACCAGATCAAGTACTTTGTACATGATAGGCACTTTAATAAATATTTGTTGACAACTTGAATTCAATTAAATCAGAAACCCAGTAACCAGTTGAATGGTAGAAAACAACAGTTCTCATCTGCAAAGGGGAAAAATTTATTAGTAGATCATAATGAGATGACATAGTCAGTGGAAGTAGCACCAGACTGGGAGACAAAGAATTGTACTCTCATGCTACTTATTCTCCATGTTCTTGGACAAAACCCTAATCCTTTCTGGGCTTCAGTTTCCTTATCTATCTATAAAATGAAGAGATTGGACTAGATGGTGCCTTAATTCCTTCACAGATCTGGTCTTCTGACCTTATAGCATTTGGTAATAAAATAATAATAATTTAATAATTAATTTTATTAATAATAATTTTTATAATGATAAAAATGAGAGGAAGCATGGGGTAGACAAGTGGGAATCGGCATCAGATTAGGAAGAATGGATTCAAGTCTCCCCTCTGAAACACACTGGCTATGAGAGTCGGATAGTTGCTAATACTATGGAGTTGTTTTCTCAGTTGCATCCAACTCTTTGGAGTTACCTTGCCAGAGAGACTGGAGTGGTCTGCCATTTTCTTCTCCAGCTCATTCTACAGATGAGAAAATTGAGGCAAACAGGGTTAAGTGACTTGCCCAGGGTCACGCAGCTAATAACTGTCAGAGACCACATCTGAATTCAGGAAGACGAGTCCTCTTGACTCCGGACCCATCCACTATCCAGGACTCTATCCACCTAGCTGTGTGACCTTCAGCAAGTCATTTAATCTTTCAGTATCTGAAGAAAACTGTCCAATATTATGTATTACTAAGCAGCTGTAGATATATAGTGGTTGAGGGAGCTTGCTCACCGGAAGTTCTCTATACCCACAAAATCACAAGTCCAGACAAAACAAAACAACCAATATCTTGACTGACTCTTCTTTCCACCATGTACCCAGCACTGACACAGTGCCTTGCACAAAGTAAGTATTTAATAAGTATTTCCTTAAATCAAATTCAATTCAATTGAAAATCCCGGACTCAGTTGAGTAGTAGAGAAGAAAAGTTCTCATCTATGAAGTGGAAAATTCATTAATGGATCACAATGAGCTGACCACAGTAGAATAGTGGAAAGAGGACAAAATTAGTAAACACAAGACCCATTCTATTCTCCCAAACAGCTCACATTCTACATGAACTTGAACACATTATTTGGTCCCATTCCTGGGTCTCAATGTCCTTATCTGTAAAATGCAGTAGAGGGATGTTCCTTCCAAAAGAACCAAAACTTTTCATTGTTGTGGGTATTATGTTAGTGAAGAAGGATAGAGAGCTTTTATTGACAGTTAAAAAGAAGACAAGAAACAAATATGATGAATGAATTTCCCAAAATCCATAACTGAGTCTATTTTTGAACTCAGTCATCTTCACTTTGAAGACAGTTATTTTTCCCTCAACTAAATTATAATTCGACAGTGAGACAAAACTGAGTCCATTCTTTATTGATATTATTTTAATTTTTAAATATGTTTCATTTGGTGGATATCTTTTGTTTTAGCATGACAATCATTTCACAGTCTCATAGATTTTGCTAATAGAAAAGAAACCATACAACTACTTAACCTAACTAATACACAAAAGAAATTTCCATTATAATATATCAAAAGACCATCTAGCCCTTGATCAAAGGCTCTCAAAGAAGGGAAACCCACCACCTCACAAGGCAACTCATTTCACTTTGGACAAAACTAATTTTTCAGGACTTGTCTTTTTCTTCTTTTATCCCCATGTCATCAAGCCTAAATTGGACTCTTTCAAACTTCCATTGATTGCTCCTGGTTTAGCTCTCTGAAACCAAATAAAATAAGTGTAGTCCTTCCTCCATGAGACAGACTTTCAATGTGAAGACAATGCTCACATCCCCTTTAAGTCTTCTCTTCTCTAGGTTAAATATTTTCAGTTCCTTTAATTTGTCCTCATATGACATGGACTCAAAACCCTTAACCATTTTGATTGCCCTCCTCTGAGCACTGTCCAGCTTATCAATATCCTTCTTAAACTATGGCACTCAGAATTGAATAGAAAATATTAAAAGAGGTCCACAGAGGGCAGAGTGGAACTATCTCCTCCCCCTTCCTAGAAGCTATACTCTGCTTAAGGTAACCCAAAACGGCATTAGATTTTTTTGGGCTACCATGTCACATTGATGATTCAAAACCATCAGATCTTTTTTTTTCAGAGCAACTGCTCTCTGACTATGCTTCTCCCGTTTTTGGATGGACCTGTGGGACAGCTTCCCTTTCTGATTAATAGGTGACATGTCTGAGTTCTCCACATAATCATGACTGCACCTAGAAACCTGGGAAATATGTATATATCTCATGGGCTTCCATTCATTTCCCCAAAGGGATCAGCAGCCAGGTGCCCAAACAGCAGAAGCACAAGCAGAGAAAACCCAGAAACCTGTGATCATCAGGATGTTGCCACTATACCACTCCTACAAACATTGCTCAAACTGTCTTAACTTCTTATTACCACTAATTTTGGATCCTTGGAAGACAAATCGGTGCTGTTCTTTAGCACCACCCATGCTGAAAGATTCCCCTTGCTATAGATCACAAATGAGCAGAAGCCAGAAGGGGTTCAGTTGTGGTACTCCGCTAAATTCTTCCATTCTAATGTGCATTGCTCTGTGCTAACATGGATAGGATTTTTGTAGACAGACACTAATCTATAATACCTGGACCTGAATAAACAAAAGTCATCTTCCTGCGTTAATACCATCAAGAAAGCATACTGCTTATGAAATTTTAAAATATTCATACTGGACTGTGTTCCCCCTATAAACTGGCAATGTGACCCGTGTTTTAATGATAACCTTCCTATCCTCCGGCTCTATTTATTCAACTAATTGCTTTCTTTAAATCTTTTATCCACAGGGTCCATGTTCCCCTAGAATTTTCCCTCATTCCTGTTTATGCTAATGTGCAGGCTACTACAGAGGCAGCTAATGGCGTAGTGGATAGAGTACTCAGCCTCAAATCCTCAAGATCCAAGTTCAGTTCTAGCTTCAGGCACTTACTAAGTCACCTACCTAACCTCGGTTTGCCTCAGTTTTCCCAACTGTAAAATGGGTATAATAACAACAGCCTTGTTGTAAGGATCAAGGGAGCTAATAGTTGTGAAGGACTTAGAAAGTGCTCGGTACACAGTAAGTTATTACTGTTTTTCTACTTAGTACATTGCCTGGCACATAGTAGACACTATATAAATGCTTGGTCCCATCTCTTCCTTTCGGAGTACATATTTTCAGTTAGTCCATCAGTATAGTTATCATATGCAAGGACTACAAATAAACAATGAAAAAGACCCAGAATTAAGTAAGAGGAAGAAACTTAATTAGATCCTATTTAATAAGTTATACATAGCTTTCAAGGATCACAAACGTCTGCTCACATCTTCACTATTCCCTTTAATACCAAAAGTGACCCTGAAATTATAGGCAATATAGTGGCTAGAGCTGGCTTCAGAGTAGGAAAAGCCTGGCTTCAATTCCTACTTCTGAATCAGGCAGTATGACCCTTGGTAACAACTTGATAAATGTTTGTTGATTTGATCTGATAACCTCTCAGAGCCCTAGACAACTATTTAAGGCTATATGTTGCAAAACAGTCACTGACCTGCATTGGTGGAGAGAGGTTCCTCACTGGGAATTCCTTACACTAATGAAAACACAGACCTTGACCCCACCCTCGAAAAATAAATCAAATAGAGAGGAGAAGGAACAGAGCAGAAAAGAAAGGAGAGGAAAGAGAGGGAAAGAGGAAAAGAGGGAGAGAGGGAGGGAAGGGAGAGAGACAAAGAGGAGAGACACAAATATACATACATATATACACATACACACACTATATACACACATATATGTATACACACAGATAATCTACACACACACACATATATAAGCACATACACAGAGATATAAAACTCCCAGAGTTGTTATAAAGATAAAAATGAGATAATATTTGTACAGTGCTTTGCAAACCTCAAAATGCTATATAAATCTGAGTTATTGTTACTATTCACACATATATACATTCATATCATACATACAAACACATATGGCAGTATGGCAGAATAGGGAATACAGAACTGGTCTTAGAGCCAAGAGAACCTGTCTTCAAGACATTTAACTCACGGTGTTCAACACATCTTCCTTAGACAACAAGGATGCCAACTCACACTGATAGAGAAAGGTATTCAACTGGAGCTTCTTATACCAATAAAACCATAAGTTCATTCCATATCCTTATTTGAATGTATAATGCATACTTATGTGTATAAATAGATGTGTATGACATATAATTCACATGATGTATATATGTATTGTGAGTGTCTCTGTGTGTCTATATATATGTATGTATACATATATATGTCACATTAATCTTGGAGTATCATGATTTCAAAAAAATATAATTTTTACAAAACTCAAAAGACAATGGAAATCTCCATTGGGGGTATATATGAGCATAGGCATTTTACTGACACTCAGTTGTGCATGAAAGAGGTTGTAAAAACATCATCAAGGTCATCACAAAAGGTTCACAAAAGGAGACAGGCTCAAAATACAGTGAGAGTGAATGATCACAGCAGACAGGCTGAGTGTTGCACTAGTCTGCATGAAATATTAAAAGAAATAGAGGAAGGCTTCCAGCACATTGGGTGGATCTTCCGTGGAAGATTTACTGAAAGTCACTGACAAGAATTGCACAGAATATGAAGGCTCAGATAGGTTACTATCTGCCCGGAGGGAGTACCCGCACCGATGAAATCAAATAGACACTGAAATATATGTCATATTTTTTAAGAGGAAAGATGGAATTCACTAGTAATTGTCTTAGATGTTGTTTTCCTTTTATCCACGGGCCACTTGGCTAACTTAAATTAAGTAAATGATCAGGAATATTTCTATCTACAAATAAAGAAATGTATTTTTAAAGAGCCATGGGATTCAGAGTGAGAAAGAACCTTAAAGATCATCCAGGCCATTGCCATGATTTTGAATACGAGGAAATGGAGGACTACTGATATAAAATGACTTTCTCTAGATTATATGTGGAGTAAATAAGAATGCCAAAAGTTAAAACTCAAATCTTTTGATTCTAATTCATCCTGCCTCTACTATGTAAGTCCTAGAATTTAAGAATCATCTCATTTTAGACTAGACTCAGAAAGGAACCTGAATTTTAAAAAAATGTTTGACACCCTCCTGCCATGATGCTATAAAATCCTTATAAATATCTATGGTATTCAAATCCTGAAAACATGTAGCTCCCTTGGCCACTTAACTAAATTTCTGATGTACACCTAAGGAATATCCAACTCAGTTTGTATTGTAACATGTTTAGTGCTGATGGTGTTTTTCATGAAGAAAAACAAACTTATGCTTAGTATTTATTTTTGCTAATGCTTCAGATTTTATACACGTTTGAAATATTGGCTTGTTTGGTTAATTGAGTCTCTGAACACATGTAATTCTAGTTACCTGCCTGTTTTGAAAACTGGATCTTTTTAGCAGTCATTCTGTGGAATTTCTTTTGCCTTTTCTGGGCTTTCATTTAGCATCTGTCAGTTTCGCAACCTTATATCTCTGAAGGGATGATAAAATTTCACAACATGTTGCTTTGGGTCAGACTAATATCTAAACAAGTTTTATGTAGTCTAGTAATGTAAACCTCAGAAGGACTCAGACTCTTGGATACAGAATAAGAATAAAACTCATTCTTCAAAGTAAATGTCACTTTGTCACATACAAAAACACATCTCAATTTTTTAAATTCTAATTAGCTTATCAAATGATAGAACTATAAATTATCTAAGCAATCCCAAATTTTTTTCTGTCTCACAGCCCCCTTCTAAAGTCTACAAACTCCTTCTCAAAATAATGTTTTTAAAAGCATATAACATAATATATAGGACTATAAAGAAGCTTGATTATATTAAAATATAGTTATCAAACTATTTTTTTAACTCAAGTTCGCAGAACCCAGGTTAAGAAACCCTGGGTATATATTTGAAGGATAGTCATGGAGAAAAGAGATTAATTTTATTCTGTTAGAGAGGAGAAGTAGGACCAACGGGTAGGAGATACAGGGAGGAAGATTTCAACCAGTATGGAAAAAATAACTTTGCAGTGATTAGGGATGTCCAACAAGGCTCTGAGCTGCCCCACATTTGATTGACCACTTGCTCTATTCCTGGAAGTGATCAAGCATAGATTCTTGCTGGGGGTAAGTGATTTATAAGGTGGCCCAATGGTCAATTCCAACTTAAAGGTTTTATGTTTTAGAATGGAGGGAGAAAGTCAATCCACTGGGACAGACAGGTTCACCCACTCACTCCAGGTTGCCCTTCCTTACTCT
The DNA here is from genome assembly GCA_028658325.1 of Potorous gilbertii. NCBI lineage: Eukaryota > Metazoa > Chordata > Mammalia > Diprotodontia > Potoroidae > Potorous > Potorous gilbertii. The sequence goes on from CM053769.1 coordinate 175,730,532, forward strand.
TCTCATCAACACAAGTGGAAGCTGAGTAACTCAGGATTGCTAATGCTCACTTTTACCTGTGGCTTTCATAAATTTAAAAGAAAAAACCTCCTATCCTTAGGATCTCCTTCACCACCTTAATTCTTCCTGATTCTTAGTATTTTGCTTTGCCTAACTTCTCCTCTCCCAGGAAGAAATAAGGAAAAGGCAAAAGGTCAGATTCAGACTAGACAGTATCTCCTGAAAGTAGGTCATTCCTATTCTCTCCAAGAGCTTGACATCTTGAGTAATTTATTGCCTGAACAATTCTGAAATACATAAATGCAAATGCATGGGAGCCCCATTCATAGCCCTGATAGAACATTGCCTCTTATCCAGGCTGTTCATCTGTGTTTGTTCAATAACCTGTGGGACATAGAAATATTTTAAGGCTCTCTCAACACAACACCAAAACCACCTGTGGAAAAATACTAAATACAACCAATGTGGTTGTTTGGCATCCCAAACACCTCCCTTTTGAAAAAAAATTTAAATACAATCTTTTGTTTTTTAATGACAAGATTCATAAGGTGTTGAGTTAGGAAGGTCCCTGAGACCAATCTCCCTCTGCCTTTTTATAGAATAGAAACCTGAGGCTCAGAAAAGTGAAATGACTTGTCTGGGGTCCTAGATGAAGGAAGGAGCATGGTTAGGATTCAGATCCTGTCTTCCAGCTCCAAAATGAGTGGTCTTTCTGCATCACCCCTGAATTTGTGTGCAACCTGAAATAATAATGTTGATTATGTTCATCTGCAACGAATGCATACAGCCAATGTTTCCTCTACTATTTTTCCCCTTCTTTGGCTAGCCTTTGAATGGAAAAGATGGTTAAGGACCAGAAAGTTGTACAAAAATGTTTCATCTCCTGTTATCTTACTAACAATTATTTCCTGTTTTAGGCCCTGGAGAATAGCAAGAGCTGGAGCGTTTCAGTGAAAGGAGTACGACCACAGAACCATAGACACTAAAGATGGAAAAGACCTCCAAGGTCATCTTGTCCACCCTCTTGTCAACACAGAATTGTTCCCCCCAGCATATTCTCAGGGGCTTTTGCTAGCCTACTTGTAAATGATTCCGGTACTAGCCCTGCCACCATTCCCCTTGAGAGACCATTCTGCTGTATAATAGGCCTTTATTTTAGGTGATTTTTTTTCACTGATATTCAACCCAATTTTCCCTTCTCTCAGCTTTATCCCATTATTCTGAGACATACCCCATTGGACCATACCTTCTCAGTGTTGATACCTTGTCATATTAATTAGTGTCTCGGCTGCCTCAGCAAAGTCTGTGCATGGGACCCAATTCCATGTCATTTTAAGTGGTCAGATTTCTGAATGGACGTCTCATCCAGACTCCAGAACCAACAGGCATTTAATGCAGTGAGAACTTTCTTTAGCACACATATCTATTTCCCCAGTGTGCTCTGGATCCATGTGTTCAACAATTCAACAAGCATCTATTATTGGCAAAGTTCTGTGCCATAAGACAGAGGAACAAAGGAAAACAAGCAGTCCTTGCCTTCAAGGAGAATACATTCTACTGGGGGTGGCAGAGCAGGTTGGAAGGGAAGTTACAACAGGACACAGTAAGTAAATTCAAATTACATACAAACTAATTTACGGTAATCTCATGAGGAAGAAAATACTAACGAAACAAAATCAAGAAAGACTTTAAGAAGCACCCCTCAAGCTGTGCTCTCAAAGAGCACAGGAACTAACTTTGCTAACAAATACATGCTAGCATAACCTAGCAAAGGCATGAAGGGGAAATGACGTGAATTGTGAATACCTGGTAAGCTAGTCTGATGAGATTGGAAAACACATAAAGAGGAGTACTTAGTAGAAGGAGCCATATTGGCTTCTCTTCTAGAAAAAGGGAAAAGAGAGAGGAAAAGGAAGGAAGAGAAGGAAGGAGTGGAGAAAAGGCAGAAAAGACAGGAAAGTAGGTGGAAACCTACAAAATAAAACCCTAACCCCACTTTAAAAAAAGTACATAAATTACTATGTGCAATAATAGAAGTACAAATGAAGAATGTTTTTCTGAATTTATTTGGATGCTAACACAGATGTTTCATATGAGATAGGCTTGGGCTGGAACTATTTCCAGAAACTAATGACTTTCCAGTGCCCTGAATCAACCACCTCATGCCTTCTGGTCCAAGGCTACAATGCCCTTCTACTCAGCAGTCATCTTCGTGGATTCATTATCAGCCTCCCATCAGTGAGGAAGCTGCATCTGAATTTGAGCTCTGAGAATTCTTTCCTAAAGCTTCAGGATACCTTGTACAAATGATGACTTCTTTGAACCTCCTTCAGGCCTCTTTGCCTCTAGGCTCCTAAAGACCTAGGCTTGACCACCTGTCTCTTCTCTCTACCCTATATGATTTGTATTGGGATCGGTAGGTGCTGGTATTTTGCTTTTCCCTAAAATCCTTCCCTTTCTCTCAATTTTCTTCACTAAGTAAATCACTGAGGTCAAAAGGACCATTATCCTGAAAATTGGTTCCCCCAGTTTCAGACTGTGTCTTGTTGCCAAGTTTTATTCTTTTAAATCTCAAATCTCATGATTCACCAATGATAAACTCCATGGTCTTTAACACCTGACACTGATTTTCCTCAGATTGGTTTGGATGTATAAGGTATTACAACAACTTTATTCATACCTGCTCTGAAAATTCAAAGCATATGGGTTGTTTTATCCAGGAGGGGAGATTTTAATGTCCATTCATCTTGTGAATTTCATTTATGTAAAACTTCTAATCTTACCTCATATATTTAATCTAGTCCAGTCCTCTTGTTTGTACTGGTGTCTTCCCTCCTATTCTGGTCAGTTTGTGTGTGTGGCTTTTTTTAGGTGTAGCTGGTGGATGGATGCTTTGACCCTGAGGAAGTCAGATTCCTTGGGGTTGCAAGTTGATTTTGCTAACAGAAGGAACTTTGCACAATCCACATCTTTCATCATCCTTTTCTAAATATTCTTCTCCCTCAGTCCATGCTGAAGCAAAGAAGAAAACTTCTTGAGGTGAAAAATGTCTTTCTCCTAAGGAGTTCAAAGCATCATTAACATCTCAGCAGAACTCAAGAAAGAAGAAAGTGAAAAGTCTCCCCAAAATGCTGGAAATGCTCTGTGGAAAGACTATTGTTTTGTGGAGTCAGACATGGGGTCCAATTAATAAGTATCCTGGCTAATTCCTCTTTACACATACTAACTAGCTGGGTGGTCTTGGTCAAACCATTTCACTTAGGGGACCTAAGTTGCCTCCTCTGTAAAATGTGGGCAGTGGTCTAGAAGACCCCTGGGTTCTCTTCTAGATTCTATCCAGATCCGGGATTCCCTGATCTATAACTCTAGCTTCCAGATAGAAGCTCCCAAGGGTCAGCCATAATTAGACCATTTTGTAACCACCTTCAAACACACAAAGGCACATTTCAAAGGGTCTCCTTCAGTGAATAATGTTAACTGCATAATTATTCAAACCTTGATATCTCCTGCTTTAATGCCAGCTTCTCATCTGACGCTCTGCAATAACCTTAGCATTTATTTATTTCAACTAAATTATATATCCACTCACAGGGAAATTATTTAAAAGCTCTAAATATAATAAACTTCTTTTTGCAGCTTTCTTTTCACATTAGAGGTTGGTTTTCATTTAATTTACTTGTCTGGATAATTAGACCAATGATCTCTCCATGTTTAGGAATAATACTTGTGACAATTTCTTTATTGTTAATCCTTTCAGTTCCATTCAACTCTTCATGACCTCATTTGAAGTTTTCTTGGAAAAGATACCAGAATGATTTGCCATTTCCTTCTCTGGTTCCTTTTACAGATTAAGAAACTGAGGCAAGCAGGATTAAGTGATTTGCCCAGGGTCACATAATTAATAAGTGTCTGAGACCAGATTTGAATTCAGAAAGATGAGTTTTTCTGACTCTGGGCCTGGCACACTATCTACTACACCACCTAGCCACCCAGACCTACATTAGGACAATTAATATATGGCATTGATCTGACAATACATAGCAAATCTCAATGTGAACTCTTCAGTTTCTGGAAGTAGTTTCTCATCTAGAGAAGAAAAAAGGAAAGAGGGAAAGGAAGGAGGAAAGAAATGGGAGGTATAGAGGGAGAGAAGGAAAAGAGAGAAAGGAAAGGAAGGAAGAAAAAAAGAACAAACAGACTGTGTAACCAGAAAACAATCAACGAATATGTACTAAGAAAATATGCTATATGCTGGGTACTATGCTAGATAATGGGGAGCCAAGGAGCTTATGTTCTAATAAGGGAGACAACAAATAAGTGTGTCTTTGTCTGTGTCTGTGTTTATGTTTGTCTGTGTGTGTGTGTATCTGTGCATGAGTTATCCAACAAGGTATGGGACATGGACCCAAAAAATACAATCCAACTCCTGAATTTTCCCACATATCCCCATTTAGATACTCAATAATCCTTTCAACTGTCATTGCACTGTGTCCCCAACCCTGTCCAACCTTCCACTTTCTGTTATCTCTGACCCAGCCCAGTCATTCACATAGATATGTTGCCATCTAGGAGTCTTTGGAACCCCAAAATGCAAGCACAAAGGGTGTGGGTCTGCCTCAGAAGCATTCAACTTCTCAAGCCTTCTTTCAATCCAAGTAGTTTATTGAAACACTGATTTGGGGTGGGGAGAGAGCATAGAGGGTAAGATTCCTAGTGAGTCTGTGCCTTTGGTATGTATGAGATTGGCTTTTTTTATAAAGAAAAAGATTATGGGAAGATTTGGATGTGATAAAGGGATGGCAAATAGCCTGGGATGATCTGGAGGTAACAAAGAAGGGGTCTATATGGGATTCAGTGGTGTGAAGTAGTCAGGGGTAGTCTGGAGGTAATAGCCAATGAAGAGGTGGGTTGGGTCAGAGATAACAGAGAATGAAGGGTTGGCGACCACAATGAAAGGAAAGTTGAAAGGATTATTGAGTATCTAGGTAGAGATATGTAGGAAAGTTCAGAAGTTGGATTGCATTTTGGGGGTCCAGGTCCTATGCCCCATCATTTCCAACAATGGCTAGCTCTTCCTATAGAGAGACAAATATGGCACCATTGACCCATGTTTCTTTCTGTACTCCCACCCTTACTATGGAGTAAACTCAGGCCTCTCCTCCTTTCTTCCAAGAGGGATTAATTTCTCCTAAAAAGAGAAAAGTTTGTTTATCCCTGGAACCTGATTGGTCTAGGCCTCTCAGAGTTGATAAGTGCCCACGATCACTGGAATCATTATGTCCTGGTGATCTGCTAATGGTACAAGACCATAAGTCAAGGGAGGTTGCATCTAACAAAGGTGAAGATAAGTATCCTTGTTGTACATCCTTGTTGCATTAGGGCAAAACAAACTTCCTTTTTGTCAACTGTTTGATGACTATGAGCATCTCATTTTGTTCCAAAATTGGATCTTAATTAAAAGAGTCCTGGTCTAAGGCTTGCCTCTTTTCAGAAGTCCATTGCAAATGCAAGAGTTGGAGAGTAATGTTCAGTTAAACTGGAAAGAGAGGTTGGGGTCAAAATACAAAGGCCTTAAAACCTAAAGAAAATTTTATATTTGAGTAGATTAGAGTAGATTGAGTAGAGGAGTGACAGGTTCAGATATGTGTTTCAGCAAAATGACTTTGGCAACAATGTGGATAGACTGGAATGGGGAGATACTCAATTGAGGCAGGGAAACCCTCCAGGAGACTGATGAAAAGTGGAATGAGCAGAACCAGGAAGAACGTTGTACTCAATATCGGCCCTATTGTAAGATGATTAACTATGAATGACTCAGCTCTTCTCAGTAACACAGTGATCCAAGACAAGCAGAAAGGACTCATGAAGGAAAATCCTGATGTCCACATCCTGATAAAGAACTGATGGACTCTGAGGTGTATTTTTTCACTTTATTCTTTCTCAATTTTTTTTCTTTTGATCTGTTTCTTCACAATTGTGACAAATATGGAAATATGTTTTACATGATAGCACATGTATAAACTATATCAAACTGCCTACCATTTTCAGAAGATGTCAGGGGAGGGAGAGAATAAAATTTGGAACACAAAATTGTAAAAATGAATACTAAAAATTTTCTTGATGTGTAACTGGGGAAAAAATAAAACAATTAAGTTTTTTTAAAAATTTAAAAAATAAAGAAGGCTCAGAGTCTAACCTTTTCCTACCAGCAGTATTTCCTGGATTTGACTCCATCATCATCATGCTCCAGCCAGAGTACCTCTCCCTATATAATCTGAGATGAGACAGAGAGGGACATCAATTCCTTTTGTATATTATTTTCCTCCATTAAACTTTAAGTTCCTTGAAGGCAGGATTTATTTGTTTTTCTTATCTCTATCTTCCAGTACTTAGCACCATGGTAACTGCTTACAGAATTTTTATTGAATTTAATTGAATGGTGTCACTGGTGACTCAGTGTTGTCCTATTCTGTGCTGACTCTCAAACTCACATAGAGTTTGAGCCTGAAGTGGATTTGGATCCTTGAATCTGAGTATAAATTTTGCTACATGTCTGAATCACTAGCCTGCCTAAACAGCTGGGGAAGGGAAGGAATTGTAGGGCAAGGGCGGGGAGGAGGTAGCTGGTCCCGATTAGTATCCTTCCTCTTCCCATGGCTGCCATTATTGTGTAGCAGCTGGTATTGTTCTTTGAGAATAGCTCTGTGGGTCTCTACCTTTCTGCCCTCTGCTGGAACAGATTACCTATAAAATTGTGTTCATCCTTCATTGCCAAAGATGACCATGCCATGACTTGCACTTGACTTTGTTCTGAGAGGAGGGGGAGGGCTGTACAAGGTCACCAGCCTCACTTCTTCTCTGAAGCCATCTGGATCCAATGACCAGATATTCATCAGGATGACTGGAGATGGTCCAGGATGAAATGGGAGACCATGACCCCTTCAGTCTAAGGCATACACAGGTACTCACTTAGGGTGAGAGAAGGCCCATTCAGTGACTAGACCTGTTTAAGAAGTAGTCAGGGAATGTCCCCTTCAATGAACCAAAGGAAAAATAACTAAATCAAGCTGGAAGGGAAAGAGCAACAGTTGTTATTGATAATCACTCTTAAGCCAGGAGGGTCCAGAAAACAACCCTTAAGTGTAAAATACTTTCCAGCTCTAAACCTATGACCCTATATTACATAGGGTCAACAGAGTATGTGTGTGAGTGGGAAGAAGGGGAGGTGGTTAAGACAGAAAGACCTTTCCCATGATAGAAACCATGCACTTCTCCAGGTGTTCTAAAATCTGCTACACTTCCATGTTTTATTTTTCAAGTACAGGAGGGCATTTCAAAGAAGCATGGGATTCTACCTAGACCATGATTAGGAAGAAGGTATGCTAAGGTTTATAGAAAGAAGGTTTACAGAGGTCACTATAGAAAACTGCTACAGGGTGTCTAGTTTGCTTCCTTTTTAACAGGAACACTTTGTTTGATGGGTTGTGACTTAGCCAAGATTCCCAGGGCATGCTACACAAAGAGCTTTAAAGGACCTAAGCAATTATTCATCGAAGAGGAGAAAACTGAAGGCCAAGTAACTAGTCAGTGGAAGAGCTAAGACTGAGGATGAGGTCATAGAGTCTAAACCCTTCATTTTATAGATGAGGAAACTAAGACCCACAGAGTTAAGTGATTTACACAGGGTCACATAACTATCCCATCAATAAGAAGGAACTTTTTTTTGCTATTTGAAGATATATTTTTAAAATTAAAATATTTTCAGTTTAATCAAAATCTACCTTCTTTCCTTCTAACCTTAGCCCTCCTTGAAAAAAATATATGTAAACCCCTTGTAACAAATAAAAGCAAAACAAATTCCCAAATTAGCTATATCGAAATCTATCCATCCATCATCTAGCTATATCTAGATTTAAATATAGCTATGTAATATAGATAGATATAAAGATACAGATAGATATAGATAGATGATAATAGATACGGTTATAATTATATGTAGATTTGGATATAGTTATAGATAGAAATAAAGATATAGTTATAGATATATATATAGAGAGAGAGATAGACAGATATGGGGATAGATAGAAGATATAAGTAGAAGAAATAGATGATATAGGTAAATAGAGATGAGACAGAGAAGGACATCAAGATAGAAACAGAGATAGAAACAGAGGTAAACATATCTCTACTGAGACCATTCCTTTTCTGTCAGGAGGTAGGTAGTACATTCCATCGTGAACCCTTTGGTATCATAGAATCATGGTTGATCACTATAGTGAATGGAGTTCTTAATAGTGTTACTGTTTAAGTTGTTCTGATTCTGCTCTCTTCACTCTGCATCAGTTCATATAAGTCTTTTCAGGTTTTATGAAACCATCTCATCATTTTTTACAGCACAATAGTATTCATAAATCATAACTTGTTCAGCCATTCCCCAAATGTTAGATATCCCAACCCAATTTCTAATTCTTTGCCACCAGGAAAAAAAAGCTGCTCTAAATATGTTTGTCCTTAAAATTATTCATCATTTTCTTCTTTCTTTTCTCTCTTTGGGGTATTGGTCTAGCACTGGTATTGCTAGATCAAAAGATATACACAATTTACTGAACACTTAGCCCATAAGAGACACGATAAAATATTTACTAATTAATTTGTGCTAAAAACTGCAATGTGGAATTTTGGGGTTCACTTTTCTAATGACTTTCATCTCTATCTCATCACATTAAATGAATTAGATAGGTAAGTAAACATTATTCCCATTTTACAAATGAGGAAAACAATGCATACAAAATTTAAATTACTTTCAAAGGTTGTATGGACACGGCACCTGAGTGAAGACTAGAACTCTGGTTTTCCGCATTGAATTTTCATGTTAATTCCACTTCAATGTACTCAAAGTCTAATTTTTGTAGGGTCAAAAATTATTGATCAACCAGGAGTTGTATCAGTCAGGTAGGTGCCTCTACTTCCCAAAAAAACCTCTGACTATGGGGTTTTTTTCTTCTAAAGAATTCTTCCATTTGCTGCTCTCCTTATGAGAATGGTAGCTACCAAGACCTGGGTTTTATAAATTCCAATTTATGAGGAGGAAATCCTTTAGCACTGAATGGAGACTTCCACTCCCCAAAAATACAGGTCCTAGGAATACCTAAAGTAAGCAGATACCCACTTGTATGACAACAGCAAGGCCCCTCCCTCCAAAAAGAGATCTCATCCCTCAGTCTACAAAGTTGTCTGAAATTCCACAATTCAATGGAATTAAGGTGATTTAAGGGCCTCTTTTCTCTTTTAAGTGCAAAAATCCCAGAGATATAACAACTTGTCCTTAACATCTTAGGGTGAGTCAAAGAATTACTATGTTAGTGTAACTCGGTCCCTCCTCTCTTGGGCTATTGGAATAGCATGCTAATTGGTCTCCCAGCCTTTCTCACTGTCTTACCTCAAATAACTGCCCTCGCTAATCCCTCTATACCATAGTGATATTCCTAAAGCATAAAACTGACCATGCCACTCCTCTGCTCAAAAAACTCCCATGGTTCCCTGGGACCTCTAAGACATAATACAAAATATTCTCTTTGACATTTAAAACTCCTCACGGTTTGGCTCCAGTCTACCTTAAAGACTACGAACATCATTCTCTTTTATGTGCTCTACAGTCCAACCATACCAGCCTCCATGCTGTTTCCGAAACAGGTCGTTTCATCTCCCACCTCTGGACCTTTGCAAAGGTTGTCTCTCATGCCTAGAATGTGTTTCCTCCTCCCCTCCACCTCTCATATTCTTCACTTACCTCAAGGCTCTACTGAAATGCCAATTATACTACATAAGGACTTTTCTGATTGATACCTCCAGCTACTAGTTCCTCCACTTACCCCTGGAAATCTCCTTGTATTCATTCTGTATGTAGTGTGGATCTAATTATCCATGTACATGTGGTTTCTCCCATATAATGCATGCTTCTTGACAGCACCTTGTTAGTATTATATGCCACAAAACCTAGCACAGTGCCTAGGCACATTGAAGGTGGTTAATAAATGCTTGTTGATTGATTAAAGGTCAACACAAAAGTCCTGAGAACTTGGAAGAAGAAGACAAAGAAATGTGAAGTGAGGTACACAAAATACTCAGCTTTTCCATACAGGTTGTCCCAAATAATAACTTAAACCTGGAACTAAGACTTTTGGGACACCCTGGCTACCTGTCTAGATCACAGACCTCAGGTTTTTTTTTTCCTTTTAATCCTCATGATGTCCCTGAGAGGTAGGTTGCTCCTATTATCAACCCCATTTTACAGTTGAGGAAACTAAGGCAGACAGAGATTCAGTGACTTGCCCAAGGTTATACATATAGGTAGTGTCTGAGAAGCCAAATGTGAACCCCTGTCTTCCTAATCCCAGCGCTGTATCCATTGTACTACCTACCTGCCTACAAAACAAAAGACTTCAGACATGCAAAAATCACCTCATACCTGTGGGTCCCAAGTTAATTTTCTGACATCTTAATAGAGGTTTCATCCTCCATTCCCAGAGAAGTGAGAGAATATGACTTATATGAATAACAATACTATTTATATATTATATATATTATATTAATAACAATATTAGCAGCATTTATATAGCACTTTGTTTTATAAAACGCTACACATATTAAATCATTCCATCCTCACAGTAACCCTGGTGCTATTATTTTTCCCATTAACCGATGAAGAAACTAAGGCAGACCAAGGTTAAGTGACTTGACCAGGGTCACACAGCTAGAAGGTATCTGGGGTGAGATTTGTTCTCAGGACTTCCAACACTCTATCCACCATGCCAACAAGCTGTCTCTAAAAAGAGACTTTGGGCAGAAACAAGTTATATTAATTGGATGACTGTGAATTTCACTTCAATTCATAACTTGTTTACAGTGGGGGGAAGGATGTTCTTCCTGCCCTTCAAGTTATGCTTTCCCAAGAGATTCGGAGGGATAGATGGCTAGGACAGAATTGAGTGTTGGTACCATTGGATTAGAGAACTGCGTAGAGTCTAGGGGGATTACTGAGTGTTAGTCAAACATAAAAATAAAAAAGATGGAGAAATTCCTCTAAGCAGCAGCATATGGCAATAAAATTGAATAGGGAAGGAGCTGAAATTGCCCAGGGTATGTGTTTCAGCCATACACTATATTTTCAGAGGAGAGAGGAAATAGAAGGTTGCTATTCTCCTTCTATATAATCCCCACTGTTCATTGTAAAATTCCTGGGCTCTGTTCTATGGTACAAATACACACATACACCTCACCTCATTTAATGAGTATTTATTATCTAACAGGGTGCAATGTAATAAAATGACAACAGTCACAACAAAAATAACTACAAACATTTATATAAATTTTAAAGTTTGCAAAGCCCTTTGTCTTTTATCTCATTTGATTCCTTAAACAACCCTGTGAGATAGGTACTATTATAATCATTTCCATTTTGCAAATGAGGAAACCGAGGCAGGGAGAGGTTAAGTGGCTCATCCTAGAGTCACAAATCTAGTAAACTGTCTGAGGTTGAATTTGAAATCTGGTCTTCCTGACTCTACTTCTAAAACTCTACCGACTGTACCACCAAATACCTTGAAGAGGAGAAAATGTGACCCCTGACCTCAAGGGGATCACCCATGACAGCTGATCAGCTCTTCATATCAGAGAAATCCCTTCACAGAGGAACACCCACATTATCCTCACCAGTGAAAGTTTCATGATTACCTCCTTTTGTCCACAAATGTCATCAGTATGCTCTGGATCACCTTTCTGGAAAGTCCTTTTGGACTAAAGAGATTCTCATACAGACCACCTTATTCCTCTCCTTCCTTTACCAGTTTCCTGCAGGACACCTTCTTCTCTCCCCCTGTTCCTTTCAGTTTCCTTTTATGCCTCATCTTCCCACAATATAAGTTCCTTGTTGACTGATTGAGACAAGGGGTGGTAAAGGGCAACATGAGAGTCCTGGACACTCTGGAAAAAAAAGTCAAAGAAGCTGGAAGTGCAGAACACTGAGACAAATATATCCAGCTTTGCTGTATTGGGCAAGGGCAGTTAAGGCCTTCAACTAGTTTTCACATATAGACAACCATTGAAATAAATGAACTCAAGGACAATCTTTGAGGGCCTATGTTAAGTAAAATTCATTAGATATTGTCTCTACTGCCCATTTCAGTATAAATTCTTCCATTCCTTGCTTTGAAGTCTCCCCTACAATCAGAGGGATTCATGTGCTGGTCAAGCATCATAAAATATGCCTGGGGCAAAAGTGAACATGAGACCAGATTGGTGGGAAACCAACCTCAGGGGTTGGGATTGCCTTTCATCCTGTTTGTGTCTGCATTCCCGATGCCTAGAATGGTGCCTAGCATGTAGTAAGTGCTTAATAAATGACTGCTTCAATTTCCATTTTTTTAAAATAGAATCCGAGCTTTCACTATTAAAGTGAATGGGTGAAATTTCACCAGGCTCTCAACTTCAAGTGGAGCTTAGAACAAAATTTTGAAGTCAAAAATTAGAACTTGGTCCCTAAAAAAACTGATGTCAAGAGAAGAGACATTTACTAAGTATGAGTTGATGCAACTGAAGAAACTGAAGCAACCATTCAGGTGCCTTAGCCATTCCGGTGAGAGGGATCAGCATGAGTGAAAGAAAGCATGGGTGTGGAAAAGAACATAACGTATTGAGGAGACGGTAAGAAGAATATTAACAACAACAATGATAGTTGTAGTAGAAGTCATGGTAGTATTAATAGATCGCATTTGTAGAGCACTTTAGAGTTTGCAAATATGGCTTCAAATATTTACAAATACCCTTTGCAAATATGGCTTCATTTTGTCTTCCCATTAATCCCAGGTAAGCTCCTCCCCAACTCAAACTGGCCCTGCCCTATTCTTTCCCTAGGTGAGTGTATGTGTGTCTGTCTGTCCATCTGTCTGTCTGTATCTGTGTCTGTATCCCCACCGAAAGAGTAATATCTAAGTCCCCCCATCCCCCATAGGACTTTTTGTCTTGGGGCCTAATAAGAATTTTTTTCCCCCATGGTTACCCACCAACCCACTCTTAAGTTTGCTTTTTCCCCAGGCATATTTTATGGTGTTTGCCCTCTACATTAATTGCTCTGATTATAGGAGAACCTTAAAAGCCAAAGGTGGAGGAATTTATACTTGATTAAATGGGCAGTAGAGACAATACTTAATGAATTTTTCCTTACACAGGTCCTCAAAGAATGTCCCTGAGTCCATTTACTTTAATGGCTGACTATATATGGAAATCCATTTGACTTGTGGGAGAAAAAGTAAGTGAAGTTATATTGTTGATTTCTAAATTCAACATGATGTCAAATAACCAGTTTGGCAGAATTTCATTTTTTAATTTTTTTCTCTTCTGTATTCAAAGCACTATTCAAATTTTAAAAAATGACAGTTATATATTAGCTATGTTGAAGATCTTAACCCCATCCAAGAAGCTGAAACAGAAATACCTCATCTTAGCATCACCGACATATAAATGTGTGCATATATATATATATATATATATATATATATATATATATATATATATGTATATGTGTGTGTTTACATGTGTACATATATATATATGTATGAATATATATATATGTTTGTGTATATGTATGTGTATGTATTCCATTAAAGTCCTTCTCAGATGCCTCAGAGGTCATGGAGATAGATGGGTTCTCAAAGACTTTGCTAGTAGTCCATGAACTCTAGTAGGTCCTACCAACCTAGAGAGGTTGTCTCTACCACCCAGTTCATCAAGTACAAATTCCTCCAGCCTTGGCTTCTAATGTTCTCCTATAATCAGAGCAATCCACATTAAAGTTAAACACCATACTGTACATCTATTGTCTGAAGACCAGTCAAGTTCTGTCAAGAGAGACTCCTCACCAGGGTGGCCTCAACATCATAATCTGCTCCACCAATGTGACTCTCCAAGAACAGGTGATGAGGGGTTGCTATCTGTAATAATGGAAGGAATACCAATAACAAAATCATGACTTCTTAAAGTTTCAAAAGATGGACTGTAGACATTAAGCTTTTTTTCCAAATAATTAAAACGGGCACATAGTTAAATGAGGCAGTTTCAATACTACCTCCTTGTTTAAAAAAAAGGAAAGGTAGAAACAGACCATGGCTGGCCCAGATCCTTGTCTATTCATTTAACCAAGCTTCCTCATCATCAAGTCTGTTCTTTTTAATATGATCATTTAAATGAGTAACCTTTTGCTAAAGAGACAATTTGTACAGCAATCCCAGCCTTTGATAACTAAACCTTTCCTTTTTGGGCTTTACGTTCTTAATAAGCCCTCAGGTACTAAAAATACTAGTTATATATTAATTAAAATATCCTCTTTACCCCAGAATTACAATTTCCAAAAGTGTGCTTTTATAGTTTAGAAAAGAGATCTCAGGCTTTTCGGTTTGAAGTATTCATTCTCTGATATGTTGACAAAAGCTGAATGGGGTAGCAATAGCCTGGGGAGAGAGGGGGATATTGTACACTATAGTGAACAAAGAGGGGCAGCTAGATGGCTCAGTGGAGAGAGTGTTGGGCCTGGAGTCAGAAAGGCCTGAGTTCAGATGTGCCCTAAGACTTTTACTAGCTATGCGACCCTGGACAAGTCAGTTTCCTCACCCATAAAAATTAACTGGAGAAGGAAATGGCAAACCATTCAAGTATCTCTGCCAAGAAAACTCCAAAAGGGGTCACAGTGAGTTGGACATGACCAGAAACAACTAAACAACAATAACAGTGAACAAAATGCCAGAATTGAAGAAGATTCATCATTCTCAGTTGTATCTCTAGGATCAAATAATAAATCTTGTGCTTAAGTGTTCAAAGCCCTTGATTTTCCCTCCTTAGTGGCCTTGCTCCTGTCTTTCTAGTCTTCTTACACCACATACCCTCTGATCCAGTGATGCTGGCCTCCTGGCTGTTCCACAGACACAATGCTCCATCTTTCAGTTCAGGGCATTTTCACAGGCTATGCTCTCTCTTGATTCTGCCTACTGACCTCCCTGGCTTTCTTTAAATTCCAATCCAAATCTCACCTTCCATAGGATGCCTTTTCCAATCCCTCTTACTAAGTTCTTTTTTTTCTCCTCCCCTCCTCCCTACAATTAAGTTTGGATATGTTTTTCTATAGATACACACATACAATATACATATATACATACATGTAGAAACATATACTTTCCCAAACAAATTCTACTCCTGATCTTTGTTTATATGCTTGTGCAGATCTCTTGTGTCCCATCCTTCCTGCCTCCTCTATTTTACTTCTACCTTCTAGCTTGCCATCCTATTACTTGCCTACCCCCCTCCAAGGATCCCTCCCTATCCTTCCATTCCCAAAAATCTAAACACCATTCTACACCCCCTTTTACCTATTCCCTCATCCTCCCCTTTAAAGATCCTTCCCTTGTCCTCTCCCCTCCCTATGCCCCTACCATTTTATTTCCTCTGAATTTAGAAGATTTTTGTATTCTTCTAAATAAATATACATTGTTCCCTCTTAAACCCATTCCTGATGAAATTAGGTTACTTGAACTACCGGCCCTCCTCCCCCATCTAATTCCTCTGCATACATTCTTTCTCTTGCACCTCATTTGTATAAAATACCCCAATCCATCTTAATTCTACTGTGTTCCCTTTGTTAATTATTTCCTTTTTATCTTGTATGTAGCTTGTGTGTACATACTTGTGTGTTTATTATCTCTCTCCTTAGGCTGTGAGCTCCTAGAGGGCAGAGACTATATTTTGTCCCCTTTTATATCCCCAGAGTTTAGTTTAGCTTAGTACCTAGCACATGTTCTTGTTTGGTCAGCCAGTCATGTCCAACTCCTCATGACCCCATGAACCGAACTGTCCATGGGGTTTCTCGGCAAAGATACTGGAGTGGTTTGCCATTTCCTTCTCCAGTGGATTAAGGCAAACAGAAGTTAAATGACTTGCCCAGGATCACACAGCTAGTTAAGTGTCTGAGGCCAAATTTGAACTCAGGTCTGCCTGATTCCAGACGCAGAACTCTATCCACTGAGCCATTGTAGCTGCCTCACCCAACATACAGTAGGTACTTAATAAGTGCTTATTGACTATCAGATTGTCTAATTTCAGGTGCAATGTTCTAAGAACTACATTGCCTAGATGGGGAAGGGGGAAAGTGGGGAGAGAAAGTGGAAGGAAAGAAAAGGCATCTCAGTTTCAGGCCAGAACCATACAGTGGAGTAAACTTCCATAGTCTTTCATGACTGACTACAACATCTACCCCTCCTAGAACACACGCCCTGTATATTGGCTTAGAATGTTACTGCATTCTTGGCTAATAAAATTGCTCTTACTTCATAGCAGATTCTCTCCGGGTGTAGCAAGCATGGCCTCAAACACATTTCTTATCCCATAACATGTTCACTGTAGGTATACTATTATAGGGTGATTATACTTTATAGGTGATTTCCTTTTTCCAAAACAGTTGTCTCTAGAATATTTTCTCCAAAACAAAGTGCCAAGGGCCCAGTACTTATAAGCCACTTAATGGGAGCCCGTGAGAACATGTATAGTGAGAGGAGATGGTACTAGAGAAGTTAACTGGATAGTGGATAGAGTAAAAAATATATTGAAGTGGTTTTAATTATTATAAGGAATTATGTAATGATGTGCTACTAAGAAATGGTCTTTCTATTCAGGTATCCATTCGTTACCATAGTAATGGTACCATCATAATAATTATTTTTATTTTTATAGGCCCCTGAGCGCCTCCTATCTCATCATCATTACTGTAACTCACAGCTAATTATATACTAAAATTCTGGCTATGCAAGTCAGAACACTTCTCTTTAATGTGGCACATTAGCAACGGGAAGGTCAGTGGTTCAAATCCCAAGCAGAATAGTAGAAGAAAAGCTGCTGAGCAGCCAATGGGCGGACAAGGAGTCGGTGGTCACAAAGTGTGACTCCCAGTTCATTCATCATGAACATCACCATTCATGATTTGCACCCAGAAGCACCCAGTGGAGCCCGTCTAGAAGAGGCATCTTGGAAACAGGAGTCAAGAATTGTACCATCCATAAATCACCAAGGATTTATTGAATATCTACTATGTGCTAACTACTCTACCAGGCTCTTTGGGCAGATGTTTAAAGGATGATTCCTGACTTTGAGGTCAAACTGGAAAAATAAGACATATATACATTATTTAAACTCTAAGAAAAAGGCAGTTGAAATAGAAATCTTAATATAAGGTGATATAGTCAACCTCCCAGGTATCATTGAAACTTGAGGTGTGATTCATGATAGATGGACAATGGTTTTGGAAAGCAATTTCTTAATTCAAAAGGAAGAAATTCCACTAAAGAGATGATGAAGGATGATTAGGTATCAAAAAAATCACATGAGAAACTACAAAGATCAAAGGAAGAAAGATGATAGGTAGCATTTTGGGTAGAAGCATTTGAGTGGAAGAGTGAGAAGTGATATTATGGTAAGTATATTCTACATACCATTGAAACAGAAGGAAGAAATAGATGATGAGTTAAAGAAATACATCAAGTACTTTTCAATTCAATTCATTAAACATTTATTGTTTATTTAATAAGCACTATGCTTGGCATGAAGGTATGAAATGATGATGATGTGAAACTTTAATTATCCAGGTATCTGTTGGAAATCTCTAGTAAAAGGAAGGTAACTGATATATTCTTGACTTAGGATAATTTCATTCTTTCAAAGATAAAGAGAATGCCCAGGGAAACTGCTAGTTTGTACCTAATTCTGAACAGCAGGGAGTAACTGGTTGACTAAGTAAAAATAACAGATTCAAAACTAGTATAATCTAATATTACCTTAATATTACCTTTCTGGCTCCAAAGTCACACTGTTGACTAATATTAAGCTTACAGTGTAATAAATCCTCTAGACTGTCTTTCTATGCAGCCCCCATTTAATATTTGTGCAATTATTATTTCAAACCAAAGTAAAGAACTCTAACTTTATCACAATTTAATATCATCTTATTAGAGTCTGCCTACCATTAAAGCCAGCTAAGTGAGAGTGGCAACAGGAAGACTTGAGTTCAAATTCAACCTTAGACATTTACTAGCTGTGTGACCCTGGGCAACTCACTTAACCCTGTTTGCCTCCATTTTCTCATCTGTAAAATTATCTGGAGAAGGAAATGACAAACCATTCCACTATCTTTGCCAAGAAAACCCAAATGGTGTCACAATGAGTCAGACTTTAAAAAAACAGCAACAAACCTTTTAAGGTTGTTCAAGACATTTTTTTTTTTTTGCTTCCTGACTGCATTCAACATGTAATCTACTCCTCCTCCTTTTCTACTGTCAATTTGATAAAGTATGCCATCTATACTTTCATTCAAATTATTGATAAAAAAAATGCTGGACTGAACAGGACAAGGACAAATTCATAGAGTACACCAATAGAGACACCTTCCAGATTGACCTCAATCCAGGAATGACTAATCCTTGGATCAAGTTATTCAACCAGTTTTGAATTCACCTAATTGTACTATAATCCACTTCCTGGACTTCTTCTAACCATGATGTTGATGCTCAGACTATCATCTCCCTCTCCCCTCTGATATAAACTTGGATTCCATTCATGGCTCCCCCAGCACTAATAAGTGAACTTTTTTTCACCTGGAACCAGGCCTCCAGCACTCTGTCTTGGTCATCTCCACATTAAGTTGCCTCCCTTTTACAGTTTCTGTTTTATATGTTCTCTTCCTCCACTAGAATATAAGTTCCTTTGTTCCGAGTCACATGAGCAACAATAGGGCATAAAAGTTATTTTTTCCGAACCCCATGACCTCTCAAACCTCCCCAAAATAGAAATTATATACCAGAGAGAAAGCAGCTTCAGGTGTTTCCATGGTCTAGGACACCAATAACCCAAAACAAGATGAAAATAAAAGTAAAACACAAAAACTGATGCTTAGAAATGATGAACTCAGAGGACCCTCCTCCATCTCCCATACTACAGATATTGAGGTGCCTCTAGCAGAAACAAGGACATGACACAGGCTTGCATCAAGCCCATCCCTATCCCTCAGCCTGCCCACTCTCCTGTCCATGGTTATGGACACCTCAGCTCCTACATGGGAGTTTTCTCAGGCCTCAGCAGCTAGATTAGCCACAGTCTGTCAGGAGCAAAAGCCTTGCAGGGGATGAAAACTGGAAGCACCAATGCTGTGAGTAGCTCTGAAGTTTCAGTGGTAGGCCAGAGAACTAAAGAGCTGATGGAGACAGGACACTGTGCAGCGCTCCATCAAGCCTGAGGGCAAGGCATGGCACTGAACCAAGGCCAAGTCTGACGCCCAAGGGTCAGATGGGGGAGAGACCTAGGCTGGTGAACTGTGGACTGCCCAATATGGGAGGAGGCTGAGGCCCTTCCAGATTCACACACACACACACTCCAAGAAAACAACAATCAGAGGAGAGTCCTAAAGTACCAAAGATTCCAGGAAGAAATCTGTCTTGAACAGTGACAGAAACACCTAGAGGAGAAAGCACAGAATGGATCCCCTTGAAAGCTTTGATTGTATGAAGAATATATAGAAAAGAGAGAGACCACATGATTGGAGGGCACATAAATTAGAGAACAGAGTCTGGAGTAAATAGAGAAGACAATTAGTAGAGTGAAACAATCTTTTTTTTAAAAAAGGGGTGCAAAAAATGAACTTTAAAAAAACTAATGAGCAAGACTAGGTGAAGGGAAGAAGAGACAGAAGGAATCTATCTGACTGAGAGGGAAAAAGAGAAAGTAGTAACCTACAACCAGATAAAAGTGAGAGAAAGGAATTAATAAAGACAGAAAGGAGAGATAACAAATGAAAAAAAGAGATTGCAGGTGGGGAGAAGAGAGCCAATGGGAACAAAGCCACCCTAAGAAAAGATGAAAGTAACTGAAGGAATGTAATACTGTATTTACAGCAGAAGAAAGGGGAGAAAACTTCACTTAAAAAATAATAATTTTAGAGATAGATGGGGGAAAATATAAACTTAATTCATAATTTTAAATGTGAACAGATTAAGCAATCTAATAAAATGGGAGGAGTGATGATAGGTAAGAAAAAATACAACCAAAATGTTTTAAAAGACATACACAAAATAAAACTGAGGGAATGAGAAAAAATTTACTGTGTGCCAAATAAGTACAAAAAAGAGGAATTCTAGTCATGCTCTCAAACAAAGCAAAAATATTCAAAAAATAAAAAGGCATAAACAAAGAAGCTATATTATACTGAAAAGAACTATAGTCAACAAACCAATATCAATCAAACTTTTTTTTAATTTGTATGCTCCAAATGCCTTAGCATCCAAATTCATAAAAGAAACATTATTTGAAATTCGAGAAGACATAGACAGCAACACAATAGTGACAGGAGAAGTCAATATTCCTGTCAGTTTTACATAACTCTAATAGAAAGACAAACAAAAAGGAAAGTATGCAATTGAATGAATTTCTTAAGAAACTAGAGTTAAAAGACTTATAGAATCTTTTAAATGGGATAGTAAAAGAAAATACATATTTCTCTGTACCGCATGGAACTTTTGCAAAAACTGGCCATGACCTAGGGCACAGATATAGCTCAGATAAATATAAAAGGCAGAAATAATCATTATATCCTTTAGAGAGTAAAAGGCAATAAGAATAGAAATTAGGTTAGGGACCAAAAGAGAAATACAGACCTAAATGGAGACTTAACAATGAAGTCTTAAATAATAATTGGGCTAAAGAACAAATCATAAAAACAATCAAACTATGTAAAATAAAATTATAATGATGAAGCAACATACCAAAATTTCTGGGATGTAGCTAAAGCAGTCTTTGGGGGGGAAATCATATCTTTACAATGATACATTAATGAAATAGAAAAAGAGAAGACTAATGAACCTAAAATGCATTTCTAAAATTAGAGACCTGACAAATAAACCTAAAAATAATAGAGAAGATATTAAGAACTAAAGGAAAATGGATAAACTGGAAAAAGCTCATAAAATGATCAACATAACTAAAACTTCGTTTATTAGAAAATACTAACAAAATTGATAAAACCTTACCTATTCTGATTAAAAAGAAGGAAACAGAAAATCAAATCAATAAAATAGCAAATGAGCAAGATGAAATCACAGTAAAAACAGAAGATGTAAAAAGAATAATCAGAACACACCATACATAGTTATGTGCTGATAAAACTAAGAATACAAAAGAAGTAGAGGAATAACTTTAAAACATAAAATATCCAAAACAATCAGAAGACCGAGGAGAAAAAGAGCCCATCTCAGAAAAGGAAAGCTATCTAGATGTAAAAGAACTACCAAAAAAAGGAAAATAAAACCTGAGCCTGATAGATTGAAGTGCAGGAGAACTGTATTAATTGTTTAAAGATCAATTAGCACCCACAGTTCATAAATAATTCTCAAAAATTGAGAAAGAACTCTACCAGAATTCTTTTATGAGACAAATATAGTTTTAATACCTAAACCAGGAAAAGATAACACAACAAAAGAAAACTATAAACCAATACAATTAATGAATATTAACTAAAAATTTTTAAACAAAATTTTGTTGAACAAATAATAGTCTTTTATCCAGGAAATCATTTATTTATTATTATCAAGTAGGATTTATACCAGAGATGAAAGAATGGTTAGATATTAGGAAAATAATCAATGTAATTAACCATATTAAAACCTACTAACATCCCAAACCACATGATCATCTTAATAGATACAGAAAAAGCCTTTCACAAAGCACAACAATGTTTTCTGCAAAAAAACAAAAACCATATATATCGGCATAGAGGGACCTTTTTTAATGTTGCAAAAAGCATATATCTAAAACCAAAAGCAAACATTGTATGGCATGGGGTTATATTACAACCTTTTCAAAGAAATATTAGAGTGAAGCAAAGATGCCCACTATCCCCATGACTATTTGATATAGTATGAGAAATGTTAGGAATAGCAATAAGATAAGAAAAAGAAATTAAAGGAATAAAGGTAGGTTAAACAGGAGCTAAAACTAATCCTGTTTGCTGATAACATGATGGTTTACTTGGAAAACCCCAGGGAATCCACAAAGATATCAATTGCAACAATTAATAGCTTCAGTAAATTTGCAGCCTATAAAATAAATCCTCAAAAACCAAAAATGTTTCTATACAATAATAACAAAACATATGAAGCCACAATAGAATGGGAAATTCCATTCCAAATAACTACAAAATGACTAAAATAAGCACACAAAAGATTTGAATAGATTCAATTACAAAGCACTAAGGAAAAACCTAACTAGCTGGAGGAATATTCATTCAATGCTCAGGGCTAGGCTGTGCCAATGTAATAAAAGTGACAATACTACCAAAATTAATTTACACTTTTAATGTTACACCAATACTTTACAAAGCTTGAAAAAAATCTTAACAAAATTCATTTGGAAAAGCAAAAGCTTTAGAATATCAAGAGAAATGATGAAAAGGACAAAGTGGGACCAGCATTTACAGACCTCAAGTGGTATTATAAAGTAGTAATCACCCAAAATCATCTGGCATTGGTTAAAAAATAGAGAAATAAAACAATGGAACAGACTAGACAATAGAAACCATAGAACTCAATATCCCTATATTTGATAGAGTGGGAAACTTGTCACCTAGGGAAAAACTTCTTTGATAAAAAACTGCGAGGAAAACTAGAAACAGTCTGGCAGAACTTAGGTTAACACCATCTCACACTATATCACACACTACATTTCAAAAAGGATATGTGACCTTACTATTATTTTTTTAAAAACCTATAAATATTAAAAGAGAAACAAATCAGCAAGAAATGTATTCTTAATCAAATAAAAAATAAAAGCAATTACAAAAGATAAAATGGACGATTTTGATTACTTGAAACTAAAAAACAGACATTAATACATCTAGGATGAGAAGGGAAATTGTTAAATAAGAACAAAACTGTCTCAAAATAACTCTAAGGTTTCATCTCACAACCTGCAAATTGAGGTAACAATAGCACCTACCTTTTAGGGTTATTATGAGGATCAAATGAAATAAGTGTGAAGTGTTTAGCATAGAGCCTGGCACATACTAAGTGCTTTATAAGTGTTAATTATTTTTATTATTGATACAGAAGAAATAGAAAACATATTACCTGTCCTGAAAGAGCTAGAGGTAGCAGTGAATACAGTGCTGGACCTGGAGTCAAGAATATTTGAATTAAAGAAGTGTTTCTCACACTAACTGTGTGACCCTGAACAAGTCACTTAACTGCTGTCTGCCTCAGTTTCCCCATTTATAAAATGGAAATAATAACAGCACTCTCCCAGAGTTGTTGTGACAATAAAATGAGATATTTGTGAAGTGTTTTGCAAACCTTAAGAGTCATATAAATGTTATTATTATATCCTTATTAGGAGTTTAAAATCTCCCTATGGATATGAAAAGCTGAGAAAACTTGCCAGGCATCTCTTACCTTTGCCTCCCTCCAGACCTCTAGTTCTTATAGTAACTGAGAAGAAGTCCTGTAATTTATACATCCATTCAACGCCACTGTCTCCACCGATAGGACCATTGGTACAGACCAAAGGAAATGCCAAAAATCAGAACCTCTGATTGACTTCCCATGATTCCCTAGGTAGCACAGGGGCCAGAAGCTGGTGCTGAAGGCAGAGGACAACAGAAAAGGGTTACGTTGGGGCTAAGAGGAAGACAAAGAATAGATAGGACCAATGCCCAAGAAGAGGGAATACAGATAACTCCCCAGAGAAAAGCTAGAACAATCTAACACTTATTTTACTCTTTTTTTTGTGTGCCAAGAACGATTCCCAGACTGGGGAGGATTGAACAAGAAATGATTAACAGAAAGTTAAAACCAAAAAAAAAAAATAGATGATAAGAAAAGCACCTTGCTGCTTTCAAAGATGTCAAGTCATCAGTCCTGGACCAACTATATCCCAAGAGACTAAAAGACCTGCGAGAGGTGACTGCTGAGCTGCTTGTTGTCTGTGATCCCTGAAATATTTTAGAGAAGAAGAGATAATAGCATTAGAAAGGAAGACAGATTACATAGACTTTTAAAATTTATTTTTTAAATGAGGGAAGAGAGTAGAAGCTATAAATTTATGACAAAGCCCTAGGAAATTCTTTCTTTAGTGGGAAGCTTTCATGGGAAATACTGAGTGGTTGAGAATACTGGAATCCTAGGGATTAGCGCTTGGGAGCTACAAGGGATATATAAGGCATCCAAGGCAAATTTCACGTTTTTCACAATTTTTCTAAGCAAGGCTCCTGGAACAACAAACATGGTTTATATCAGATGGGATTTCAAAGAATCTCCAGTCTGCTCCTCTGGGGATGCTTTGGGCTTTGGGTATATATTCTACGAAGTTCTCATAAAAAGAGGCAAGAGGGGCGGAGGCAACCCACTAACCATGATTTGCAACCTTCCGGTATGACAGACCTTCCACCAGAGCTGCTACCAAGTAGCCAAATTGACTAATTAAAAGTTTCACCTTCTTTCTCCTTCACTGCCTGCCATTCTGAGGAGGTGTTAATGAGCTACATGGTAGCATAAGGAGAAGGAACACAGAGCAAGGGTGAGTCACCACATAAATGGAATCAGTTCCTTGGGCATTGACTATATCCCCCTCTGCATAAGAAATTAAAACTGGGGAGACAGGATTGCCTAGGAGTCAAGACCCTTGAATTCTAGTCCATGCCCCTCCTACCTCTCACTAGCTGGATCACCTTTATTCACCTTGACATTTCCCCTTAGGCCTCAATTTTCTTTTCTGTAAAACTATGAGATTGGGACTAAATTATCACTAAGATCTTTTCCAACTCTTACAACGCATGTTTCTTCAGTATTAAAATGAAAGGTATTTAAATACATCTTCTTAGGTTTCTCTGAAACTACTTTTTTCATCATTTTCTCATAGTACACTAATATTTCATTATGTTCATAATTTGTTCAGCCCATTATTGAACACTCCCTTAATTTCTATTTCTTTGCCACCCTAAAAAGAGATACCACAGAGTGAAGTGAATAAAACCAGGAGAACAATCTATACAAAAACAACATTGCAAAGACATAAAACTTTGAAAAACCAGGATTCTGAGCCATGCAGTGACCAATCATGATCATGAAGACGACCCACCTTCTGACAGAATTAATGAACTTAATTTTCAGAAGGAGACGTACATTTCTGCACATGGCCAATGTGGGAATTTGTTTGACTAAGAATGTTTGTTACAAGAGTTTGGGTTTGGGGGAGGGTGGGAGGGAGTTAGAAAGGAGAGAAAAGAAATGCTTATTATTGGAAAAAATAAAAATTTAATCCAAAAAAACAAAATGAAATTAAGCCTATTATTGGTGGAAGTAGGGTTATAAAGCTGGCCACTTGTTTGCTATTAGTGTCTTATATTTACAGTGGCTACCAAAGATTTCCAAAGACTGAACAGGAACAGATACACTGTCAACGGATAATCCTTTTATAAAGTCTCATTAAAAGGAAACTTTCTTTTCATGGTATCAGAACTGTCCTGGAAGGGTAGTCAACATGCTTATATTCTCACAGCAAGCCTGTAATCCAAAACCACATGGTCATGCTATCTCTGCAGAAATCCCAGTGTGCACCTCCCCCAAATTAGGACTCCATCCTAGAGTTGGGTGTTTTTTTATTTATTTTTTGCTCCACACCTCACACCCTTTCTGGCTCCTCCCAACAACTTCTGGGGTCAACATTTCCAGGCTTCATTAGCCCTCCACATTTGCTGGAGTAGACCAGACTGACACCAGCTGGATCCAATTAAACATTTCACACTTGTCTCAGCCCTGCTGCTGGCTCCATCTACATCTCCAGGTTCAGAATGGTGAGTCATGGCTCACGTCCCTACAACAGGAGGGGGCTGGCCCAAAGCCTCTTACAAGTTTACAATACCACATCTACAGGAATAAACACATACAATTTCCTCCCAGAAGAAGGGAAGGGTCATTTTCATCACATGGAGAAGAGCCAAAATCAAGTTTAAAAAAAATAATAAAACTTCTTTTCCCCAGTGATAGTATAGGGACTATGGGGGTGCTATGGGGCATAAGGATCAGCTAAGTAGTTAGAAGAAGAAGAAACAGGAGTAAGTCAGGGTTATGACTCTATCAAGCACAGTCAGCAACCAGAAGGATGTATGAGTCCAAGGTCAAGGTAAAGAAATAAATTAGAAAACAGCAGACAAGGAAAAGAAGGGCATATATGAATACCAGAAATCAGGTCAAGGAATGGGTGAGACAGTAGGTAAGCACTGAGGAACATGGGTGACACCAATACCAAAGGTTAAAACAAGATGAATCAATGTCTAGCCAAATAGTCAGGAGCCAGATGATGCCTAGGAACTGAAGGAACAGGGCAAAATAAGCAAGAGAATAAAAGTTAGATACCTGCTTTTAAAAATGAGCCTGGAGGCAGGAAGACTCCTCTTCCTGAATTCAAATATGACCTCAGCCACTAACTGTGTGACCCTGGACAAGTCACTTGACCCTGTTTGCTTCAATTTCCTTATCTGTAAAATGAGCTGGAGAAGGATGTGGAAAGCCATTCTATCATATCTTTGCCAAGTAAACTTCAAAAGGGGGAGGAGATTGTCACAAAGAGTCAGAAATGATTGAAAAATGACTTAACAACAAAGGAGGCAATCCTCTTTCCTAGGAAAAGTGATTTTTGTCTACTTCCTCTTACTGCAACAATTCATGGGACCTTAGCAATCATGATCACAAATGTAGAACTGGGAGGAAACTCAGATGACATCTAGTCCAACCCCTTCATTTAACAAAAGAAGAAACAGTGACCCAGAGAAGTTAAGTGACTTGCTCAAGGTCATACAAGTACAAGAGGCAGAATTTGAACTCAGGTCCTCTGACTGGAAAAACTAGTGCTTTTTCAACTGTGTGAGAATTTTCTTTCCCATGCCTCTATTTTCCATGCAAGTTAGTTCAAATAGGATCCTACAATCTAGAGCCAGAAAGATCCCCTCATTTAAAGAGGAAGAAGAGAGGCCCAAAGGGGTGCATTAGCTTGCTATAAATCATACCAGTAGCAAGTAACAGAGTAAGGATTTAAACCCAATTCTTCAGTTACAAATTCAGTGTTCTTTAGGCTGCCCCTCCAATTAAAATTACCAATGTGTAAAGCCTTGGAAGCCCTCTAACAAGTGCGTAGATCTAGCTGGAGCATGACAGCTTTAGGTGGGGTGAGAAGCAGACTCCAATACACAGATTCAGAGAAAGGGCACTTTTACCATTTGTCATAGGTTAATTAGCTCATTTTTAAAATGTATCACTGTTTTGGTTTTATGTAACAAACATTTAGAGATTTTTTGCTACTTCATGAGTGGTCTCTTGTTACAAAAAAAAGTTTTTAAAAAGCTAAGCAAAACTAAGATAAAATGACCTCATCTGAAAGCTCATGCAATATCCCACATCTATAGTATCCCCTACAATTTCACCTAATCATTTTTATTTTTAATTAACAGAAATTTATTTTCTTTCCTTTCTAACCAACCCTCACTTCATGGGAGAGTAGGGCAGGGAGACAAGAAGAAAAGAAAAGGCAAATTTTTTTTAATACATATGCATGGTCAAGCAAAATAAATTCCCTCATTGGCTTATCACAAATATATGTCTCATTCTGCCCCCTAAATTTATCACCCTTCTGTCAAGGGGTGCCTGAATGTTTCATCATCTGGAATCATGAATAGTCACTATATTTAGTGATCCCAGTTCTTACAGTTTTCAAAGTTTTCTTTCTTTTGTTTTGAGAGTATCATTATTGTACAAGTTGTTCTCCTGGGTTCTGCTCATTTCAGTCTTCATCAGCCTATAAAAATTTTCACAAGTGTTCATTCATATAATGTTGATCTTGTAGTATAAATTGTTCTTTTGGTTCTGCTCCCTTATTTTGCACCAGATCATACAAATCTTTCCAAGTCTCTTTGAAATGGTCTGTTTCCTCATTTCTTACAATACAATGGCATTCCATCATAATCACCTACCCCAACATGAACCCTCCCTCAACTGACAGGCATTCCTTTAGTTTCCAGGCTTTTGCCACCACACACACACAGACACACACACACAAAGTTGTTATAAATAGGATTGTACATATAAGATTTTTTTCTGATTTCTTTGATCTTTGGGAGGTATAGACCTCACAGTGATACAGATGGATCAAAGGACATGTATTTACTTTTTAGTAACTTTTTGTATATAGAATTCCATTGCTTTTCAGAACAGTTGCACACATTTACAAGTTCACTAATAGTGCATTCAGTTTATCTGTTTTCTCACAGTCCTGCCAATATTTATTGTTTTCTATTTTTTGTCATCTTCACCAGTCTGATGAGTAAGAAATAGAATCTTAAAATTTAATTTTCATATCTCTAATAAGTAGTGATTTGTAGCAATTTTCCATATGATTATAGATACTCTGGATTTCTGCCCTTGAAAACTACCTCTTCAGACCCTTAGACCATTTATTAACTGGAGGAATGGCTCTTCTTATAAATTTGAATATATATACATATATATATATATATATATGTATCTGTTATATATGATTAACGCCTTCCATATTTCTTCAGCAACAAATGCTTCCTGACCCTTGCTTGGTCAGAGTCTTGTACAGAATACAACTGAGTAAAGGTTTACTGAATTTAGTCGCACTGAAGAGTTTTGGTGGGAGAAAGAGTATTTGTACAATTTTTTAGAGAATATACCCAATATTTCTAAAGACAGAGAAAGAGGGGTCGAAAAAGGTTGTTGTTTTTCCCCAGCAGGTCAATTTTAGACTCACAAAGTGAGTCAGGGTCACTTGGAAAGTAAAGAAAACAAAAACTGTATCCCACTGCTGCCTCTACGGTGGAGCTAAATCCTCAAATCAAACAGAAATCGGAAGGATTTGGTTTCATCAAAAGCAGTCACTGGAGTTTGGCCTCCCAAAGATGAAAGGGGAAGCCCCTTACACAGCCTTAACACAAGCTGAATTTCCCTCTGACAAGTCCCCAGAGAGGCCATGATTGTGTCAGAAGCAGGCATGAAAGTCGACATCATCCCAGAGGTTTGTGAATACAGGGGACTTCCTGAGGGACAGAGCTAACCTAACCCAACACCATAGAGAGGTTTTCAAAATAATAGCTTAGATTCTCCTCAAGTTATCAGCTAGCCCTGGCTTCAAGTTGAGTAACTTCAGCCTTTATATGTCCAAGCCACTCAAGTTTATATTAGATAATGGCGCAATTGGGTCAACTCTCAAGGTTAAATCTCATTAAGCAACTTTCTATGACATTTATAAAGTAAGAGTGTGTATTGCAGTTCTGTGCCCCAATTTCCCTACCAGATTATAAACTTCACAAGGGCCAAAAACTACGGCTTATCTAACATTTGTGTGTCCCCCAGTGCCTGACACATTAAACAACACACAAGTGCTCAATAAATGTCTTCTGAATGAATGCTAAAGGTCATAATTTTAATTGCCAAATCAACTTCTTAGCTTCACTACTACAGCACAACATAATAGTGCAATACTAACACTTCCAAAAAGGGACTGACATATCCACTTATACTTCCACTCACCTTCCCTGTGACTCCCCAAACCAAAATTCCCTTGTGTAGGTCATCATTTTCCTATTTAGGTTGTCTCCCTCTACTAAATTGTGAGCTAATTTAGGGCAAACATTGACTCACTTTTGTATCTGTATTCCTAGTGCCTTTCGGAGTGGTAGGCATAAAGAAGGTACTTAGTAGATGCCTTTTTTCATTCATTCATAGTCAAAAACCGCACTCTAAATGTTGGTATCATTGTGACTCATGATACAGGTCACAGGGGAGACAGAGAGAAGGAAGATGGGTCAGTGTAAATTTCTCTGACCATCCTGAAAAAAGAAAAAGCAGTCCAAAGCATCCACCCAGATCTATCTTTGCATAGAAAGGATAACATCATAATTGCTCCTATAGAGGATTGAATAAACATTAAAACAAAAGAATAGAGCTTCCCAAGAAATTTCTTTTTAAATTAGGTGTGGCTTCATTCCTAAGAGAGCCTTCTTAGGAAGTTTGATTCTTTTGTTTTAGTGTATTGCAGGACTACATTGCATACTAGCAGTGAAGGCTAGGTCTACAATGGCTCCAATTAGAAAATTAGTGCTTCTATACAAACCGAACCATCACTTTGAACCAAACCCTTCCTTCTGGTTTCAAAAGGTTACCTGGATTTAGTTCTGCCTCTGATTCTCTTGATTAGGGAAAAGACCAGGCCATGGTGCCAAGATGCCAAGAGTTGTTTGGTTTCTCAGAAGATTTCTAGCCCAAGCTGGCAGCCCCAAGAGGTGCTGACAGTTCAAATATGCATCCAAATTTGGGGTTGATTATCTGAACTGAGAACACCAGCCCTCTTCCCTTTTGCCTGTCACTAAAACCCAAGCAGGGATAGCAGGGTCCTGCCTGTCACTGCACAAACATACAAGTCCCTCCAGTTGTGACAGGCTTAACCACACACACCATCAGGCAAAGCCAAGTACTGGCAATGGGGGTGTTATTATGTAAGACTGCTTCACACCTGGTACCTGCCAACAGTTAACAGACCACTATCCCTGTTTAGTTCTTTAGCATGGTGTATATTTTCAAGAGACAACCTTGAATATTCTCCCCCCACTCCATCCCTACCTCTTATATTTCTCGGTGTCTTCATGCTGCAAGGTGAATCTCTTGACATTTGACTGCCTTGCTGATGTGAGACATCTTGATGTGATTCTTTCCTTCTGGTTTTGCATGAGACATGTGGGAATCAGATTATACCTGTCACAGGTTGCCAACCTCTCTCTGACAGGTACAGATCTGGGAGTGGCCACAACTTGCTATCGTCATTATAGATATTGGCTCTATAACCTTTCCAACTGAAGACAGGAAGTTGCCAGACCTATACAATTCAATATGTCCCTTTGTAGTTATTGAAATGCCACCTTGGCAGCTGTGTAGTAGAAATTCATCCTGGATCCATCCTGCTCTATGGAAGGCTTGAAGGGAGCAAGATCACTGAAATGAATCTCAGAGATGGAGAGGATCTCAGAGGTGCAAGTCATATCTGAAAAAGAATCCTCTTGGATAAACTTTCTGACAGGTGGTTATCCAGTAATGGAAACATACATTCTACTTAGAATCAGCTCAAATGGTTGGCTTGTTTTTGTTTCTTTTTTTGTCACTTTCAGTGTTATTGAAAAGTTTTTATGGAAAGTTTTATTGATTTTGTTTTTACATTACATTTATTTTACAGGCTGCTCTTATTTTATGAGGGGTCTCTTGTAACAAAGTAAAACAGTTCAGTTAAACTAACAATACAGTGGTCTCATCTGAAAGTTCATGCAACATTTCACATCTTTAGGACTCATTCCCACCTCTACTATTTTAATTAGTGGAAATATATTTTCTTTCTTTACTACCTCAGTGGGGAGAAAAAAAGAAAAAAAAAACTTCCTATAATAAATATGCATAATCAAGCAAAATAAATTCTCCCAGTGACTGAAATTATATGTGTATGTATACATACATATGTAATACACATATACATATATATAATGTACATAACCATACACATACATACACATTCATCTCATTCCACCCCCCAAATCCATCATCTCTGTGTTAACAGACAACATACCTTCATCACTGGTCCTCTGGAAGCATACATGACCACCATCCTGTTGCTCACACTTTCTACAACTTTCAAAGTTAATT
This sequence comes from Potorous gilbertii, assembly GCA_028658325.1. NCBI lineage: Eukaryota > Metazoa > Chordata > Mammalia > Diprotodontia > Potoroidae > Potorous > Potorous gilbertii. The sequence goes on from CM053769.1 coordinate 175,762,364, forward strand.
TGCTTTTACAAGGTTGTCGCCATGGTTTTCCTAGTTCTCTTCCTTTTTTATCAGTTTGTAAAAGTCTTCAAAATTGTTCATTTTTATAATATTGATGTTATAATATAAATCATCCTTCTGATACTGCTCATTTCACTCTCTATCAGTTCATACAAATCGTTCCAGATCTTTTTAAAAATCACTCATTCCCTCATTTCTTACAGCACGGGAGCATTCCATGACCTTCATCTACCACAGTTTCTTCAGTCCTCCTCAGTTGTTGGAGATCCTCCTAATATTCCAGCTTTTTATCACTACATAAAGCTCTTATAAGTATTTTTTGTACATAAAGGAACTTTTCCTTTTTCTTTGATTTCTTTGGGGTATAGGACTACTGATATTATAGGGTTTTGCTTTTCTTTGGAAGTTGGGTTTTGTTCCCTGACATCAGACCTAAACTTCCTTTCCTTGATATCCACTCATTGCTTACAGTTCTGTCCTATGGAGCTGAGGAAAAAAGACCTGATCCCTCCTCCTTATTACAACCCTTCACATACTTGGAAGCTGGTGATCGGGTCTCCTCTACATCTTCCCTTCTTCAAATTAAACCTCCCTAGCTCCTTCAATCAGTCTTTGTATGATGTGATCTCTGATCTTCTCACCATCTTGGCTGTTCTGGGGTCACATTCCAATATGTCAACATCTTTTGACATTGACATTTTGAGAAATTATGTCAACTCTTTCAGACCTCTAGGACAACAGTTGGGAAATTTCCATTTTGTAGTAGCCTAGAGGTGGTAAAGGATATAGTATTGGTGGTAGTAGATAGTAATGGTATTCAAAAATGTTGTCATACCAGACGCTCATAATGTCCAAACCACATCAAATGAAAGTCTCTTAAAATAAAAAGGATTAGTAGAAGTCCAAACTGTGTGGGAATAGGAGGAAGTAGACTTCATCCCTGCCTCCCTACATGTTATTGGGCATCATCCCCAAGCTGTTTTCAGCAAGTCTACAGAGAAACCTGTTTCATTATTATACTTTTGAGTTAACTTTCCAAGATCAGTTAGCTCAATCCACATATACAATAGTTTGCTAAACATTAAATATAAAAGAATAAAAGAATAATAGTGAGATGATGCCGTCCCAGGACCAACGCGCTCCACTGAACATAAACAAAGGAAAAGGAAATAGTAATAGGAAATGAAAATATGATATTATAACACATAAAGGAAATAATACTTGATATTTATATAACCCCATATTGTAAAGTACTTCATCTGTTTTCAATTGCTTGAGCTATGCAACAGCACTGTGAGGCAGGTATGACAGGTTCTATTATCTCATTTTAAAGATGAGGAAAAGAGAGGCTCAGAAAGATTAAGTAACTTCATACAGTTAATAAAAATCAGAAGTGGTATTTGAACCCAGATCTTTTGGTTTCCAAATCCAGAAGTCTATTCACTCCACCACTCCAATCAAAAGTCCTCCCTCTGGTTACCAGGAAATTACACCTATTATATTCTATGTGATTAGTTTAAGCAATCTTCCATGCTACAGCTTGGAGTAGACTGTGCCTTTTGAGTATCCATTTTATTGGTTGCTGCATATTTGGGCTATCTTGATTTTAAATGGTCACATGTATCAATAACCACCATGCTACCATCAAGTTGAGATTACTTATGCACATCTATACAATCCCATAAACATTTATTAAGCGTCTATCACATCTGGCACTGTGATAAGTGGTGAGGAAGTAATTAATAAAAATAAAAACAATCTCTGCCCTCAAGGAGTTTACAATTTAAAGGCAGAGACAATACAAAAAAAGGAAGTCAGAAAGCAGGGAAGTATGGTGGAAGGGACACCAGGGAACATTCAGCATGGGGGTATTTTGTTCTAGGGGGTTGAAGCCAGAAAGAGCAGCAAATGCAAAATGGAATATTCTGAGAGTCCAATTTCTGCCATATATAAGGGAAGGTTTTGGGAAGAATTTGGTACTCCATCCTCCAGCACTCTGTAGAAGGAAGTTGAGGGAGTCAGAGTCAATCAAGGCTTGAGTTAGCAGTACGATGGTGAGTTTAGATGTGATGAACTTAACCAGAGAATGGCACTTCATTTCTTAGAGTTGAAATCAGGCAGGACAGGAATGCCAGGTGGATCTGTATGTACATGTTAATTATTTGGAGATTACCATTGGCATCCTATACAATTTAGTAATACAAAATCAAAGTAGGTTATAATAGCTATCTTAAAATATGCAAAATTAATCAATAAACCACATACAATATGTCCCAAAAGTCTAAGTAATTAGAACTTTAAACCACGCTAAGACTTTTGGAACACTCTGTATACTTTGGTCTGCCTAATGTGATATCTCCTGTTGAACTAAGTGTTTCTTGCCATGTTTTCCCAGCTATCAATTCCCTTATTTTTTAAAAATGTAAATTCTTTTATTTCTGATCATTGAGATTTTTATAAATTCTTCTACCCCTTTCCTTAATGTAAATGACCTCCTAATCAGTGAGGCTAGATGAATACTATTGGCCACTTGGCATTAATTAGATCTGGGTGTGTCAATGTAACCCCTTCCTTTGAATTTGGTTGGTAATTTAGTCTCTATAAGAGAAGATTCCTTTCCCACTTCCTCTTCTTCTTCCCAAGCCCAATGAAATGAAAAGCTCCCTCCAACTTTTTGTCTTTCTCCTTTTACTGTAATCAGTGGTTCTTAACTTGGGGGGGCTCATGAACTTAAATGGGGAAAAATTTACATCTTTATTTTTACTAACCTTTGATTTTCTCTGCAATCCTATGTATTTTTACGCATTTCAAAACATTATTCTGAGCAGAGATTCATTTAATTGTTAAAAGGGTGTATGAGAGAGCAAAGTTTAAGACTCCCTGCACTGAATGCACCATGGATCCCATCTTTTTCTCAACTTGTCCAATAAAATGTCCTCCCCATCTCTCCCCCTGTTTTTCCTCCTTCCCTTCTCTCTCTAACACTCAGTAGACCCTACCATTCTCCCAAACTTACCATCCTACATCCCTCTTCCTTTGTTTAAGGCAAATTCCTTGAAAAACTCATCTATACTAGTGGCATCCTCTTAGCACTTCTGAACCCCTTGCCATGTGGTACCCTATCTCATCATTCAATTTAAACTGCTTTTTCCAAAATTAACAATAATCTCATAATTGGAAAATCCAATGGTCTTTTCTCAGTTCACATCCTTCTCAATATCTCAGCAGCATTTGATACTGTAGTCGACCCTCTTCCCATGGATACTATTTCATCTTTGGGTTTTCATGACAGTGTTCTCTCTTGGTTCTCATCCTACTTGTTTAACTCTCCTCAGAATTCATATTATATTCCCTAACTGTGGGTCTACCCCCAAGGTTGTCTTCTTAGCCCTTTTTTCTCTATATAATCTTTTGCTTGGTGATCTCATCAGCTTCTATAGATTTAATTATCACCTCTATGTAGATTATTCCCAAATCTATCATGCATTCTAGTGTTTCTTCTGAGCTCCAGCAGAGCATCGCTAACTGCCTATTAGTTAGACAGCTCACAACGAACGATCTACTGGCATCTAAAAACAATGCGGCCAGATCAGAATTCATTATCTTCCCCATGCTACTTTACCTCTTCCCTCAAACCTTTCCAGACTTCCCTATTTCATGTTCTGAACAGTATGCCCCTCAACTAAGCAGTCCAAAATCTAAGATCAAATTAGCCTTCTTGTCTAATAATAATTCATTTGTACCCCCAAATTCTTAAAAGAATCAGAGAAAACCCCAATTGAATGCTTCCTAAGTGGAAAATTTACAAAGACATGAGCAAGAATCACACAGGTTGAGAAGGCACAAAAATGTTGCAATCTGTACCAATGGAGAGAATCTTTATACTAATAAGACGATAGCTCCATCTAAGTATTTAAACCTTGGTATGTATCCACACGTCTATAAATTTATGATCTCCTGTGATTTCTCCCTTGAGCAATACAGTTAACCCACCCATGATTTCTCATCCTATATGGCTTTTCTCCATGTCCTCTCATAAAACCTCTACAAGAGAACTACCCAGTGTGTTGGTGGCCCTCCTCTAGATTTGATACCGTATGGTCATCAATTCAGAGTACCTGTTATACATCAGCTAGTTCTTACTCTTGACCATGACCAGACTATTTCCTTTTCTGGTCATATATTTCTTTCAAACTTTTTACACCAGTTCCCTCGAAGGCTATGTTGATATTATGTTGTAACCTATCCACACCAACCATGTGTCTCTACATTGACATTAGGTGAGATCTTCAACCATATTACTCCATACTACACTCTTACATTACATGATCTTCAACCATACTACTCCATATGACATTCATAGTCATATGTCATCATCAGGCAGATATTGGTGTTTTAAAAAGATGGAATTTTGTTTAAAAGAGAAGTTGGAGGTCATTAGAAAGCACTGGGAAATGTCCCAAAGCAGCTGGTTATTCTCATCTTCCTAATCAGTTATTGGCACAATTCATTGACTATCTGGTCTAAAATATATGTAATGACAGACTACCCTTAGTCTCTTTGCTCCTTTGGGCCTCTTCTCCCATCATAGAGTCTCCCTCAGAACCTCTATTTTGAGGAAAGGTCCAGGTCCCAGACTATGCATGATGCACTTCAGGAATTCACTGTTATGCTCCCATGCCACTAACTCACCCCTTCCCTCTTCCATTTTTCAGCTTCTTTTTAGTGTTGTCTCCATCATTAGAAAGTGAGCTCCTTGAGGGCAGACCTGCCTTTCTTTTTCCTCTTATTCATATAGCACAGTGCCTGGCACATAGTAAATGCTGATTGACTTGACTAGACAATAAGCACTCTTTCTCTCCTTGGTTTTTCCCATGTGGATAGTTGAACTAAACTCTGGTGAAGGATTATGGATCCTTTTTAGGAAGGTTTTCAGTGTTCTAAGGCTTAATGCAATTATCTCAATGTCGTCTGCAAACAAGAGGAGTTCCCCATCTCCTCTCCGAAGAATCCCTCTTCCATGTAGATTCTGTGTGATATCCCTTCTCGAGCAGTGACAAATTTCTTTTGGCAAAAGTACATCTATTTTATGCCTCACTTGATATTAATAATCAGAGGGACATTGAACAAAGTCCTTTCTGTTGCTGAATCTTTCAAGGAATCTTGTATTATTTTAACATATGCATGGCAAACACCATGTTGGCTGTTAGCCTTTAAGGTGGCATTTTGCTCCACTGAATGATGTTATACTAAACCCCAAAACAGTAAGTACAGTAGGATTTTGTCTTCTGTGTTCCTTTCAGTCAATTGAGTGGTGGGAAGTCGTCGTTGGCTTTATTAAACAATCAACAAGTATTTATTAAATGTCTAATATGTGCCAGAAACCGGTCAAGGCACTAGGTATTCAAATACAAAGAATGAAACGATCTCCACACCCAAAAAGTTTATATTCTGAGGAAGGAAAAAAAGTCTATATCAAAGAGATAAGTGATACAATAAAGAATAAATATAAAGTAGACAAATACAAGGTTTATAAGGAGAGAAGGCACTAGAAGTAGAAGGCATAAGAAAAATATCATATAGATGTGATTCCCAATCTGTGTCTTGAAGGAAAAATAGGATTCTGTGGATTGGAGGTGAAGAAGGTATGGATTCCAGGCTGAGGGGGCAGCCAGCGCAAATTGACAGAGGTAAGAGAGTGACGTATTTCAAACAGGGAAAACCAGATTGGTTAGATCATAAAGCAGAGGAAAAATAGAGTAATGTACAATGAATCTGGAAAGAAAAGTTGGAACCAGGTTGTGAAAGTTAAACAGATGTTTCTATTTCTTCTAGAGGTAATGGGGAGCTATTGAAGTTGATTGATTAAGGGAATAATATGACATATAAGGAAAATTATTTTGGCAGTTGTGTGGAGGATAGATGGCAGTAGAGAGAGACTTGAGGCAGAGAGATCAACTAGAAGGACCTTCCAATAATCTAAATGTGTGGTACTGAGATTTGAACTAAGGTGGTGACTGTGTGTAGAGAAGACATCAGATGCAAGAGATGTTGTGGAGAAAGAAACAGCAAGTTTTGGCAACGGATTAGATACATGGTATGACAGACAGCAAGGAGTGTAAAAAAATACCGAGATGAATAAAACTGGAAAACTGAAAAGTAATGGTGACACCTTCAACAGAAATATAGATATCATTCGTAGAATATTACTTGTGATAAATATCTGGTCACGGGACCCAGAAGGTTTAGGAGGAGAAAGTGAGGCTGGTGACCTTGCACAGCCTTCCCTCACTCAAAACAAAGTCAAGTGCAAGTCATGTCATCATTTCTTTGATGGCATAATCTTCAAAAACAAAGGACAAACACAGCAACAATCATTTGTGATAGCCCGTCTCTTCATTTTCTCAACATGAATATTAGAGATGGGAACATAGGCATGTGTGTTGGTAGTTAATGATGCTTTCTCAATGGTCTATTTTTTTTTTTTTGGTTGCAATAAATATTATGTGGATGGTGGGGGAACGACAGCAAAAAACAAGAGATCAAGAGAATGAGAGACATAGAAAGAGAGAAGAGAGAGCAACAGAGAGAGACAGAGAATTTATAAAAATTCAGTTAGTGATTTATTACCACAGAACTAGCTGAAAAAGAAAAAGCTGGTAAAAAAAAAAAAAACTTCATTGCCACAAAACTAGGTCATAGCCCACTTCTAATCCACAGATCTACACCTGATTTTTAGTCTGCAATTCTCTGGCATCAGCACTTACTTGACATTATAGATAATCCAATTACCAATCAATTTAATCAATATCAAACACAGACCACATCAATTGACCATGAGACTCAGAGAGCAGGGCATTTTCACACCTGAAATGAAATCATAATTCTCTCAACCCTGGGAGCAGACACTTTCTGGAACTAAAATACCCATTCAAGTATTCCTTTACTATTCAGAATATGGTAATTAATCACCTCATTAGTCCTACAAACAAATATTCAAGGAAAGCATCATTTAAGATTATGCATATATTGAGGAACCTTGTAACGTGTACCCTAAGGCTTGAATTTCATCAGGACTTTCCCTCTCTGACCTCAAAGCACTTTGTTTTATATCTCTTTAACGTAGTTATCATGAGATAGTGCATATAATAGTTAATTTTTTTAGTATCTTATCCTCTTGCTAGACTATAAAGTCCATGAGAGATGGGGAAAGTTACGCCATCTTACCTTTGTAACACCTCTAGAAACGAATCCAGTATTCATTACCACAATCAAGGATGCAGGCAAGCTGAGGGATGAGAACAGGAAGGTGAGAGCTTCTGTCAATAGGCAATTACCTTTTCCCTCCCATAATGAAACATAGAGAAATTACTTAAATACATAAAACACCATTGCTTACAAAAGCCCTATGGAGTACTCTATAGTTAATTTAGATATCCTTCCTAGTTTCTAGATCTAAGATTTCAGAGAATCACAGAATATTTGTGCTAGAAGAGTTCAGAGAGATCAAATTTACCCTGTCATTTTACTGAGGCCCAGAAAGATTAAGTCACTCGCCTAAAGCTGCATGGATATTGAATGACAAAGCTATGCCTAGAACTCAGACTTAATTTTGCTCTTTCAAATTCTTAGGACAAGAAGCCATGTGGTATAATGCTGTGGTCTCCCACATGGGGGCCATGCCCCCTCCCCAAAGGGTATGATCAATTTATGATCAATCAAAGATCAATCCATTTCATTCTTCTTGCAAGATCTATCTTGGGCCTTGCAATCAACACAAACCATGTACACTTCACTCATTACTGCACAATACTCTTGATTCCCCCACCTTCTGCCATTGGGTAACCTCCCAAACTTCCCCCTTTTGAAAGAGAATCTGTCCTTCAGGGTAGTTGTAACTAAATCCTCAAGCTTTATGGATCCCTTGGGAAAATCACCACCATCCCATTCTAGCGTATGTGTCAAAAGGGAAAAAAAATTCCAATGGAGCACACAATCAAAAAAGTTTGGTGACCACTTATGGAGTAGATAGCAAATTGAACCTGGGACCAGTTTGAATCCTGCCAAGCCCTGCCCATGGATAAATAACTAAATCTACCTAAGCCTCAGTTTTCACGTCTGTATGACAAGATAATGATACCTAGAGTATCTGCCTCAAAGTTCTTTTCAGACAGAAGGGAGATGATACCCATAATGTACCTGGAAAAATATGAAGGTTCTATATAGAAATGCCATAGCCCTCTACTCTTTCTGTTACACAATGGCTTTTAAATGGACTCTCCAAAATATATTTTTCTACAAACTTTTCTAGTTAGTAAAAGTGAACTTAAATTTTATTGTACCTAAATAAGAAAAACAGAGCTGCCTTTATATGTAAGTCAAATAGGTGGCCTAAATAGTAGAATGTTCGAGATTCATGGAAACATGAGGGACTTAGGTAAATATAAAGATAAGACTTGGGGCAGGGGGGTGTTGGAGGAGGAAGAGAGCATTATAGGGGAAAACCGGGAGGCACAAAAATGTACATGGGCTGTTAAGAGGATTATCTTCACAAGATGGCTGAAGCCCAGCTCTGAAGACTTCACATATCCTGAGAACATCTTCCATGAAGAACAAGATTGAATTCGCAGGCAACTCCAGGTCACATTAAATCATCGCACCCACAAGGAATCTGAGAGGGTAAAGAAGGAGGAGGAGTCACAAAAGAGCAGCCCTTTCTCATGGATCCATCAAGCCTGAACCTTTAACTCCACACCCCATTTTACTGTCTGGAAGCCTTACCTTCATAAGCCAGTGTCTGGGTGGCACTTGAGGAAAACGTGTTACTGGTGCTGGGAACTACCGTTCAAAGCTGAAACATTCAGCTTTCAATGTAACTAAACATTTTGACTTTCATCCCTTCTTCATTGCGTCTGGCAAATATTTCCAATAAGTACATTTGAACAACACCTATTCTGAGGTGATATGGGTAAATTGCAAAACATTAATTTACTATTAACATAATTGCAGGGTTTTTTCTGCTCTCTAGAATTTGTTTAGTGCTTGGGGCCAAATCCCTTTCACTCTCACAATACCTCCTTTGTTTTTAAGAGGAGATGCTATAGTGTCTGATTAGTGGAAAAAGGTGCCCTTTGAAATTTCCCCTTATCATAGTTACAAGTTCCTTCTAGTCAGAGGCAACAAGGTGTATACAAAAGGAGGCTTGTTTAAATACCTATCATCTCTCTGCTATAAATTGTTTCCTGCCCCAGTGGTTAATAGAGTTTTTGAAAATTGCATAATGCATATATATGTACGTATATACATACATATACACATTATTTATGTGTGAGTGCATATATATATATATATATATATATGTGTGTGTGTGTATATTTGTATGTATGTATTAGCAATGGTATGGCATAGTGAATAGAGCCAGCCTAAAGCCCCTAAAGACCTGAGTTGAAGTTTTACCTGTGTGACTTATACTAGCTTTGTGACCTTGCACAAACTTCTGAACTCCTAAAACTATCAATGATCTAAGGCATCTCTCTAAGACTTCAAGTCACAGAGGTATCAACCTACACTGATAGAAAAAGTTCCAGGGGCATCTAGGTGGCATAGTGAAAAAGAGCACCTGCCCTGGAGTCAGGAGGATCTGAGTTCAAATCCTACCTCAGATAGTTGACACTAGCTGTGTGACCTTGGGCAAGTCACTTAACCCCAATTGCCTTGTTTTCCCTTCCTCCAAAAAAAAAGGAAGTTTCCTCACTTGGGGGTGGCCTGTACCATTAAAAATTTCAGATCTAGTTCATATATGCTTGTGTATATATATATATATATATATATATATATATATATATACATACACATACATAGTGTCTGACATGTATTAAGTATTTAATAAATGTTTATTAACTGATTGATATCCCAAACATACACATATATGCATAACATCAAGCAATTTGGATAGGAGATAGGGCTAGTCTTGAATTCAGGAAGAACAGACACTGTCTATGTGACCACAGTTGAGGGTCAGCCTATCTGCTGCTATGAAGGGAATGTCCATACAAGGAGTCCCCTACACTGATGAAATCATAGACTTCCTCCCCAAAAAATGTGTGTGTGTGTGTGTGTGTGTCAGCGTATACATCAGAGAGAGAGACAGAAAGGATATGCCTCAAACTTAGTAGCTTTCTCACCTAATAAGGCCTCCTTTAAATAAATATGAAAATATTTTCCTTTTTTAAAGAAAACCTCTCAATTTGGAAATGTCAGATAAAAATACACACACATGATGAGGCTATCACCTTTTTTAGGTTACGGGTTTTGCTTTTTTTTTTTTTTTTTTTAACAGACTCTTTTCTTTTTCTGCCTTTTTTTTGACTGCTTGCTTCCAGCCTGCAGCTTCTGAGCGCTTCCTCACCCAAGGGGCCAAGGCTCAGCAGATCACAATTTCATCTGCTTTCCTGGCTGAAGCTATTACAAAACAGAACCAGCCCCCATCGCCCGAGCCCCCAGCTCCCCAAACCCCAGCCCAGGCCACGTGACTGAAATGAAACAAACTTGCCCTTAACTTTGGGAAATTAGCCACTCTCATCCTTGCTGTGCCGTGTCAAAATTAAAGAGTAAACAAAGGTCCCCCCAATTCCCCTGATTGCATTAATCATTCAAATGACGTATTAGCATTCTTCAGACTCTGCTGTTGTGCTTCCAAATTAACACCTCCAGGTTCAAGGGAATAGAAATTAACTGAATTATCTGGCAGCCCCAGATGTCCTAGCATGTTCTTCCTTTTCGCTGATTTAATATGCCTGAAGAACAGTTATGATGCAGAGAAACTGCTAATGGTCAAGAAATAATTTATGACACGTGTAACCGATAGGCTCATCCTTCTCCTGCATACAAAAGCTGTTGGGATTTTGGTCAAAGAATGGATGTAATGGGGCCTCCTGGACCACGTGGTCTTGCCCTTCATTCTCTAGTCATTCCGGTGTGAGCGATGGCTAGTGCAGCTAAGCTTTGGAAGTGGCGTCCACATCCAGCTTATCCATGCCTGACTGGACCCAGAGTCCCCATGGGACAGTGTTTGGAAAGTGCCTGAGGTATCTGACCACAGGCAGGAGGAGACACACATACATGGAAGCCTCCCTTGCATTTTCCATCTCTGGCCACTAGTAACCTTTTTCCAGAGGCAGGGAAAGGATCGGTTATTCCTCAGAGCAGAGTAGGGTGTTTCCCACCTCCCCCCTCTTCTTTCTTTCTTTCTTTCTTTCTTTTTTTCTTTTTTTAAATGTTGATGTAATCCTTCTCAACAGAAGCTTGTTTCCCTTGGGGGCTAATCCTGTCATTTCAGAGTTTCTCCAGGGCATTAAACCGTAATTGCTTGCATAACTCCAAGACACAAACAGGAAGCACCAGAGCACACGTACACACATTCACAAGTTTCCTCAAGCAGTCAGGCTCCATGTGCTGGGGGCAGCTGCCCCTTTACAATTAAAGGCCCAGCCCCAGAGCATTCTGGGGGGTGAAGGAGGAGGAGGGAGAGAGAGCAAGGGGAGGAGGAAAGATGCCAGAGGGAGAAGAGAAAAGGGAGGCAGGCAAGCCCCACCTCCAGCTTCTGTTGCATAACTCAACTTTTTTGATGGGGTTCTGGGAGGATGAAGAGAAGGGCACTAAGTGGCATCCACCTGTACCCAGTGGTAGCATAAGAATGGGCAGAAATTCAAGGGCTTTCTTTCTAGCCTGGGTGGGAACTGTAACATCAGATGTTTATTAAATGACAGTAGCCACGGTGACTACTTTGCACATCAAGCCCAGAAGTGTATGCTGTCACTTTAAAAAAAAATTGAGCCGTTGCCAGGCTAGTCATGGTAATGCTCCCATGGCATGATTAGATGCATGCCCAGGGTTGTATTTGCATATGATATTCAGGGCATGATTTTTTTATTGTTCTTAATCAGAGCCGAATGTCAACAAAATAAATGAAGTTGCGAGTTGAAGTGAAATTTTTATCACATCAGGGATGTGCTTTTTCTCCCATTTATCACAGCCCATATTGAGAGAGTGAAATTTTTTGAAAATGTGGTAATCAATGGAAGAGCTCCATATGGCCGGGATCAAAGGTGTTACATAGTGTGTGGTTCTGCTTTATTGCCAGCCAGTACTGTTAATTGGACAACAAGATCAGAGGCAATATTAAAATCCAATTAAATTGATATGAACAGATTGCCAAGTGATGTACACTAATGTATAATTGAGTATCAAGCAAATGCAAGTCTCCGTCTTCAGCTTCTACCTCCTGAATAAATGATGGAGCCGTAGAGGACAGAAACAAGTTTGCACATTAGCTCCTCGGCTCTGGGCTTTCATTTGTTACTTTCAGAGTTGATGACTTTTCGTTTTCCTCCTAGTCAGTCTTAAAGGGACAAGCCCGTTTTGGGTCCTGCAATCCCTCACCCCCACCTTCACCTCTCCCCCTCCCCACTCAGGTTTGTTTTCTTCCCAGGCACTGTTCTCCCCCCTCTCAGGGCTTGAAAATGAAATCCATGTTTCATATGCTTCATTACATATCTATTATATAGCCAGTTCTAAAGAGCAGTGCATTGATAATATATTGTGCTAGTTGTAAATGATCTGTCCATCTGGAGCCAAAGCGCTAACATGTTTCTAATGCTGCTCTCGAGATATAAATTATAGCAAAATATTCCTTAACCTAAAAAAAAAAGAAAGAAAAATAGGGAAATGGCACCGAATGCACATTGGACACTGCCACAGAACTCTGCACAAAGAAAGATGAGCAGCGCAGTTGAGAAAAAGCGTTTTCTGTGCTGGCCATCCCAGCCCCGATCCCATCGACTGAGTTTTCTACCGGTTCCCTCTTGATTACATGAACAGCAGAAACCGGCAAATGGGCTTCCATTCATTCCTCTTCAAACCAAATCTGAAGAAGGGAAAGGATCTGAGAGGAAGGCTTCAGTCCCTCCTACTAAATTAGAGCGATTAGCCCAACATAGAGCAGGCAGTAGACGGGCAAGGCTGAAGTTGAATAGAGAGATCTCCCCCTCCCCCCGTTCCTTCCGTTTGTTATCGGAGCCCAAGTTGAGGGCTTCAGATCTCACACAAATTAATGAGGAGAGGGAATGAGCAAAGCCAAGGGCTGCGGCTGGCACACACTCACTGGGCCTCATCCCTCCCTCCTGTAAGAACATCCCCAGATTACTCCTAACAATAAAACCTGTTAACTTATACAACTTTGCTTAAGGAACAAGCCTGATGCGACTTTGGCAGGGTTCCCCACTGCCAACTGAGAGCTATTGCGGGCAGCCTTGGATTTCTTAAAGAGTTAAGCGGATGATGGAATGGTAAACGATAGAACAGATTGTTTATTCCAGCAGCCAGATTGTCTCTGGCTATAAAGTTTTGTGTTTGGAAAGTTTCTTCTCCCCTGTATTTTACCATAAAGGAAAAGTGGGGGGGGGGGGAGAGAAGAGGAGAGATTTAGGGAGAGTAGAGTCTTGCAGATTTTTTGTAATTTTGTCAAGCGGCTTAAAGAAAATAATCAACCTTTCTGGTTTTGAATGGACTTTGCTAATAAGTAAACTCATTTTGGCAATCTTGAAATAAAGAACAGGGAGGGAAAAAAAGTTTTGCAAACCCAAACAATAGAAATTTTATGAGTTACAAGGCTTTTGTGATTCAGAGCAGCTCAATTTAACAACCTTTTCAAAAAGTACCTACTATGTGCAAGGCACCAGGCTTCAAAGCCAAAATGCCTTGGCCTGATATTCTTGGCTCTTTCCAGACAGGCACTTTTCAGGATTAGTTGTTGTTGGGATAACTCAACTTTGGCCATGCTTCAGTGAAACAAGTGCAACTGTCTACACTCACAAATCAATGTGAATAAAAGGGGAAGCAAAATAAGGTTAATTTAGTCAAAACAGTTGATTAGTACCTGACTACTGTCTAGTTACAGATCATTTGTTTGGCTGAATTTCTTTTCTGTATTTTCTTTCCAAAGCAATTTGTGTGGGGTAGGAGGGGAGTGGGGATTTAGACAGAAGAAATCCAAATTAACTACAAAAATTGAGATGGAAAAGCTTCCATTTGTTCTTCACCTTGGAACTGGATTAATAAGACAGAGTGAAGATCTGTCAGACAACACACTCAAAAACATCACTAAAGCATGTGATCATGCCCACATGAGCCGCAACGGATGAACTTGGCAAAGGCTGATGTCCTATATACCAAGGAGACAAGGCCACCTTCTGCCTGAATCATAGAGTTATATTAACAACACAGAGCTGTGATTTCTCTCTGCTATCACCATGGTAAGACTTTCTACACAAGATCTAGGTGACTAGATTTAGAGATAAAAAAGAAGGATCCTCTGTACAGCTGAAGGAGACAGACTTCTAGAAACCTGTCTTAAAAGCCATCATGCAACTCCTTCGCTAATTCTTACTTTGCTTTCCTGACCACATAATTTGGCGGTTCTGGCAGTGTAGGACCAGTAAAAGATGAGAAAGAACCTGAATCATGTGGAAAAACCTAACTGGTTATTTGTGTTTTATCAAGTTGAAATTAAGCACCTTGCACTGAATAAAACATTAGTTGTTTTTCATTAAACAAATCTGCCTCAATTGATAACACGGAATCATAAGATCTAGAGCTTAGGTTATCTACCTTTCTAGTCTTATTTCCTCTTTCTCCCCTTCATAGACTACTGCAGTACAAACCTGCCACTATCTGTTTGTTCCTCAGCACATAACATACTATTTTCACCTCCTCAAATTTGTACAAGTGGTCCCCTATGTATGGAACATACTCCCTCCTCACTTTGCAGATTTCCTAGCTTCTTTCAAAGTTCTGCTCCTGTAGGAGGTAGGTCTTAATCCCCTCTGATCATTAGAAAGATAAATCTCTCTTGAAATTATTCTATGTTACTATGTAGGTATGGAGTATGGACTTGCATATAGGCTGTATCCAGTCCCTTCCCCTAATGTACACAACGAGAAGAAATGTAAGGTGTCCAAGAACAGAGGACGTTTCACTTTTGTCTTTGTATCTCCAGTATGTGCCTTGCACACAGCAGGCACACAAGAAATGTTTGTTGAATTAAATGTATCCCTCATTTTATAGATGAGAAAATGAAAGTTCAGAGTGCAAGGGACTTCTCTAGGATCTGAGGTGGAGCAGGGCCAAGATTTGAATCCAGGTTCTGTAACTTCAAATTCCACGTTCTCCCTGCTATTCCACTCAGATGGTAGTCATAATTTGTGCTGGTGGGAAATGGAAAAGGTAATTAAGTGATTTTGTTTTGTGAGTCTGGGTCTCCTTATCTCATCCTTGCTAAAAAATGTAGCTATCTTCACAGGTCCAATCCCATTGCTTTGGATGTGATCTCTTTCAAACCCGGGCCAGAGAGGCCCCCTTAGTCAGCCTGAAGCCTTCCTCAGTCCCCTGCCCCTTTCTGACACTTACCAGAGGGGTGCTGGAGTGAGTTAGCCCTATTGCAGCTCAGAACTCCTAAGATCAAGCAATTCCCTAGTTTCAGCTTCACCCAGTAAGCAGGGATGACAGGTGTGGCCCTACCACACCTGGGCTATGTGCATTTTTTTCAGAAGTCCATGCACCCCGAGTTTTCCGAATCCATGATCCTCAATTCATTAAAACATACCTAGCCAAAATCAAGGGACCTGCAGGGAACAAAGTAGCCTACAGACAGACAGGGGAAGCAGGGAGGAGGAGTGGGATTGGACGTAGGCAGCCGGTGACTTTGGGCAGGTCATTTAATATAGCCTGGAGCCTCCATGTCCTCTGGGGATGATAATTCTAGCAATCTACCTATCTCACCTGCGTGTGAATTAATTAGATAAACACTGAAAATCACTTTGAGCTCCTCAGGAAAAAAAAAACCCTAAATACACAGAACCATCATCACTATTATTATGACATAACCATATGGATGGGGGAGGGGGGAGGGCTGCTTCTGGAAAGTGACAGTGGTGGGGGGGAGGGGACAGGGAAGCAGATAGTGAATCCAGCCAATCCATCGTAGGAATAGGTTAATATTCTCTCTCAACTGGGAAACTCAAAAGGACATGCACGTTAGAATAATAGATTATTTAGATTAAAATAAGTTTTATTTAAATTAGAATAAGTAGGATGTTTTTTCTTTTAAAGAACTGGTTAGAAATGAGAAAATACTTGAGTACATTTGTCTTTGGCAAATGGTTCTAAGTGACCAAAATCATGAATAACCAAAGATAGGAATCTAAGTAACAAGCATTTATTAATCACCTACTACATGCCAAGAACCATGCCAAGTGTTGGGAATACAAAAAAAGACAAAAGGGGAAAAAAACGTCCCCTGCTCTAGTGAGACAGACTACATACAAACAAAGATGCACCTGCAGGATAGACGCAGGATAAAATGGAAATGATCAGTGGAGAAAAGGTGCTGTATTAAGAAGGATCTGATCAGGAAGGGCTGATGGCAGAAGGTAGAATTTTAGCTGGATCCTGAAGGAAGTCAGAGAAGCAGGAAAGAGGAATGAGGAGGAAGAGCATTCTAGGCATTGAGGACAGCCAGGGAAGATGTCTGGAGTCAGGAAAGTGGAGTGTATTGTTTAAAGAAAAGGAAAGAGGCCAGGAATAACTGGATGACTGAAGGGAGGAAAAGTAGAGGAAGGTTGCAATGGTAGAAAGGAGACAAGTTATGAGGACTTTAAAAGTCATCTAGACGATTTTATCTTTGATCCTGGAGGTAATAGGGAGCCAGTGGAGTTTATTGAATGGGGAGAGGGCATAGTCCATCCTAAACTTGATAGTGATGGATAGACTAGAATAGGGAGACATAGAGGTCAGGTGTGATTTGATAACAAATACTATCTCTCTAACAAACATGGATACTTTAATCTTTGTTATTTCAGCTAAGCTTTTCATTAAAAAAAAAATGGGGAAGGGATAATCAATCTAACTTCAAAGCTGAGCTGGATGTATTCTGAAAATCACAGAATGCAAATGATTCTTCCTGGAAGCAGGGCACAGTGAAAGAAATATTGGATTAAAAGTTGGGAGATATGGGATCTAGCTTTGGCTCTGCCTCTAACTTAGCTGCATCAATAAAATGCCATGGATTGGCATGCTCCTTAACTTCCCTGGGTCTTAGTTTCTTTGTAAAAACAAAAGGATTAGATTTTCCACATGATTTCTAATACCCCTCTCTGTAAGATACTACAAGATGACTACCCCGTGCCCCCTAGAATTCTTCCATGAGCTTCTGCATTTTGTGATAATTAAAGAGTTTAAAAAAAAAAAAGAAATTCTCAGAGCAGAGTCATCAACATTTATTACCATTTGGGGCCAAATGACTTTCTCCTTCTGCCTCTTAATAAAGCATACATAAACTTCAGAGGTTCTGTTGGTAGGAAAAACAATTGCCCATTGGATTGAAAAAGTGACTTTCAGTGAGCAGTAATGCCATCACCCTCTAGCTTATTTTTCCACTATATTTCCTATGGGTTTTATTTCCCAGTGTCAAAGAGGTTTTCACATTGCAGGTCAGTAGCGTTCCATCATAAATAATCCTTCGGTAGGTAGAGTCAAACCTTATAAAAAGCTCTTTTTAGGAGACCTGGCAAAAAAAATGTTATGTGAAAAAATGTTAAATTCCACAGTCCCATGGCTGATATTTTCAAGCCTATTGTTTATGAAATTGGAGCATCCCAGAATGAAGCTTCTCCATATACCTAGAGGCAACTTTGTGTTCATGAATGGAGAGTCTATATCCCTAATCTTCAGTGTCAGACCTCTTCTAGAGGTGTAGGATGATAGGAGGCAAGAGGGGCAATAAGGCAAATACTGATGTACCTGATGATTCCAAAGGTTCTGTACAGCTAGAAGTAATAAATATTATTGGCAGAACCATGTGCATCAAACATTCATTTCTTCTATTTTTAAGAAGTGTTCACATGCAAACTTCTGTATGATTCCAAACTTGCTTTCTATTTCTTTTGTACATGCTTATAGATGTAATTCTTGTCTCTCCTGATAGAGTACAAGCTTCTTGAGAGCAGGAATTGTTTGATTTTTGTCCATATTCTTAGACTCTATACTTGGCACATAGTAAATGCTTAATAAATAAACATTTGATTGATCCTTCTTTCCTTCGTTCCCTTCCTCAGTTCTTTCTGTTCTGCTGAATTCCATCAATTTAGATTTTCTTTTCTTGTGGTTGAAATGTCACCAAAAAACTAGCATGAGAAAAATTTCCCCTTTTTCACTGACTCCTTTGGCATCATGCAGACAATAATAAGTGCCTGGAATTGCCCCCGTTTGCTTGTCAATGTGACGTGGCTGGCGTGCTGGGGGTCATTCTACGTGCCAAAGGCCGCAGAAGGCAGATTAAACAGAGGTGCACAGGGACTGTAGGCTTACCCCATCCCTTTCATGGCCCTAGTTTTGAGAGCATAATGTGATTACATAATAGCTTAGGGCAGGAAGTGAATTAGGCTCCATGAAGGAAACTCAGGTTAGGTCCTTACGGAGTTAGCCCAGTACAAACCTAGGCAGAAAACAAATGTTTGAGACTTCTGATGACATCGTACAGTTCCACAAATAACTACCCATCCCCTTTCACAGGCTTAGCAGAAGGAGAAGGGCAGAGGATGGGGGACATCGTTCGATCATTTGTCTATGTGCCTGGGTCCTCTGTGTGAGAAAGAAGAGACTGACTAGGAAACAAACTGTGAACTGGTAACTGTTCCAAATATGCAAGGAGATAGAGGAGAGAAACAGAGAGGGAGAGAGAGAGACACAGAGACAGAGACTGAGAGAGGGAGAGGAGAGAAAAAAGAGACAGAGATAGAGGGAGAGAGAGAAAGAGAGAGACAGAGAGAAAAAAGAGACAGAGAGGGAGAGAGAAAGAGAGAGGGAGGGAGGAATTGAGGGAAGGAGGGGGAGAGAGAGAGAGAGAGAGAGAAAGAGAGAGAGAGAGAGAGACTTAGAGATACACACACACATATACATACAGCTATGGATGACTCAGAGTAAATACACAAAAGGTTTTTTTCTGTTCATTAATTTCTGGTTCTACATGTGAAGAGTTGTTATCGTGACCTCCTCTAAACACAAGTTCTGCCTTCCACTTCAGTCTAGGGCTGTAAGGTTGTGTAAGTGATGACATATTAATGTCAATCAAGCAAGCTTCACCCAAGGAAATTAATAAACAATCAGAGATGTCTCCAGCAGACCAGCCAAGCCCTTTTCTTCTTGGACTGATTTAACAGAATAAAAGGGAACTTTCAAACCTGGACATTTTTAACCCTTAGCTAACTTAGACCTTTTCAGAATAGTAAACACTGAACTTATTTGACACAAAAACACAAAATAGGAACATGGAAAGTAAGTCTAAGAAACTTAAGTGGTTTTCTTTTCTTCTCTTGGAAGTTTAGGATTGTTTAGGATTTGCCCATATAAAGTCTATACATCCCACATACCCTAACAAGGAGCTCTAAATCTACTTACTAATTGTGAAGACTGTTTAAAAAACCAGAGAGGTATTCCTACCATTTGCGAACTACAGCAGAAGAGGCTCTTTTTCTATTCTAATTGACATTCCTGTCTTTCTCATCCAGTTACTATCCAGAAAAATGAGTAGGGAATGGGGGAAGAGGAAAGGGAGAAACTAGGAATAGTGTATCCTTTAGACCTAGAGAATATATGCATAGATACGTTAAATGAGTACTGAATTTGGTTCTGGTTCTCTTATTTGCTACCTGTGTAATAGGGTCAGTCAATTTTCTCCACTGAACCTCAATTTCCTCATCTAGAAAATGATGCATTTGGGCTAGGTAACCTCTAAGATGCCTCCTTCCTCTAGATCCGTGCTCCCATGATGCTGTTTTTGGTCTGAAGAATCCATTTTTAGTCTTTGTAAATAGAAAGCACCTCTTGGTCTGAGTCAGAAGTTTGGGGTTCTCAACCTCACTCTCACTTAGTTTGACCACAAGTAGGTCACTCCACTTTAATAGGTACACCTTGATACATGCAGGGAGGACAGTGGCCAATCTTCCCATTGAGATCCTTTCCAACACTAAAAGACAAAGGTTATACAGACATTAAAACTATTCTTTACAAAGCTGGAGAATATGGACACTATTCTTCCTGTTGTCTTTTCCCCTGGTAAATGTGGAAAGATGTGTCGACTCCCAGTATTTTTCTGCCACCTTGTATCATAACGTGACTTTTTTTTCCCTTTTCCTAAAATGTCAAATCTCTATTTTGGGGGAGCTCTACTGCTGTTTTTCACTTACCTGAAAGCTATCACACCAAATATGTTTTTTCTCTGCCTTTCAAGTACATGAGCTCTCAGTTTCCAAACCAGGTGTCAAAAACAAGTTTAGTTATAAATCAAGAGTCATACAAAGGCTGGAGTTGAGGTAGGAGGGAAGATGTTGCCTCCATCCTATGAACCTATATTGGATGTGAGAGAATGAGGTTATTCAAATGGAAAGAAAGTAGGTGGAAGAGCTTTGGAATATATATGAGCCTGTACATACATATATACATAGGTTCCAGGGTCACACAGCTAATAAGCGTCTGAATCCAGATTTGAAGTCAGAGAGATGTCTTCCTGACTGTAGGTCCAGCACTCTATCTACTGCACCACCTACCTGGTACATAATAGGTAACTAATATTGGTTGATCCTCATTTTATGTGTTAGAAATCTGAGGTTCAGGATCATACATCTAGAGCTAGAATAAACTTTAAAAGTCATCTAGTTCAGCCCCCTCATTTTATGGATAAAGAAACTGAATCTTGAAAAAGTAAAATAACTTATCCAAGGTCACAAGCATAGTAAGTAGAAAAGTCAAGTGCTCTGATTTCAAATCCAGTGCTCTACTACTGGATCCCACAGCTATTAAGACAAAATTTGACCCCAGGTCATTCTTGACTCCATGTTCAACTATCTCTCTAATCTAAAGTTAGTTTTAAATAATTTAACTAGGAAAATAAACTTTGAGGCATCAGATCCAAACTACAGACCTAGAAAACTAAAACTTTATAAAGGAGAAAGACCTAGCACATGATAATTTTCCAACCTTTGATCCCACTCTCTATCTGGGATTACTTCATCCGGTGGTCTCTGCTCTTTCTTTCCCAGCTAAGGAATTCTGCTTTTATACTAATATTACTCATACATTACAATATCCAATGCCTTCAGCTAGGCTAATATATTATTTTAAAAAAGATTCTTACAATTTCATCACACTGCAATAGCCTTTGCTTGTCTATTTGGGGAGGTCACACTGGACAATGAGTACCTAAAGGCAAGAACCAACAAAGACAATCAGGTGTAATGGGAAGAGCACTGCATCACCCTGGACTCAGGTGACCTGAGTTCTAATCTCAGCTCTGCCAGTTACTACCTATGGGGTAAGTCACTTTCAACTTCTTTGAATTTCACTTTCCTCATCTCTAAAAAGGTGACAAAACTTATCCTGGCACACAGGCACCATTATGTAGGGTATAAAGCAGTAGACTTGGGAATCAGGAAGAACTAGGTTTGAACCCCACCCCAGACACCTACTAGCTATATGACCCTGAGCAGGTCACTTAACTGTTCTCTGCCTCAGTGTCCTCATCTGTAAAAATGACAGGGTTGTTCTTTGCCTTTAAGGTCCCTTCTAGCTTTCTAAATCTATGATCTTATGACTGCTTCATTGGATTGTGGGGAAGATTAAGTGAAATAATGGATATGAAAATGTTTTGAAATGGATAAGTCCTTCCAGTTTATTTTTTGTGGAGAGCAATTTGGATTTGGGCTAAGAATAGTAGCTAAAATGCCTATACCCTCCCATTCAGATATTCCAAAGCCAGTAATATCCCCAGGGTGTGCTAGAGTCAGCTCTAGCCATTGTTAAATTTCCAGCTTAAGCATTTATACCTCTAAAATTAGTAAGTGCCACAAATCAGGGCTTAATTGATTGTTTTGTTGATTGGCTAGACTTAAGAAAGTGGTGAAGGAAATGTTAATGCAGATTAAACTTATAAGTGTGTCTTGCATTTTTGGAGAGCTGATAATTAAATATTTGCCAGCACATCTATGCATATGCCCCAAGAAATTCAAACACATAGGGGAAAAGAGTTACCATATATAGCAAAATATTCTTAGTAATGCTTTTTCCTGGTAGTAGAGGATTGGAAACAAAGATGTTTACCAATCGGGGAATATACGAACAAGTTGTAGTACATGTACATAGTGGACTATTACTGTCCTATAAAAAAATGAATCTGAAGAATTTCTGAGTGGTATTGGAAGACATATGAATTAAGGCAGAATGAAATAAAACCAAAAAAAAAATAAAAACAACCTACACAATAACTACAAAATAAATGGAAAGTACAAAAGTAGGGGGAGGGAGTGAATACTGAAAACTTAACCCTGAAGAAAAGATAAGAAAATTTACTTCTATCCCTTTTTTGTTGAGGAAGCTCTATAAATGTGGAACAGTAGAGTCAGGCAACTTATGTAATATTTAGTTTTGCTGAACTGCTTCCACTTACCTCCACCTCTTTATTTTTGTACTCTTTTTATAATTTTTAATTTTTAAAACATATTATGTCATTATAAAATGACATTAATTTTTTAAAAAGATTTAAATTTAAAAATTTTATTTTGTAAAATTTAAAAATTTGTATTTGGTAGGGACCGGGGAAGAGAATAATTCAAAAATCAAGATGACAGAAAAACAAAGATATGAATACTATTTAAAGGACATGACAAGCCCAGTTCAAAATGTAAGGAATCGTTATTTTTTGGTAAAAAAATATCATAAGCACAATAACAGCAATATTGTTCAAAGAGCAACTTCAAACGACTAAATCATTTTAAGTGTTGTAAATACTCAAATCACCTACAAAGGACATATGAGGAAGATACTATCCACATCCAGAAAAAAAAACCTAGTAAATAGAAGTATGTATAGAATGGTTTTACACACACACAAACACACACCCACGCACACATTTGTGTTTAATGGTAGCCTTTTCTAGGATGGGGTGGGAAGAAATGAAGAAAAAAATAAAAAGTACACAGCAGGGAACAAAAGAAAATTTAGAAGAAAGCACAGAACAGCAAGGTAGCTTTGAAAATGATATGTAGCATTTATTATATAATCTTTCCCCCAAAAGTAAACACTATGAAATGGAAATTTATGGTTTTATATTGAATCTTCTTTTTACTTTGTGCTGTATAGGTGGAAATGTTCTCTCTCTTTGTTTTTTGTCTCTTTTTATTTAAGTTCAAAATGAATAAAAAAATTTTAAATCATATATTATATTCTGGTCATATACTGTCACTTACTCCTGAGGTCTAACTGATAGTATCAGTCTAGGTTCCAGCTCTAAGTTTAATATATCATAGTGTGAAATAACTGATTCATTCTAGTGATATTTGAGATGTCTTTCCAACTCTAACAGAGTAACACTGTCTTCTCCAAATTCCAACCAGACTTTGGGTACAGATCTACCTAGGACATGAGATAATAAACCTGCGTGTGGGGTATGTCCTGTCATAACAGGAATGGCATTGAAGTTTGTTTTGAATGCAAGGAAAAATATACTTTCTTGAAGCCCCAGCTTTTCCTTCACTCAGGAAAATTCTGAGAATGGAAGGGTTTGGAGCTTTGTTGATTACAACAAGAGATAGAGCCTTTGACTCTATTACCTGATTTATGATGGTGGGCAAAAGATGCTGGATGGGAGTGTAAAATACCAAGACAGCCAGTTATCATATTTGTTCATCTAGATGCTAGAAGCAGATAATCAGTTGTCACTGAACATTGGTCGGAAATTTTGAATGGAATTTTCTGGTTGCTTTGTTATCCATATGAAATTTCTGTATGGAGCATGATGCTGAAAGAACCAGTCAACACAAGAGAAAGCAGCTCACTGGTTGCATAAACAAGTCAACACAGTTTTAACCAGCTGAGTTGTTGTTGTTTTTTTTTCACTTTTAACCCAAGTCACATAACCAAGACAAAAGACATCTATTCCTACGTGAACCCTCAGCATTATGTCTTTTCAGCATAGCCTATCCACTTCATTTGCCCAATGTAAGCTATCAAATCCTGATTCTACCTATATATAGTTCCATTGAGGCTGCTATCCATTCACATCTCCCTCATGTCCTTATTTCCATCTCTTTCTCTCATCAGTCCATTCTGTTTGCAGTAGACAAATGCATCTCCTTTTCCTCAAAGGGTTCATTTTCTCTGTGTGTATGTGTGTTTGAACCACAATTCACATTTATGAAAAATATATGTGCCACATGATGACTGTGTGACCTCAGATAAGCCACTTAAACTTTCAATGCCTCAGGCAACTCTCTAAAGCTGTAAATTACAAAGAAATTTCTGATCTCTGGAGAGGGAGTTCTTTATCAAGAGAGCCTTATTCTGATAAAAATCACAGTTAAAATACATACATACATACATATTTAGATTAACACCAGTTGGAAGCTTGTTCTGATACTGACTTATATAGAACCATGAAATGCTAAAACTTAAATAGATCTTACACTTAATTCAGCACTTCCATTTTACAAACAAGAAAAGTGAGACCCAGAAAAGTTAAGTGACTTATGTACTATCACCTATCTAGTTAACAGCAGAGACAACACCAGAACTCAGAGGTCCTAAATCTCAGTTCCTTAAGCAAAAGTAGATCAGTTTCAGACACTAAGAGGCTTTAGTTACTAAAGTACTGAAAGGACTTGCCTCTAGAACATTTCACCTATAAGACAGTCCCATGGCACAAGCCCCAAAGATATCATTATGCTGAAGATCCAATAGGTATTCTGAGTTTATGAGTACTTGTGTGTGCATGCATGTGCACATCTGGGTACCTTCCTCCTTTCCAGGAAGTGTATCCAATCCTTCAGAAAGTTAATTAACACCTTGGAAATTGAATGATTTGTCTTTTGCTTTCAATATAAAGCTAATCATTCTTGCTTTTAATTTCCTTTTGAAAAACCAGCTAGTTTTCGCTAAACCAATATCGACATTCTTAGAATATGAACTGAATGCTTTCAAAATTACCCCAAATCCTGAAATCACTTAATAAATATTTCTGAATAAATATCTTCATAAGCCATTGGAAAGATGAGGGAAATGAGGTAATCACTTTACAACAGCTCCACACATGGCAATTCCTAAGGTTGCCAGGGTTGGAAGGAAGCTGAAATAAGCAAGAACAATCAGTAGAAATTCAAGTAGAAATACAGTAGGTTGATGACACAATTGGATGGAGCCCCTTGCTATAGCCCTGGCTTATGAGACAATGCCACCAGATTACTTGGGGCTTCACTTTCATGAGGTCTTAATGGAGACAGGAGAGGTTACAAAGCTAGCCAGCTAGAATAAATACTACATCCTGAGTGAGATCAAGGAGAGAACTGAAAGCCTTTCGACTATTAGGTCTCCCATCACCCTTGTTCCCTTACACACACTTGAGCCACTACCAGCCAATAAAGCTGGCAGTCTTTCAGGGGTACTCCCTCCCAATCAACAAATTCTTAAAGGAGCCTTGAGCAGCTGAAGCCAATAATCAGACATGGGGTTGGATGGAAAACATTTCTACACTGCCAGCTCTCGGCTAACACGATTAGGCACAGAGCATTAGTCAAATAAAAGGGATGAGAGACAAGGAGCCAGAAATATGGAGAAGAGAGAGGAAGGGAGAGGAAGAAAGGGGAGGAGGGGAAGAGATTGGGGGGGATGAAAGGAGAAAGAGGGAAGGATAAAGGGGGGGAGAGAGAGAGAGAGAGAGAGAGAGAGAGAGAGAGAGAGAGAGAACAAGGGTGGAAACAAAATAGCAAGCTCATCAGAAAATTTAAAAAATAAAAAAGCAAGCTCAAATGCAAAAAATAAAAGTTGATATGTCAAGTTCATGTTGGGTACTGCTTATTCAGACTAGAAGCCCAGTGTCTAAGCTTTGGAGAGGTGTAGAGGCAGATAGAAATGAGGCCTTCCTAAAACACGTGCCCCCTCCACTTTCTTCCAACCTCCCCCAATGAAAGCCATCACTAGCTTCAAAAGCTCAACTTAAAATCAAGAATATGTATAGCTGTTATTTTTTATTAGTTTTTATGTTTGTACTTGTATTGATGTTGGTTTGTTGTTTTTTGGGGGGGAGGGGGGTGAATTGTTTGTTTATTTGCCACCCATCACTCTCTACTAGAAGAGCAACAGAAAAGGGCTTGGACTCCAGTGGGCCCAGGAAGAAGCCATGTTGTTAGGCATGTGTGGTCCTGAAGGGGTTAATTCACAAGCCCCACCTACACACACTCCCCCCGTACTGTAAATAGTGGCAATCTTTCCTAATCATTTCCATTTTTATCCCTCTTTAATTCTCCCATTCCCTTCTTTGTTTTCATGACCTATGGGAACCTGATCTCCAGCTGGAAGTAGAGTTCTCCTTTATACTTAAGCAGATATTTAAGCAATTATCCTGTCACTGGCGTCTTGCTTTGACTCCTCCATATGGGTTGCTCCTATGTGAGGCATGTGGTTTCCTCTTTGTTCCCTGCACACTGAGCAAAATCATTCCAGAAAACCCCTACCCTTGATCAAGGGCTGGCTGGGGGAGGGGACACAAGAGGGAGGTAGAGATAACTTTGTCTGGGACACTTGATGCCAAAGCAAGGAGAAAGGGAACAGGCAATGGTTACTTCTGCTGAGAGCAGTCTGTTTAGATCTAGTTTGTCTGGTATGTGAAAAAAAAAAGCTCACTCTTTCCAGTAACAGGGTCAGTTAGCTGATAGGCCTGAGTTACCATCTCCATCTCAGGCAGTCATGGGGATGCAGATACTCCAAAGATCTCGTTGAATAGTTACCCACATGGAAAGACTAGGCATTTCATGAATAAGAGGAGTTCTGTCCCAGGAAGCAATTCTACTCAGAGCTGGGGGCTAGCATGTGTGATATAGGTGACTGCCTAAATTGTGAACTTGATACAAAAAGCCTAGCTATAAGATCCAAAAATTCTGATTTTCAAAGGCATGGAATGTCCAGCTTTCAGCCAACCCATTAATAAACAAACATTTAACAAGGAAGTGCCTACTGTCCAGGGTGTCCCAAAAATCTTAGTGTAGTTTTATTATTTATAGTGCTTTTGGGACTTTGGGGATACCTTTTATTTTAGGACCTATGCTTAGTGCTAAGAATTGGATGATAAAATTCAAATATTCCCTGCCTGCAAGGGGTTTATTATCTAGTTAGGGGAGACAACATGTAGATATACAGTTAGATAGCTCTCATTCTCCAGAATTTTCCAACCTTGGACAAGCAACCTTCCAGCTCTTCTCTCCTAATTGATGAGTGCCTAGCCTGGACCATCATATCAAGAGGATATCCTCATTTCACTCCTGGCTTCACTCTCTTTCCTGGCTTTTCTTTTTGGAACCTTGCTCCTACTCTCCAACCCCTCTTTTTGTATTGGCCCCCCTCATTGAAGCATAATCTTCTTGAGGGTAGGGATTATCTAATTTTTCTCTTTATATTTTTATCCCTACCACTTAGCACAATTATCTGGTATATGCTATTTCATTTAATTAAAGCTTTATCTATCTATAAAGATATATACAAAATATGAAATGATGGAGGGGGGAAAAGCCCTGGCAAACTGGAAGGGTTAAGGAATGGTTCAATGCAGAAGGAGATATTTCAACCAAACCTTGAAGGAAACAAGGGTTCAAAGAGAAGGCAGTAAAGAGAAAGAGACTTCTAGGCATGGGGGACAGCCAGTATGAAAGCAAGCAAGATGGAAAGCAGGAAATCATGTCGAGAGAACAGTTAGAAGGCCCGTTTGGGTGAAAGGGAGTAATGTGTAATAAGTCAGGAAAGGTAGATTAGAACCAGGTTGTAAATGGCTTTAAATGCCAAACAGAGGGTCTTATATTTGATCTTAGAAGTAATAGGGAACTTTTTGTCTCCCCTAAGTCTGAAGCTGCTCCCAAGGCCCCAGACTACCACCTCTTAAGATAATGTTTTTGATTATTCTGAGAAAGAAGCCATCCAAGTAATAAAACACTCCTTGCAAAGGTGATCAAGGGTGAGGAGCCAGAAGCTGCCTGTCATGGTCTGTTTTTGCCACTGGTAGAATTTTACCTGGGATTGTCTCTTATCTGGAACAGTCTAAAATTGAATGGACTGATGATGTATGCCTCTGTCCTTTGTCAAACCATTCTATTCTTTCTGGGCTTTCTCTTAGGACAGAGCTAGCTTCAGAAATAGAATAATAATTGATAAAAGACGACCATCTCTTCTATCTACCAGGCAAACCACAGAAGCAGGGTGGAATCTCATCTCAGCTCCACCAGGCCTTGTCCTGATAAGATTAGCAGTCCACCATATTGGTGCCTGGAGTTCTTTCCTCCCCTATTTCTCACTCTTGACAATAGTTTTATGCTGAGGTCCTAAACAAGCCATGCTTGGTAGCTTGTTTCCGTTTTACACAGGAAATACATAGATGGTCTCTGCCATAAAGGTTTTCTTATTGCCCTGAATCTGTTTTCTTTCTCCCCTTTTGCTTTCTATAGATTTCCTTTCTCCTGACCACCAAGACTTTTGATCAGCTAATTTGCCTTCTGTGATGGTGTCCTAATGATTCCTATCTGCCAGCCTGGTTGATGACCTCCTGCTTGCCCTGAATTCTGTCATTTGTATATCCCTGGCCTGGTTTTTTATTTACTGCTTATTCTAACTTCCAACTTGTACATGCTTCAGGGCTTCTGACCACACCTATTCTAAATTCTCACTGTTAGCATATTTCTGACCCTCCCAGTCCAGGCTTCTTATCCCATATTCAGCAGAGCCTGGTGTTGACAGCTGGTAGGAGGGGCTTGAGGACTGATTGCTACCATCCACACACAAACATGCCTACAGCACATAGCATTGGTGGCTGAGTACAAAATCCCTGTGTCAAGACAAAGTTTTCCTTCTGGAATAAGGTGAGGCACATTCTACAAGTGACTGCCTGACTCAAGTTCCATAAACATCAGAGTCCTTTCACAAAACTGAAAACATTCCAAGTAAAACCAAGAGAAAATATTCCTGAAGTCTAAGGATTTTGAAAAAAAATCAGTCCAATTTAGATTTTATATATAAAAGTTTATATTTAAAAGTTGTAGTTATATATGTAGAGATGTTATGTACATTAATATGTACAAGTTCTATATAATTAAATTTATATAATGTTCATAATAGTCTAAACATTCACATAGACTATTTGTGCTTGACTTACAGCAGAGCCTTCCAAGCTTGTATTGGTCTAATCAGCCATTGGTGACACACAGTAACTTGACCCCAACATAGTGACATCATGTTGGTCCTTTTCAAGAACAAAAGACAATAATCAACCAACCATCTAGTGAAAGTTACATGAAGTCATATAAAAATAATACACACAT
Organism: Potorous gilbertii; assembly: GCA_028658325.1. Lineage (NCBI taxonomy): Eukaryota > Metazoa > Chordata > Mammalia > Diprotodontia > Potoroidae > Potorous > Potorous gilbertii. Next base: position 175,791,823 of record CM053769.1, read on the forward strand.
ATACATATTTATATGGTCAAAGGAATGCCGAGTTTAAGGGGAAATGTGTATTGCTGCTGTGTGTCTATGCGTGTATTTATGTTTGTGTGAGTGTATGGATGTGGATGTGGGCTGTTTTCCTCACAGATAAAGTAGCTATTACTGAAAAAGATATCAATCAACAGCCAATTGCTATGCATATTGTAAATCAGAAAGTTGACTTAAAATGTACCTTAATTTAACATTTTAGAAGGAAAAGCCTATTGAAAATCCTTTTCACCAAAATTCCATGGGCAAAATAATCACAAAACCATGTGTGTGTGTGTGTGTGTGTGTGTGTGTATCTGTGTGTCTGTGCTTGAGTCCATATGGGTGTCTCTGTGTGACTGTATGTGTCAGTGTGTATGTGTCCATGTATGTCTGTATCTGTGTGTGTGTCCATGTGTGTCTGTGAGAGACAATGTGTGTGTATGTATGTGTACACTAGTAGGTGCTCATGTACACAGTTAGAGGTAAGGTTGGAACCTACCAGATTTTCCCCAGGAAATCTCAATTCCCTGCTTTCCCACATGGCCTGCCATCCTGCCTGCCACCCTCATCCAGCTTCACCAACAGGACAACCTGAGAATTTTAGAAGCTCATCAATATCTCTCTTTGTTATTTATTTCATTTGCAATATACATCTCTAGGGAGATGTTCTGGCTGGAGAGAAAAGAAAAGTGACCATAATTATATCAAATTAGATTTGTCATAGTAAGAGTAGGAAAAAGAAGTGTTCTGAGCTGAGTTCTGAGTTGAATAAATAATTATTCAACAATTCAACAAACCTTTACTAAGCATCAGTTCTGTACATTAGAGATGGTGATAGAACAAGAAGAAAAAAAAAGAAAGAAAAGAAAATCGTCCCTGCCCTCAAAGAGCTAACTGTGAAGGAAGACCAAATACACAGATAAAAAGTACAAGGTGATTTGAAGAAAGAACACTCACAATGGGAGGATCAAGGAAGGCTTTGTGAAAGAAGGATTCCTGAACTGAGTCTTGAAGTCAGATAAGGATTTGAAGAACTAGAGATAAGGGGACAGGGGGTACAGTCTTGGAGGTGAAATGTTGATTCTGGAAACGCAACATCATTTTAGGCTGCTTCCTCCTGAGGAAAAGTCCATCAACAAATATTTGTGTTTATTGAGTTGCTCCTTATTGTGTCCAAGTCCGTGTAAACCCATTTGGGGTTTTCTTGGCAGAGATACTGGATTGGCTTGCTGTTTCCTTCTCCAGCTCATTTTAGGCCAGTGGGGTTAAGTGATTGCCCAGAGTCACACAGCTAGTAAGTGTCTGAGGCCAGATTTGATCTCAGGAAGATGAGAGTTTTTGACTCTATCTACTGTGCCATCTAGCTGCCCTAAATAATTATTAAGTGTTCACTATATGTCAGTCACTGTATTAAATTCTTAGAATTATAAGGAAAGGCAAAAGACAATCCCTGCCCTCAAGCAGCTCACAATGTAATCTAAGAGAAGATTTAGGGAGCAGCACCCCAGATTGGCTGCAACACAAAGTATAAACTTTTATGGTACACATTTCAAATCTCCCAAGGTACCAACAGCTAACATCATCATCGTTCCATGGTTTTTATTAATAAACGGGTTAATAGAGTAGGGCATTGTGTTGGATGCTTAACAAGAAGAAATACGTAGAGATTTTTAGCCCTCTGGAGCTTCTTATCTCATCACATGAACCATATACAATAAAGGAGATAAGTTTACAGTAACAATTTTTAGAGCTAAAAGGTGCTTTGCAGATTATCTTGTTCTAACTCTGTATTTTACAAATAAGGAAATTGAGGCCGAGAGGAATTATGCCAGAGCTATAACTAAGGTGGAGTGATTGAAGTTTGACCCAGAGTGGCAAATTTGATGTTAAAAGCACTTGCAGTTTTTTGGTCGTGTGGGAAGAGACAAAGCTTAGGGACACAGCTAGGAACAAAAAAAACGATGTAAAATTTGAGGGTAGCAGGGGGCATGCTAGGAGAAGCTCTTCCCTACCCCTTACTCCCACTCCCTGCATTTTTGCCATTGGGAGTCCCACATTGGCAGTGCCATCTGCCCTCCATGGGGGTGGTACCCCAAACCCCCTGCAAATTCCAACTGAAATTTTGTTTCATGTAATTTGTTGTGGGTAGAGTTTTGAAGCTTACCCTTAGCTAAAAAAATTGTAGTCATAGCTCTGGATTCAAGTCCTTGTGCAAGGTTATACAGCTAGTTAGTGGTAGAATGGGGACAAGAATTCAGGTATCCTGGTCCCCATTACAGTGCTCTCTGTGTTACATTATGTTTAAAATAAGATACCAATAGAAAACAATGCTTTGGAAGAAAAGTTGGGGGGATGTCATGCCCACAGGGGAGGGCTGGGACAAACAAGCAAGAAATGATGCAATGGGGGCAGAGCCAAGATGGCGGAGTAGAAAGACTCACATAGGCTAGTTCCGAACCCACAGCCCATGGATTTCCTCTAAAAAGAACTCCCAACAAATTCTGGAACAGTGGAAGCCACACAGCAACACAGTGAAGGAGATTTCCATTCCAGAGAGCCCTGAAAAACCGATCCCAAAGGTTCGTTGTGCACCAGCCGGGAGCGGAGTCCAGCCCTCTCCTGGCCACGCAGCACAGAGAGGAGTGAGCAGATCCGAGAAGGCTTCAGGGATGGAATCTCCAGTGGCCGCAAAGGTCCCTCCGCCCACAGACGCACAGGTCAGTGACAGAGATATCTGGATGGGCTGAGAGGGGAGCAGGGTGTCTCCATGACTCGGGTTCCCTTGAGAGGCAGCAGTGGAGGCAGCGGGCAGCCAGAGGCTCCCAGAGCAGGCAGGAGCTCAACAGGAGCTCCATTACAGAAGGTCTCCACATAAACCCCCTGAGGGAACTGAGCCTGGGAGGCAGGACTGCCCCCACCTGAGAACCTGAATTTAATCTTACCCTGAATAGCAGCCACGCCCCCCACTGAAAGAACTGAGGCTGGGGAGCAGCATTTGAATCTCAGACCTCAAGCACTAGCTGGGCAGATCTAGGCGGGGGTGGGGAGGAATGTCAGAAGTCAAGTAACTGAC
>CM053769.1:175795404-175846252 GCA_028658325.1 Potorous gilbertii
TAGAAGAGAGGGAAGATTGGTGATAGGGGAAATTAGAATGCTCAGTATATTGGGGTGGGGGGAGGAGAGAAATGGGGAGAAAATTTGGAACCCAAAATTTTGTGAAAATGAATGTAAAAAGTTAAATAAATAAATTTATATATAAAAATAAATAAAAAATAAAGAAATAAAAAAGAAATGATGCAATTAGTAAAGCATTCCACAGGTAAGAACATATATAAATATTGGTCTTGGAAAAATGGCAGCAAAACAGAAGACTTGCACACCATAAGGGCAGTCAGCTAGAGAAGGAGACACTTTCTGACATTCCCAAGAATGAAAGGACTTCAAATATCCTCCCCACTGATGCTGGTGGCCTGCCCCTCCAGCCCCATTCTTTTGTTAGAGTCTCCGAATCTGCATATTATCATTTTCCTCCCCGTCACTGGCTCTGATTTTCTGGTGTTCCATTCAGTAAGCATTAAAAACAGTGTGTTTGGCACTGTGCTGTATGATGAATACACAAAGACAAAAATGAAAACAGACCCTTCCCTCAGATGGCTTATGTTTTCCTGGATTTACAAGGCGGAGGTAGGGGAGGAGGAACCTGTACACATATAATACAAAAGATTCACATTAATTACAAAGTAACTTGGGGGGTTCAAGGATGAAAAACTGGGAGTCTTTGGAATGGCCTTGATTTAGCTGCCTATTTCTAAACTGTGGATACAATTGATTTCATGGGATCTGAATGAACTTGGAGGTGAAAGAAAATTGCATCTTTATTTCACAATATAATTTATTTCCTTTGTAATGCTATATATTTAATTTTCTTCATTTAAGGTCATTATTTTGAGAAATGAGTTCACAGACTTCAACAGTCTGCAAAAAGGTCCATGACAAAAAAAATAGGTGGAGGTTCTCTGTGTGGTCTCACCATATACCAACATGGCAGTGGAAGGAGACAATAAGAGCACATGTTTAAGTATACCAGAGAGAGTTCCCATTTTCTGTTTCTTCTTGAATAACCAGGAAGCTATTGGTGGGAAGAGCCGGGAGCCCTGTGATGCATGACTGTGTCTCTCTCGCTCAGATTTCTTGTGTGCTGTTATCGTCCATAGAACCTACTTCAGAAGAGGATCTAACTTCAACCAAAGGGTAAGTCTGTGATGACCTAGGATTTCATACCTCTACAGTCTATCTTGTCTTGTAGATCCTAAGCCCTCCATGGATATAGAATTCAAAAAGACTTCAGGATCTACCTAGTTCCCTCAAACTAAGACTGAGGAGGAGAATTGAAGCCACAAGCTAGAACATATCAGAGGTGGGTTTTGAACCCAGTTCTTCTGAACACTGTTCCTTCCACTTATTCCAGAGACTGATTCACCCCGCTATTGGAGTATGTTTGGCTCTTCTAGTTACAACAGCATCAGTGGAAGATTTGTAGCAGAAAGGCCTTCATAGGAAGCTGTGCAGTGACACCAGCTGCTTATATGTGCTTTCTAAACACTTGCCAGATTACAGAAAGTAGAGGGTTCTTAGCCCCAGGACTGAGCTCTGTGCATTACTTCTCAGTGGTCCCCTTCATCCCAATCTCGGTACCATCCTTGAATCTCTCACCTCCTAGATTCCATAAGATGCCAAGTTTGGTCAAGTCTACCTCCCAAATATTCACCTTCTCTTTTCCCTTCACACAAGACCTAGCCTAGCCTCGGCCCTCATTACTTGTTGCCTGGATTGGTCTCCCTGCTTCTCGACTCTATCCTCTCCAACTCTTCTTACACAGATTCTTACAAAATGCTGTCCTGAAATACACCGAACTGACCATGTCACTCTCTTATATACAAATATTCAGGGCCATTAGGACAACATATAAAGACCTCAGACTCAGGTTTAAAGGTTCTCATCTACTTCTCTAGTTTCTTTTCACATTATTTCTATAATAATCTTTCCTACTCAGATGTCTGGGATTTCCTCCACCTCTCTCCTTTAGAATCCTTAGCTTCTTTCAGGGTACAACTCAGATGCTACCTTTCATAGGAGACTTGTTATTCACTCCTCCCCCACTTGTTGTGTGGTTACTGAGTCATTTCAGCCATGTCTGAATCTTTGTGACCCTATTTGGGTTCTTCTTGGCAAAGATCCTGGAGTGCCATTTCCTTCTCCAACTTACTTTCCAGATGTGGAAATTGAGGCCAATAGGGTTAAGTGACTTGCCCAAGGTGACACAGTTAGTAAGTATCTGAGGCTGGATTTGAACTCCTCCTGAATCCAGGACCAAGATGTTCTATCCTCTGTACTACCTAGTGACTCTTTGATTCCCCTCAGGTGTTAACATTCTTCCTCTTGAAATTAGTTGTATTTGGTTATCTGTATGCATAGGGTATCTCCCCAAGAGAATAAGTCATTTGAGAGTAAAAATGTTTTCCTTCTTGTATCAGTTCCTGAACATAGTAGGTGCTCAATAAATATAGTTGTTTGTCTGCATTCTAGAAGAGAACCATGACATCAGGAAGCTGATGCCATGACTTGCAAGTGAATTATGTTTAAGAATTGGTTGAATCAATTCCAACATGTAATTTACTTCAGACACTATTTGCCGCCACTATTCACAACCCCATCTTCCTGGTTTATGAGATGATAGGAACATTGACTTAGATCTGGAAGAGAATTTAATGGTCATCTAATGTAATCCTCTCATTTATAGAACCATAATATCATAAATTTAGAGCTAGAAGTCCAACCTTTTCATTTTACAAATGAGGAAACCAAGGCAGGGAAAATTTAGGAAACTTTGGTTACTTAGTAAGTAACTCAGGGAGAATTTGAATTTGGTTTTCCTGACTCTAAGTACAACACTCTAGTCACCACCCCACCTCCAGTCCGATTAAGTCAACAAATAATTATAAGTGCTTACTTTGCGCCAGGTAGCATACTGAGAGCTGGGGATACAAATACAAGCAAAAAATGTTTTTAATTCTTTAAAAAAACAGTTCCTACCTCTAAAGAGCTTAAATTTTAATGGAGACAATGCTTAAAAGGGAACTGAACAGTTTTTTGGGATCAAGGGGAACAAGGTAAATAAAGCACAAACCTCAGAGTTGGAAGAGCCTCCATATCTGAGAAGTAATCCCCATTAAACTACATGTGGGTGACACTCCAGCCTCAGCTCAAGGTGATCTTCCAGGGTCAATGCCTGCCTGCTCCTGAGTCTGAGGGATGACTGCTAGACATCACAGTATCTAACCCATTGTAAATGATCATCCAGAAGCAATTTCCTTTCTTGGGAAGACAAACCTTTGCTTTGCTTTGCTTCATTCCTTTCTCTAGGTTCAACGATCCATCCATTTGTGTTGGATATTACCTTTCCCACATGGTAGATCAGTAACATCTCAGCACATGTAGACAAGATCTCTTGTCCAGAGAAAACAGGAGATGGATAAATGAAAAGAGCCCCGGTCTAGCCACCAGAAGGCCAATATTCTAATCCCAGTTCTACCACTGATTGGCTGTATGACACTGGATGAATTGAAACCATTCCAAACCTCATCTTCTTTAAAAAAAAAAAAATGAGAACTCTAAGTGCCATTTCTACCTTACAGATTTGTTGGGAAGATAAAAAGAGATAATGTATGCAAAAGCACTTTAGAAAGTAGAAAATGCTAAAGAAAAGGTTTTACCTTAATGGCAAGGCCTCAATGAATTAAAAAAAAAGAAGGGGAAATCCATTTAATTATTCCCTAATTTGAAGAAAATACCCATAAATAAATTGTAAAAGTTAAAGAGAGGCAATGAACATAAATATTATGTTCCAGAATTATAGAACTTTAGAGCTGGAAGAGACCTTAGAGAAATCATCCAATCCAATCTCCTCGTTTTATAGACAAGGAAACCAAGAGGCACAAGAAAGCCTTAGTAACTTGTTCAAGGTCATTCAGCTAGTTAAAAGCAGAGTCAGAATTGGAATCCAGATCTTCCAACTAGCCCCCGCTCCCACCTCCCCCCAGGGCTCTTTCTATGTGACCAAACTGTCTCCTTCTCCAAAAGTTCACTTTCGTATTGTTTTCATTGATGATTTTTTTTTCACTCCTTCTTGGGCATCCCTGGTGATTTCACAATCTCAGTATGATGCATTGCCATGGAGTGGATTGCAGTGTCATAAATAAAAAAAAAATTGTGAAATCCAAAGGTCACTTGCATCACTGTCATGGCAAGCAGTGGGAAAATGATTTACAGACACAGGAAATATAATTCGGCAGCAAGGGATTCCTCTGGCAGTTAATAGAATTAATTCTGCACCATGCATTGGAGTCTGAGGCAGGAGCCCAGAGTTAAAAACAACTCTGGGAAGAATGATCGGAGGCCAGCCAAACAACCACGCATCTCACTGTTTAACCAATTCACATCACAGTTGGGACTGGATTCACCCTGCACCACAGATGAGGCCCCGATTAACAGGGATCCAGCACAGAAAAGGGCCAAAATAATCTATCAGGGATGACTGAGAGTAAGGCAGCTAGTAAGTAGCACAGTGGAAGGAGCTGTCGATCTAGAATACATGAATTCAAATTTGGCTTTATACACTAACTAGTTGTGTGACTCTGAGCAAGTCACTTGACTTTTGTTTGCCTCAGTTTACTCATCTGTAAAATGAAGATTACAAGAGCACCTATCTCTCAGGGTTTATGAGAATCAAAAGGGATGATATTTCTAAGGGGCTTTGCAAACATTAAAGTGACACATAAATGCCAGTTATTGATTAATAATGGAAATTAAATGCAGTCTAAAGAATGTCCCCATATATCTGACAAATGAAACCACAAATTATAAATGGACCAAATAAGAATAGACATAAGAAATCTCCCTGCCCTCCCTCTCCACCCATTTATGAAACAGATGGCTCTCATAGGCATTCACAGGTCTAATTTTAAGGCAGTTACTGCAAGAGTCAGATGAACCAGTTAGTTGCCCATTAACATGGAACTGAGTGGTAGACTGAGGCTAGAAGGGCTGACTCAATTACTTATTAGCTGTGTGGCCCTAGATGATTCCGTTAACCTTAATTAACCTCAATTTTCACAACCGTGAAAAGGAGATAACTTCAAGGGTTGCTGTAAAGATTGAATAATATCATGCATGTAAAGAACTTTGCAAATCTTAAAACTATGTAAATACCAGCTTTATGTGTGTATGTGTATGTATATATATATATATATGTATATGTATATATACATATATATATATATATATATATATATATATATGTTTATGTTTAAAGTTTTACTTTCCTCTGTACCATGTCCCCTCAAACCACAAGTACTTTGGCTTCTATAGAAGATAGTCTGTGATTTCTCCTCTTCGGGTGACTTTGAAGACAGTCTAAGTAAAGTTTAGCATGTTGATTTGAAGTAATCTTGTTTCTATCTGTACCTGCTAGTAACACAAAAATGACATCCAGTCATATAAGGTTTGCAAACTACTTTGCAAATGTCTTCTCTGATCCCCACAATGACCCTGGGAGGTGGTCACTGTTATTACCCCCATTTTACAGATGAGGAAATCGAGACAGAACTGCATCAACTAGCTACTTCTTATTTTTAGGGATAGGATTCACAAAAAGTATGTGGGAATGAATAGTTTTCTAGAGATCCTGCGCATTCTGCTTTTGAGCCGCTCTAATGGATGAGAACTTTTTTCCATCTTAAATCAAGCCTACATTTGACTCTTGGTAGTCTCTATCCATTGCTATCACTTCTCCCCTCTAGAGTCAAAAAGAATGAAGCTAATCTATTTTCCATGTGATAGACTTTCAGATATTTGAAGATGGCTCCTATATTTTTTCTTCATTAGGCTTAAAACCCTCATGTTCTTCATCCTGAGATGGCATGAAGTTGAGGTGCTTCATCACCCTGATTCCTCTCTACCGGATACTCTTTGTTGGTTAGTCAATGAGTTGTGTCCAACTCTTCATGACTCCATTGGGGGTTTTCTTGGCAAAGATACTGGAGTAGTGTGCCATTTCCTTTTCCAGCTTGTTTTATAGACAAGAAAACTGAGACAAAAAAGATTAAGTAACTTACCTAAGGTCACACAGCTAGTAAACATCTGAGGTTGGATTTGAGCCTAGGTCCTCTTGACTCTAGGGTCAGTGCTCTATCCACTATGGCACATAGTGGATATGGCATCTAGTCCACTAGATATTCTATAGCCTATCAAGTCAACAATAAGCCTCTGTTTAATGCTTGATATGTGCCAAGCACTGTGCTAAGCTCTCAGAATACAAATATCAGCCAAAAGAAGGGCAGCCCCAGAAGCTTATAGTCTAACAAGGAGAAAGAACATATTAAAGGAAGCTTCAAAGATGGGGATGGAGAAAGGGAGGGTACCCATGTGGGGACATGGCAGAGAAAGAAGTTGGGAGAGAAAAGAGAGAGTGACTATGGTTAGTCTGGGTCCTTCCTGAAAACAGAGGTTCCAGAAGCAACTGACCAATCAGAGGAAGGGGTCACTGGCATCTTCAAGGGTGAGAAAACTTTTAGGGAATGATGGAGAAAGAAGTAGGGAGAGTCAGGAGAAAGGCCTAGAGTGGAAGGCAGAAATTCAATCAATGTTCTTCTTAAAATGAGGGAACGAAATATGATACTCAAAATGTGGTCTAATCAAAACAGATTACAATGAGAATATTACCTTCTTATTCCTGGAAGCTATACCCTTATAATGCAACGTTTTTGGATGCTATATCTCACTACTGACTCGTATTGATTTTACAATCTACTAAAATTAACAGATCCTTTTCAGGGAGAAAAAAACGGGTGCTAGTCACACCTGCTCTTGTCTTTTATTTGCTTGCAAGTTCCTTAACTTCTGTGGGCTAAGCTTTCCTTATCTGGAAAATGCTAGGATAAAGGTAGATAATCTCTGAGATCCTTCCTGCTATAAAGCTACAACTTTATGTTTGTTCCTATTAAATTTCACCATGTTTCACTTAGCTCAATAATAAAACCTGTCAGATTTTTTTGGGGTGGGGGAAGCTCCTAATTCTGTCATATAATGTGTTGGCTAGCCCTCCCAATCTTGTGTTAACTACAAATGTGATAAATGTGCTCTATCTATAATAAAAGTGTTAAACAGTACAGAATCAAGATCGGATCTCTGTGACACTCCATTGGAGACTTCCTGACAGATTTATATTGCACCAGCAATGACAAATCTTTGATTTAACTAGTTCCAAATTCATTTAATTGTATAGCAACAAGCCCACATGCAAAAGTTTATAGTGACAGACAAACCATATTTATATATTATAAATACTTCTTTAAGAAGAATTGTGGGAGATGCTGAGCATGATAAGCACCAAATAGCATCACAAAAACATTAAATTGATTGTGTCATAATATATAGGAAATTATTTTTCATCTACTTCTGTACAGTCAGAAACAAATCTTCAAATTGGAATAAATATGAAAAACTAATACTGTTTATGATCAAAACAGTTATAAACTAGCATTTAAACTACTGAAGAAGAAAAATACGAAGTGGATAATGGAACAGATATTGATATGGACTTCCACACTTTTCTTCAGAAGTTTAAATTATGTGAAGTACTCACCTATATGCTAAGAGATAAATTCTCTACTCCCTTGTAAGTTTTTTCAGAAAATTTTTCTTCTGTCCCTTACTAAATGAAATTATTAGGAAATTTTCCCTTAAATCAAGACTCAATTTGTCCCTTTGTCTCATCCACCCTCTGCTCCAGTTTCTGCCTTCTGGGATCCCAGCAAAATAAAACTAATCCCTCTTCTGCGTAACAGATACTTGAAGACAACTACCAGGTCACCTTTAAGTCTTCTTTTTTTAAGATAAATTTCCCCAGTCTTTTAACCAATCTACTTCCCTGCATTAGAGATCCTCCAGATTACCAATATCTTTTTTAAAAGTTGTGTCACTTAGAACTGAACACAATATTCTAGATGCAGTATGAGACAATCAGATAACAAACATTTATTAAATACCTACTCTGTTCCAGGTACTGTGCTAAGCACCAAAAGTACAAAGAAAGGTAAAAGATAGTCTCTGCTCTCAAGGTGCCCACACTCTAATAGGGAAGACAGCATGAAAACAACCTATGTACAGAATAAATTGAAAATAATCCCCAGAAGTAAGGCACTAGAATTAGAGACTGTAAAGGCTTCCTGCAGAAGGTGGAATTTTAGCTGGAACTTGAAGGAACCAGGGAAGCCAGGAGGCAGAGGAGAAGAGGAAGGACGTTCCAGGCATGAGAGACAGCCAGGGAGCCAAGAGATGAAGTGTCTTCTTCAATAAATAGTAAAGAGGCAAAGAAGACAATGTGGCAAAGTATAAGAAGATTGGAAAGCTAGGAGGCTGACAGGTTATGAAGAGTTTTGAACGCTAAATAGAGGATTTTCTGTTTCATCCTGGAGGTAATAGGGAGCCATAGAAAATTATATGCATTAGGGTAGTGGCGGCACTGTTAGAGGAGGAAAGGAACTGTATATGATGAGAGTTATTATGAAGATAAATTCATCAAGCCTCGGCAACAGATTATAATGTGAGGGATGGATGGGAGGAGGGCAAGGTGAGAAAGAGTGAAGAGTTGAGGAAGACATCTAGGTTGTAAGCCTGGGTGACTGAAAGAATGGAGGAGCCCTCAGCAGAAATAGGGAAGTTTGGAAGGAGAGAAATCTTAGGAAGGAGAGGAGATGAGTTCAGTTCTGGACATGTTGAGTTAAAGATACTTATCTACAGGACCTCATCACTGAATTAATATTGCTCTCCTCAAAGTTATTAATGATCTCCGTGTTGCCAAACCTAATAGCCTCTTCTCAATCACCCTCCCTGTTGACCTCTCTGCAGCTTTTGACACTATCAGTTACCTCTTCTCCTTGGTAGTCTTCTTTTCTAGGTTTTTGTGATACCACTCTCCTGGTTCTGCTCCTACCTATTTGACCATTACTTCTCAGTCTCCTTTGCTAGATCTTCATCTAGGTTGTGCCCAATAACTACCCAAGACTCTCTCTTGGGCTCTCTTCTCTTCTCACTCTATTCTGTTTCATTTGATGATATCACCAGTTCCCATGGATTCAATTACATCTCTTTGCCAATGATTCTCAAGTCACTTATCCAGCCCTAACCTCTCTGCCGACCAGTCCCCTATCATCTCTCAATATTCTCTCAGTGGTCACTATAGAAAACTTCTAAACTCTTAGGTGGGCCTGGAATCCCCCAAGGTTGCTTGATTTGGCTCCAGGGTCAACAGAGTTCTCCCTCTTATCTCCCTTATTCCAAATACAACCTTCAGTTTGAACTTCAGCAAAGAGATCTTTGCTCTTTCTCAAGGGTCACTATAGCTGCCCTACTCTAATTGGCTACTTCTATTTCTGGCTACTCAGGAACATTCAAGGACTGCAGGAGTTCAGGTACCTCTCCATTGCTCATTTTCCCATCTTTCCAAGGTTAAATCACTATCTCTATCTTACCTGAAGCTGTGCTGCAAAGCTCCCATTAAGGGCAGCTAATCCGTTCTTTTATTACACTTCAAAAGGGAGGGCAAGAAACAAGGGAAATTATTTTCTGAACCTGATTCTGGCCATCAATGAGGATCTGGTTGCTGACAGATGAACAGAATCTTTGAGGGTACATGATTGCTCTATCATGGAATTTGTTATAAAGTAAGAGGAAAAAGACTGAGTATATCTATCAATGCAACTTAAATTTTGGGCAAGCAGGTTTCAAAGGATTCATAGAAAGGATAGGTAGAATTCAATGGCCTAATATTTTATTAGAAAAGATGACCCAAGAAGCAATAGAAACACTTAAGAATTAAATTCTTGTGGCAGTTAGGTGGCAGTAGGTGAATAGAGCACCAGTCCTGGAGTCAGGAGGACCTGAGTTCAAATGTGACCTCGGATGCTTGACACTTAACTAGCTGTGTGACCTTGTTTTGCCACCTTCTCTTCCAAAAAAAAAAAAAGAATTAAATTCTTAAGATTCAAGTAGGAATGATTCTGACAAGGAGGAAAAGAGGGAACTGCCTAAAGAGATGTTATTGCCCATAAATTCACTGACCAGCTCAGGTTTATAAAATCCATATATAGTTTTCAGATGATACAACAGTTTACCTAGAGAACTCTAGAGACTCAGTGAAAAAAACTAATTGAAGCAATTAACAACTTCAACAAAGTTGCAGGATATAAAATCAACAGAAATCATCAATACTCCTAGATACTGCCAACAAAATCCAACAGGAAGAGAAAGAAAAAAAATTCTATTTAAGACTTACATGTATAGAAGATGGAAACAAGGACCCATAACTGAGGGCTAATACAAAGAATAGTATGGCCTTATGTCCTCTAAGAATTGTGTCAAAATAACTAAAGTCCAGAATGAGCTGAGACTGGCAATAAATACTTAAAATGACAAAGAGGGCTTTTTAAAGCTTTGCTGAGGAAAGGGGAAGGATAAGACCATTGCTCAGACTGGATGGGATAATGACAAAAGACAATGAAGCAAAGACAAAACTACTCAATTCTTAGTTTGCTTCTGTGCCCTCTCAAAGAGAATTATCCTTGGATTGGAAAGGGGATAAAATGTTTTAAAGGGGATTGAAGCCCAAGATGAATAAGAAGATAGCAAGAGAGCACCTCGTTGCCCTTCATGCATCTGGTCTAGATGAATGCCATCATCCCAGGGTATCAAAAGAACAGGAGGGTGTAATTGCTTAGCCCCCACCATCAACAATTTGAAAATGGTAGAAAATGGGAAAGATAATATGAAACTGAAGAAGAGCAAATGTTGCATGATTTTCAAGAGAGGGCAGACAATGGAGTCTACAAGTTGACTGGAGTCACTAAACTTGACTTCAATTCCTGGCCAGAAAAAAAAATCTATTTAATAGAAGGAAAATTTTCTTAATTATATTTTCTGAAGTATAATAGGCTGTTACTAGAGTTAGTAGGTGTTCTCTTACTTAAGGTATTCAAGAGAAGGCTGAATGACCATTTGAAGGAAAGGGATCTTGTAGAGGATTGATGGTCATTTGCAGGTTGAATTGGACATCCTCTGAGGCCCTTCCAAAGCTGTTACTCCATGATTTTTAGAGGAGATCTCGTCATGAGAGATAGATGAGAACAACCATAAAAAATTCAAGAGCTAAAGTTGAGTAAACAGCCCTGACAAAATGACTAATCATGGATAGAGAACAAAACTTGGACATGAGAAAAGACAAAGATGATAGGAAACAAAGTGATGGACCCAAAAAAATGTTATTGAGAGATATTTGATGGAGATTTATCCATGGAAAAAAGACATTGAAACCCCATCTAACGCAAGTCTCACACAATACCTCATGCAAGCTTCTAAACGTGCACATGCACACATAGATACATGCACACATACAAACACCTTCAAGGCCTGGTACACATAATCACACAGACATTTCACATCTCACTAACCAACATACCATTCACCACTTTCCAATGAGGCCACAAGTGAAATTGAGGCCCAGTCATTCCCTCTGGTGACACCCACCATCTTCTTCCCCCATGCCATCTTGAATGGCAATTAGGAGAAGGTTAACTGAGTGTCTTTCTCCCAGGAATCCTCTTCCTCTTTTCAAAATCACAGCGTTAGCAAAAGAAAATCCCAGCTTAGGCTAACAGGTAGGAGCGTGGTGCAGCCCCGGGAGCTGCTGTTGGAAGTGGGGAGATTGGGCGAATCATCCCAGCGGGAGATTAATACTCATCATTCGGAGCTGCAGCTGAGGCCCATTTGAGTGACAGGCAGCCGGGAGCTGAAAGAGCTGCTCAGATCCCAGAACTGCTGGCATGCAGACTTGAAAGAGATTTATTTCAGGATAATTAGCTGGGAGTATTAGAGGTGGCCAGAAAGATCCGCAATTACTGTTTAGCAAACAGAAAGGAGACACACGCATGCACATGCAAAAAAAAAAAAAAAAAAAAAGGAGAGAGCCAAAAATGAAATTAAAAGACCCAAATATTTCTCCACTTGAAAGTTGTTGAATAATTGGGAAAAAAAGTTCAAAGCAACTTTATTGTATTCAAACACCCATACACAGGAGGCTATAGAGAAAAACAGGGGTTTGGGCAACAATGCTGACGGCAAAAATATTCTCTCTCAGGTTCAGCATTTGGTGAGCAGAATCTGATAACTTATTTTCTCTACGTCAGGCAGGAACTTCTTGCACCATCTTACTTTGTTATTCTCTTTTACCAACAGAGGATATATTCCTGAAGCTTGAAAAAAGAATATTAATTCAAATAACACAAAAGTGAAATGGACTGGGAAAGGGGGGAAGGGAAGGGAAAGGAAAGGGGAATACAAGGGAAAAGGAAAGGAAATAGAATGGGAAAAGTTTGTTATTATATTGTGTTTGACAGAGGAAATCACATATGTAACTCAGGCTAAAGTAACCAAAAGGCTGAATTTTAATGTTTAAGTAGCAATCTGTGATTTAGGTAGTACTATCCTGTTTTTATAGACTGAGGAAACTATAACACAGAAGCTAAATGACTTGCCCAGAGCAGCACATCCATTAAGGGACAAAATTGGAAATCAAGTCAAGATCTCTTCACTCTAATATTCTCTGCATGATACTTTTTGTTGTTATTATTCAATTATTTCAGTCATATCCAACTCTTCATGTCCCCATTCAGGATTTTCTTTACAAAGATACTCCAGATCATTTTACAGATAAGGAAACTGAGGCAAACAGGTTTAAGTGACTTGCCCAGTGTCACACAGCTAGGAAGTGTCTGAGGCTGGATTTGAACTTAGATCTTCCTGATTATATACCTGGAGCTCTAGCCACTGCCTCACCTAGTTGTCCTCATTATACCATAATGCCTCTCAATTTAAAAAAAAGTGGTATTTTTAGCCGCTGGTGGTTGTTCATGTGTGATCTCTCCCTATTGCATAGATTTACCATGGCTGGGGATCAAGTGGGAGCATCTGGCAAATGTGAAAGTATCTTCTTTTTGGACCAAGGTGATTCCAATCTAACTATAGCAAACTAGAGTCTTAGAGCTAGAAGGGGCCTTAGGAAGTCAAAGAATACAATCCTTTTCCTTTACAACTGAGGTCATTGAGCCCCCTCAGGGTAATTGTATTGGAGCTCCAGATGTTTGCCTTTTCTGAAACAGTAAAAGACAGAAACCTGCTATTAGATTAAGAGCCTGCTCCTGCTCAAGGGAACCACAAGCCATGGTTTCTTCTACCCCATGTCCAGTCTCTGAGCATTACTGGTGGAAGGATGGTCTCTCCAAAGTGTAAGTGTCTCCGGCTCCAAAGCCTCTGGGGAATGTAGAAGTCTGAATATTTACCATGTGCCCAGCCTAAAGTAGCCTGATGTCTTGGTGATTCAAGGGGCTACCCATAATTATTTCTCCCACTATCTGAAACTCCATCATTAAAAATTCGATCCTCTCGGCCTTGAAACATTTTCATAGGCTTCTTATTAAAATGAAAACAATCTTTGTGAGGGAACCTATCAGCTGGTATATTTTTGGTTATCTAAAAGTGATTACGTTTCAGGAATGTCATTGGACTCCCTCTAGTGAGAGGTGGGGAAGGGGAGGGATGCTTATCTAAGATAAAAGGCTGATGTCACAATTTTGGCTAGGTTTGACTCTTTCCCAAGGGATTGTGAGGGTTTGCAAAAAGAAAAAAAAAAAGCTCATGGCACAGCCCTTGTCTTCACGAAGTTTAAAATAAGGGTAGGGCAGGAGAGGGAAATCTGCAGCCTTGAGTCCACACGTGGCCCTCTCAGTCCCCAAGTTTGGCCCTTTGACTGAAGTCTAGGCCACAGGTTCCCCACCCCTGGATTATGAGAACTTGATGTCCAAAGAGTAAACAAATTGACAGCAACTAAAAATCAAAAGTAAAGGACCCTCTTGTACAAATTGAATTCCTGAGTACTGAGGGAACAGAGTAAAATAGGGTTCATTTAATTCTCAATCTAATTCACTTATTTATTGAACAATTCATTCTTTCAATGAGCATTTATTAAGGACCTGTTGCCTACAGAACATGGTTCCAGAAGCTGGGGGAGATAGGAAGATTAAAAACTATAGCTATTATGTTTTTCTCCCAATCATATGTTGAAATAATTTTTTAACACTTTTAAAAAAGTTTTGAATTCCAAATTGTATTCTTCTCTCCCTTCCTCTGTTTTCCTCATCCCTCCCTGAGATAGTAAACAATCCAATATAGAAGATAACTACTATGTTCACGGAATCTACAGTCTAGGAGGGAGAGAAGGCAATTCAATTCAACCAACATTTATTAAGTGCCTACAATAATTAATAACAATAACGAAAATTTGCATGTGGTTTCAAGGATTGCAAAATGATTTACAAAACATGGATGACACTGTACTAGATGGGGGAAATAGAAAAACAAAAATATTAAAATGGTGCCTGCCCCCAAGAAGCTTACATTCTTCTGGGTAGATAACAGCATCTACATAGATAAGTACAAAGAACAAAGAAAGTAAATGCAAAATAATTTAAGGGAAGGAGCAGAGAGAAATGACCATCAGTGGGATCAGAAATTGCCTCCCATAGCAAGTACCAATTGAACTGTGCTTTAAACAAGAGTAGGGATAAACAAGGTTCAAGTGACTAGGAAGAGAAGCCCAGAAATCGAGTTGCCATGCTCGTCCATCCTTCGTTTTGGAAGAAGACCAGTGACATCTTGAGGGTAACGCCTTGACAGGCTCTTGAATTGGGATATGAGTGAGGCAGAGTTGGGTAAACAGCTAAGTCTCACTGTCTCCTCCATAGTCATCAAATTCCAGTGGCAAGACATAAGTCAAGACCAGGAATGGTGACAGACTGTGCAAAAGTAAAGGGATGGGAGATCCAGTGTTGTGTGATGGAAACTATATTAGCTATTTTGGCTGAAAAGGAAGAAGAGTGAAGAATGGTCATGAAAAAGCACTCTTAGAAAGATAGGTTGGAGCCTGATTATAAAGAGCTATAAATGCCAAAGAAAGGAATCTGAACTTAACCAAAAATAAAAACAGGTAGCTATGGAAGCTTCTTGACTGAATAGGAGAGTAATGTATATTTTAGAAATATCAATTTGATAGCAGTGTTCAAAGGGGAGAGAACAGAATTGGGGAGAGCAGTTAAAAGGCTATTGCAATAGACCAGAAAAGAGACAAAAAAAGCCTGGACTAGGGGCATCTGCCATGAGATTGGATAGAAGGGCATGGATTCAGTGGTAGTGGAGGTACAGAATCAATATGACATGGCAATTGACAGTATATGGGGATAAAAGAGATTGAATAATTGAGGATAACCCTGAATCTGCAAGCCCAGCTGACTATATTGACTCAGGTGGTATTCAATTCCTTTCGTGACCTAGCTCCCTCCTGCTGTTCCAGTCTTATATTTTACTCCATGACACTCTTACTCTTAGACTCAGTGATACCATCCTGCTTAATGTTCCTCAAACTCCATCTTTCCATTGCAGGTATTTTCTCCATGCCTGGAATGCTCTTTCCCCTCATTTCTGGCTATTGACTTCTGTGGATCCCTTTAAGTTTCATGTAAAATCCAATCTTCTACAGGAAAATTTTTCAAAACCTCCTTAATTCAAATGCCTTCCTTCTGCTAATTACTTCCTATTTATCTTTTTTTTTTTTTTTTTTTTTGGCAAGGGGAGGCAATCAGAGTGATTTGCTCAGAGTTATACAGCTAGTAAGTAATAGTTCAGTGGCAGAACAGAGCCTGTTTGCCTGGACTTTGGATGGTGGACAGTGCTGTCTTGCCTTCCCATTCACTAATGGAACAAAACAGGGCTGTATGCTTGCTCCCATGCTTTTTAGCATGATATTTTCAGTCATGTTGTCAAATGCTTTCAATGAGGATGTACTGATGGTAAGTTCTTCAATTTGAAAAGGCTACAAGCCAAGACTAAAGTGGAGGGAGTGTTGGTGCATGGTCTTTCTGTTTGCAGATGATTGTACACTCAATGCATCCTCCGAAGCCAAGATGCAACAAAGTATGGATCAATTCTCTGCTTCCTGTGCTAATTTTGGGCTAATAATTAACAACAAGAAAACACAGGTGCTCCATCAGCCATCACTACACCATCCATATGTGGAACCATTGAATATAACAAATGGAGAAGTTTTGAATGCTATGGATAAATTCACTTACCTTGGTAGCATACTTTCCAGGCATGTACACATTGACAGTGAGGTTGACGCACACATTGCCAGAGCTAGCTCAGTGTTTGGGAGACTCTGAAGAAAAGTTTGGGAGAGAAGAAGTATTAGACTGACTACTGAACTGAAGGTCTACAGAACCACTGTGCTGCCTCTGAAACATGGACAGTCTATGAGCGCCATGCCAGGAAATTGAAACTCTTCCATTTGAACTGTCTTAGGAAGATTTTAAGGATCACCTGACAGGATAAGGTACCAGACACTGAAGTCCTTTATCGACCTGAACTGCCAAGCATTCAAACTATGCTTCAGAGAGGGCAACTCTGATGGGCTGGCCATATTGTTGGAATGCAAAATATACACTTGCCAAAAAGACTATTTTATGGAGAACTGACACTGGGCAGGCAATCACAAGGTGGTCAAAAGAAGCGATACAAAGGAATTATCAAGGTCTTTTGTCAAGAATTTTGGATTTGACTGTACAACATGGGAGACACTGGCACAGGACCACTCAGCATGGTGTGCCCACATCAGAAAGGGTGCTGTGTTCTTTGAGCAAAGCAGAATGAAGACAGCACAAAGTAAACATAGGATGCACAAATTTGGAGTATCTACCCCAAATATTCACACAGACTATTTGTGTGCAACCTGTGGTAGAGCATTCCAGGCTCCTATTGGTCTTATCAACCACAGTTGGACACACTGAAATTTCACTTTATTATGGTGATGTCATTTTGGTCCTCTTCAAAAACGGAGAACAACCACAGTAAGTGCCTGAGGTTGGATTTAAATTCAGGTCCTCCTGATTCCAGGATCAGTGCTCTCTCCACTTTGACACCCAGCCTTACCCTTTTTTCTCTTGTGTAGAGCTTGTTTTTGTTGTTTTTTCCATTAGATTGTGAGTGCCTTGAGGGCAGGGATTGTCTTCTACCATTTTTGTCTGTCTAGCTCCTTAACGCAGCCCTGACCTATAGGAGATACTTAATAAATGTTTATCTATTGATTGATTGACTGTGTTTTAAATTTGACAGAAATTGGGAAGTTAGGAGGAGAGTTAGAATCATAAGTCCTTTGTAGGAATGAATGAATGAATGAAAAAGCATTTTTTAAATGCTTACTATGTGCCAAACACTGTGCAAAGTGCTAAAGATACAAAAAGAAAAGTAGGATAGCCGTTTCCTTAAAGAGCATGTCTGATGAAGGGAACAACACATAGAGGGGAATGATGTCTGGGAAGAAAGGTTTTGTTTTAGAAAGAGAC
This sequence comes from Potorous gilbertii, assembly GCA_028658325.1. Taxonomy (NCBI): domain Eukaryota; kingdom Metazoa; phylum Chordata; class Mammalia; order Diprotodontia; family Potoroidae; genus Potorous; species Potorous gilbertii. Next base: position 175,812,855 of record CM053769.1, read on the forward strand.
AGAGATGGCAACTAGGTCTTTATGGAAACAGAACGACTACTGATTTGATTATTGTTTCAGAGCTAGAAAGTGATGGCGGGGAGGGAGATGAGCGGCAGGGCAGTTAAGGATAGGATGGCTGGGGAATAGAATGATGGAAGAGGGAAGGACATGGTCAAATGTACTTTATTCAAAGAAAAGTTTTATTTCAGTCAAAGGAAGAAGATGAAAATGTTTGGGGATATAGTCTTTATGTTCCTGGTACTTAGTACAAAAGCATTTAACAAATACTCAGGATGGGAGAGGGGAAGAGAATGGTTGCGGGACTAGATATTGCATCATCTGTAAACTTAGTTGAGGGAAAAAAAATGACATTTTTATTTTTTCTAAATTCTAAATGGAATTTAGCATTTCCTTCAAATGTTTAAAAAATAGTATTCTAAAAGAGGTCCATAATCTTCACTAGACTGTCAAAAAGGACTGTGACCAAAAAGAGAGAGAAAAAAAGGAAAGGTTGAGAATTCTAACAGAGTAGAACTTTGGAGGTCATCAAATCTAACTTTTGCTTTTTGCAGATGGAGAAACCAAGGTTCTAAGAAGATAATTCATAGAGAAGTCCAGGGTTGGAACTCAGGTCTTCCTAACTCCACATCCATCCCTTTGACTACTACTTGTTGAATGAACAAATGACATTTGGAATATAATGTTTATTTTGACTTATTACATTTTAGGAAGAATATCGACAAACTGAGAAACAACCCATAGAATAACCAGGATGGCAAAAGAATTTGAGACCATACCATATGGAGACTGGGTGAAGGAACTAGAAATATTTATCCTGGAAAAGGAAAGACACTGTGGGTTCATAATGGTGGTCTTTAGGTATTCTAAGGCCTTCCATCTAAGAGAAAGATTAGACTTAATTCTGTTTGGCCAGAACTAGGAGCAGTGGGTAGAAGTTGCAGAGAAACAAATTTAGACTTGATAATAGGAAAAACTGCCTGAAAGTTGACTGGCTTTACTCAGGAGGTAGTAGGTAGTTCTTCAATCAACAGCTGGTTGGCTACTTTTTGAGTAAGTTGTAAAGATAATTCTTACCCAGACATGAGTTGGACTGGAAATAAATTACGAGGTCTCTTCCAGCTCTAAGATTCTGTAATTCTAGAGAGTGGAGAGGAAAGGAAAGAGTTGTTTGAGCAGTTTTGAATAATGGGGACAGTAAGAGCTAGTCCAACCCAGAGGTGAAGAGGACGTAAAAAAGCTAGTAGTAATGTGAAATTGGACAGGACCTGGCAAACTGCCATCATTGATTAGAAAGTTTCCTTCCTAGACACCTTAACCCTTGCAGAGATAGCCTAACCTCTTTAGAAATCAGCATGGCTAGACTTTTTGCCATATTTTTCAGACAAGTTCATCTTTTCCCTTCAGCAGCCCAGATAAATTTTCCATTGCCTATGGACCTTGGCAATTGTTGGCAAAACACAGATAGTACACATGCCAAATATAAGTGAAGTTTGCTGAACAAATGCAGCCTGAAAGTTGGTGAGCTTTCTATCCAACTCAGAGACTTATTATTTCTTATTATTTCTCAGTCTTGTCCACTGCTCATTTGAAAACAAGGGGCCTATTTTGTGAACTGTTCAATGGTCTATTTTAAGCTGGTAGCCTGTGTTTGTTTATATTCAGTTCTAGGCCTTGCCCTCTGCAATAAACCAGCACTGGCATCATTGGGGAAGGAAAGTAGTGTGGAGGTTGCACTGTCCTACAACTTATAGCCTTTTTTGTGTGTGTAGGCCATTTTTCCTAGAAAGGGGAGGAGTGGGGGTGAGGGGAAGTGGAGCTGGGGGTGAAAGGGAGAGGTAGTTGGAATGGAATATTTGGTATTGGCCAATTTCTGAGACCTACATAGAAAAAATGAGCCAAACCAATTAGCCCAATAACCCCAGGTGACTAACTAGCCGGGCCTGTGTGGGCAAAAATGGGAAATTATTTCATGCCAAAGAAAGGGGGGGTGGTTTTGAGAAACTGTGGGGCCACTATGTGGAAACTCAAGGCTTTTCCCTCAGTGAGATCATGGACTTTCATGGGGCAAATGCCCATCTTCAAGGAGTTGTGACACTGTGTTGTTGTTGGCTTCCTTTTCACACCCTCCTCCTTCCCCAACCTGGACCAGCCTTTGCCAAATCTGGAAGTAGACTAAACTGCTCACTTACCCTCCAGCTCTCTGTATACTTCTCCTACCCACCCCCCACCCCCTTAAAGTCATTCTTCTTTCCCCTACCTCTTCCCTCATTGTCAGGAGGCAGGGAGTGAAGAGAAGGAGAGACAAGGGGAGGGTGAAAGGAGAGAGAGAAGGGTGAAGGGAAAGAAATGGAGAGATAGATACTGGGACAGAGAAGGAGACAGAGACAGAAACAGAGACAATGAGAGAAGGAAGAAAGCGGGTAGAGAGAAACAGAAATAGAGAGACAGAAAGAGACAGAGAGATTTGTAACAGTGGCCTTTTACCATCTTAGGGGAATAGTGAGGCCTGGGTAAAACTGTAAAGCTTCCCTGCCTGCTCTATATAAAGTGATAGGCATTGCATGGTGGTGATAGTGTTGCATGGATTTTTGACAAGTCTGATTGATTTACTAATTCATTAATGAGTGGGCCTGGATTTCGAGGTTTCTTTGGTGCTTTAGAAAGCATGTGATTATAGCTTGTGCAGCAACAAATGCTACCATTAAAGATGCAAAACAGGGTTCATTCCAACCCCACTTTCTGATACCATCACCTTCTAAGAAGCAGCTTTCTGTGAAGCTTTTCCCCACTCCAGAAAGTTGTTGTGGTTCCAGTTGTTGCTGAGTTTCTCACCGTCTCTCTCTCTTTAAAAATGGGAACGAGGGGGAGAAATGCATGCCTGTCAGAGTGTAAGGAAGTACAGCTTTTTAAAAGAACTCCGAGAACCAGTGGCCAAGGTTTGGCCAATAACCTGGCTGGCCTAAATTCCAAAAATGATCCTCAGGTAACTTGTCATAGCACCAAGAGATGATTAGCGCAATTATTGTTGGGCTATTATTTTCATAATGCATATGGGCAGTAACTGCTAGAAGGAGAGAAGGCCTTTAATAACTCATCCGAGTTATTAAAATATGAGTAATAATGAGGAAATCCAAAATGCCTTCACAAATGTCTATAGTGCTTTTCCTTCAAAGAGTTCAAAGTACTTCGTATGTGTTATATTCTTGCCATCCATAAATTGGATCTGCCGGAGCAATATTCTCCTTCTCCTTATTTTACAAATGGGGTGGGGGAGGTGGTGGTGGGAATGAAACACAGAGAGGTTAGGTAATTAGCCCAAGGACACAGAGCAATTAGCAACTAAATCAGAAAAAAAAAAACAACTTGGATGCCCGATTCCCTATTCTTAGCTCTTTTATTTCAGACTACACCGACTAAGAAATGTCAAGCACATTAGGTAAGAAGGTAGAGAGTCTGTGTTGAAGCTGGAAAAAACATGGTTTTCAGCTAATAAAATGATCAGTACATTCACAGTGCAAAAACGTTCGCCCCTTGCCTGGTGCACACCTCAGATTAAGCTGAGTATGGACAATAGTTCATCCTCAGAAATGAAAATAATTCTTTTAAATATTGGTTCATGTTAAAACCCACAAGGCACTGCTCTGCATTACCTATCTCCCCCTTTGATGTCTATGGTTAATTGTATACTTAAAAGAGCATTTACATTTTCAGGGGTACCAGAGCAGGACTCAATTCTCAAGCTAGGGACACTAGAAAGACCTCAATGGTCATTCTTTTCCTCTTTGTGAGTCACCACAACAGACTATACCCAACTCTTCTATATTACTTTCCAGCATAGGAGCCCTTTCTAGATCTCTATTCAAAACCTTGAGAGTCCTCATCTCTATCCCACCAGTCCCCTTTTCCTTTCCTCAATATATTGAAAAAGAAAGGAAGAGGAAGGGAATATGCATTTAGTAAGCACCTACTATGTGCCAGACACTATGCTAAGTGCTTTATAAATATCGTAACCCCCCTGGAAAGTAGGTGCTATCATTATCCCCATTTTAGAAAAGGCAAACAAGGTGAAGTGACTTGCCCAGAGTCACACAGCTGAGAAGTGTCAGAGACTGGAGTTGAACTCAGGTCTTCCTGACTCAGGTCAAGAGTTCTGTCCACTACAGCACCCAGCTGCCCTAAAATGTTATTTCAAGGATTAAGCCAGATAGTGTAATTCACAATTTCTTCAAATCAATGAGAGTTCTGATTTGCCTTAGAAGGGCCGCAAATCGATGGATTGGGAATCAACACACAGTCTAGCTCTGGTTCTGCAACTAATTAGTAATGTGACCTTGAGAAAGTTACATTGAATCCCACCGGGCCTCAGGAACCAGCCAATGAGCACTCAGTCCTGGGAACAGGTGGATTTGTTTTTTCCCCCTCCCACTCTCTACTTCAGAGCATGAACAGGTATTCTCTGACTGTTTCCTATCTGCTTTCTCTGTGCTCTTTGGTTGGCTGCTCACCCAAAACTGAGATTATATACAAAAGACTATGCTTGAGGCAATTCAAACTCTTTTCCTCCTGGCTACATTCAAAGGAAGAAGAAGAAGAAATAACTACTGTGGAGAAGACTGATAATCAGCTCAGACCTTTGGGTTTCTATTTAGCAAGCACTTGAATTTCATTCTGAAACCAGGTGATTCAGAGGATAGAACACTGAACCGGTAGTCAAGATGATGAGCTCAGACTTTCACTAGCTTTGGAATACTGGACAAGTCACTTAACTTCCAGCCTCAGTTTCCTCATCTGCAAAATGTGGACAATAGCAGTGCCCAACTCCCAGGGTTGTCATGAGGATAAAATGAGATAATGTTTGCAAAGCACTATATAAATACTATTTTGTCATCATCATTATTAAATGTCATTGTTCTATGCCACTACAACTTTTGGAATTCTCCAGTCAAGTAGCCAAAGTAAGTTCAGAGGAAGACTATAATAGTAATTTATATTTATAGAGCACTTCACACATATTACCTCACTGAGTCTTATCTAGCCCTGGGAGGTAGGTATTCCAGGGATTATCATTCTCTTTATCAGATGAAGGATTGGAGACCAAGAAAGGATAAGTGATTTGCTCATGGTCACACAGTATCAGAGGCAGGACTTAAACCTAGTTCTTCTCGATTTCAAGTCCTACACTCTGTCCTTTATGTCATGTTGCCTCACTACTCACACAACCTCAAGTATATAAGTAAATAGATTAAGTATTAAAATGAAAGCATAAAAGTAATGGTTCGTAATAGCAGCTGACATTTATATAGTGCTCTAAGGTTTACAAAGCGCTTTACATATGTGAATTACATTTGATCCTTGCAACAACCATGTGAAGGATGTGTTATTAGTATCCCCATTTTACAATGGGGGAAACTGAGGCACAGAGCAGTTAAGTGACCTGTCTAGACTCGTACAGCTAGGGAGTGTCCGAGGCAGGATTTGAACTCAGGTTTTTATGACTCCAGCTCCTGCGCACTATCTGCTACAAAAAAGTATAAAGAAACCTCCTGAGGCCACTCCATCCCTCTGTTTCTGGGCATACTTACCCCAGAATTATCCATATCCCATTGCTTAGTAGGTTTCTTGGTGTCATTGAAAGACCTTCCCTCCTGTCTGCTCTAAATCTTAACTTTCTCATTTTGAGCCCATTTGCTCTCAATCTGTTCCAAAGAACACACAATACAAATGTAGTCTCTATCCACTCAGCCACCACTACTAAGTGCTCCTCCCCGCAAACTCCAATATACTAAATCATCTCTTAAGTTTTAGGCCTGGACATTAACTTCCAGGCTGGGTATGCATATTCATTTCTGCAGAACTAACTATCATCTAATTTGAAGATGTCCTTAACCAATCAGTCAAGACACAGTGGTTTTGGAAACATGACCTGTGATCCTGCCTATTGACCTCCACATTTACAGAGAGAAACTCTGTGAGCAGTGAGTCAGGATCCAGATAGCTTTGTTTGGAGGATGTACTAAGTGGGCTTGCATACAGAATCACAGGAATTTCCTGGGACAACCCACACGGCAACATATTTTCCAAGTTCCTTGACTTGGGTTTGAACGGTTCCATTTTTCCCAAAGGACAAACCAGACACAAGTGCAAGAGGAGTAACCTGGAAAAGGAGGTCAGCTTCTGCTAGGCTCAGTGTGCTTCAAGGAGGCCTATCATTGTAAATCATCAGAGTCAAAAGGAGGAGGAGAAAAAAGAACTTGACAGGGTTATAAAGCTCAATGATGTACGGCCGCAGAACTTGAGAACTAATATGGCATATTCATCCCACTTATTCCTAAAGTGCATTTGTGACTACTTCCAAAAGAATCCATAGATGCTTTATATTGTGAAAATCGGCTATAAATATTCCTGTGAGCTTTGCCTCTTTACGCATCAATCCATTTATTTATTAGCTAGGCTTGTAAAAGGCTCAAGCTTCCGCTGTTTAGAGAGTATGCTGGTTTTATGGCCAGACTCAGAAGCTGGGGTAACCTTCTTCACCAGATTCCGTATGGTTACTATAAACGCTCAATGCCCCATAGCAGCTCTGCTGGTTGATTACAATCTTCACTTCAACAGGTGTTTAACTAAACATAACTCCAGAAGAGTCTGAGACCTTAAGCCATTATTGTACATACGTAGTCCCTTGGAAGAGACCGCCCATGGCATTATGGTAGAGGTTACTTTCAGGACCTGATAGAATGTCAAAGGTGCCTTTCAATTCACTTGAGGTTACACTTTCAGTTCACAAAGGATTGATTCCTCTCTTCTTTGTGTATGATACAGTATATACATTTCTCCTTCTAGCCCACAGGAACACCAACCACCATTAAAAACAAACAAACAAAAAAATGAATCACAAAGCCGAGGAGTCCAAACAGATTATAAAATGAGCAGACTTCTAATGACTGGTTCATTCTTAATTTGGGTTGGTCGTGTCCTGTTGAAACATAGTGAAGTTTACTCCAGTAACTGAATGTTTTCACTAGAGTCCTAGTTATACAAAATTAGTGCCACTGACTGTACAACTCCTACACCAAGGATTGTCTGACATATTGTGAATCTCACTCAGCCTCTCATTAGCTGACTGGCTCCTCCAGACAGGACTTTTCGCTTTAAATATCTCCCACTTAAATAGTTCATCACAGAGTAAGCCTGGGTAGTCTTCACGTCCAGATTTTCCCAAGACTCTCCATGAAGTGAAAACATATTTTCTTTCTCCTCCCTGGCCAGTTTAAGAAGAATCACAGTCCAATCACCAAGCTAGCTAGTATATTTAAGAAATGCAGCTGACTGCCGTAGTAAATTCATGTCATGTTTTTTTTTTATGATAGATAACATTTCAGAAACAGTCCTGAATGGAACAAAAAAAAATTTTTTTTTGTTTAGAAAGACAATTTTTGTTCCAAAACTCAGCTGCCTAGAACTCAGCTGTTTCTTGTATAAAAGAGAAACATTGTGAATTCCAACAGGCTGCAGAACCAAATAAGGGTACTGTGTAAAAAAGGTACTCTGGATATAACTTACACTCAGTGTTGGCAACTTCAGCCTAGTTGCAGCACCTTTAAATCTAATTAAGCTACCTTGTAGCAAAGGTGGGCCCTAAAACAGCATATTGCATCCTGTCAAATACAGGTTATGTAGAGACTGATGAAAGAGCATCCATTAGCCTTGCCGAAATTCACACGTCCTGTTATTAAGATGCTGCCTAGTTTGATCAGCCTTTTAATCTATCAAAACTCCAAAAGGATAATCTGCTTTTTGAAAGCTCTCCCCTCACCTACTACCTCCCCTCTACCAAGTCCCCAAATCCTTTTCTTCCTCATTTAAATGAAGGCAAGTCAATAATCATTCAAAGTTTAGGAAATGGGGGCTTAAGCTAGAATCTTGTAGCTGATAACTGACAAAAACAAATATAAGACTTTTCTACCTAGAAACTGTTCCCTTTGATTCAAGACTGAATGTCACCACTTTGTAAACAAAGAAGATGATTAAAAAATGCTGCCTTTTTTTAACCCAGAGTGTTCTCACAGAGCTTCATCATTCTGAAAAAAAAAAAAAACAACAAAACCCTATTAACCACAGCTGAAGAATACTAAAAGGTAAGTACGTGCTCTTCACTGTCTCAGTTTTATAAGCCAGGACCATTGAAAGAAAACAGAGCATCCAGTCCAGGTGTCCCTGCTTGGCAAAATAATGGATGCAGATTGATATGTTCTAGAGGTAAAGGACATTAACATCTTTAGACCTTCTGCAGGCACATCGCCAGGCGAGCTCAGGAGAGGCCTTGAAGAGCAGTCCAAGATGTGCTTGCTACCCTGGACAGCTCTCAACGAGGGCTCTTATTACTGGACCGGGCTGCAAAGTAGGTGTTCCTCCCCTTTACAGCAGAATAAATGAGAAACTGAATGGGTGTACAAGATGGCCTGCTTGCATTATTGATTTAGGACGACCAGCTGACGATACCAGGAGCCCTCTTTTTATTTATTTCTACAAGGTACATCTTTCTCCAAACTGAATTGTCTTTGATTTAAAAGCCAAGGTGTCCCCCTCTTTTCCCACCCCTCTTCTCTCCCCAAGAAACTGAATCGCGCAAGGCACAGCTGCTGTGGGGCTGCCTGGTCTCTGCTACCTACTGAGGGGAGCTTTTGTGCTTTAGAAAAGGAGACAAGGACAGTGCTGTGAACATAATTTTTGATCATCCCTGTTTAAATATGCTGCATGTCAATCAGAGAAGTTTGAAGCACATTATAATTACAAAATATATCCCTGCTATATAATCAGTATTGTTTGTTATAGTGGAATGAACTGTGATAACTATTTCAATATGTAATCCACAGGACTTAGGCATGAGGGTTTTATATGTATATTTAGAAAATACAAAATGAAAAAGGGAGACAAACAGGAGGATGCAATAGACCACTGCCATGATTTTATGCTAAAAAATCCACCACCACCACCCACCCCACCCTTAAAAATGCAGTAGTAAGGTGCTATCCATCCTGAATGAAGCCCCACATCCTGGGGCTTTGGGGCTATTGACCTTTGTGCTACTGCTTGACAGGAGACCCCAAGAACTGGCCTTTCCCCCTCCTCCACCAAAAGAAAATCTATCCTCTGCCTGCCCTCCCTCCTCACAGGAGCACTTTGATTCTTGAAGAGTTCACTTCAGTCTCATTCTTCCCTTTACTTTGGGTGGGATTTAATGATAAGCAGTAATACTTTTAACAGTAATATTCTCTCTTTGAAAGGCTATGGAAGTGGGTGTGGGTGGTTGTGTAGTAGAGAAAGACAGACAGAAACAGAAACAGGCAGAATGAGAAAGGGAAGGGAGAAGGAAGAGAGAGAGAGACAGAGAGAGATAGAGAGACAGAGAGGAAAGATGAGACAGCAAAAGAGAGAAAGGAGGGAGAGAGGAAGAGGGAAGGAGAAGGAATGGAAGGAGAAAAGGGAAAAGAGAAAAAAGGACTATGGGGGGAAAAGAGACAGAGGAGAGGAAAAGAGAAGAGCAAGAGACAAGAAACAAAAAAGGCAAACCTGTCTAAGACACTCTGATTGGCAACTTTGTCCCCTTTGCTTTGAAAAGGGGAACAAGGTGGCAGGACCCTGGAGCCCTGCCTCTCACTCTCCATGAAGTAGGCTGGCTATGAATTTTTAAAGAGGACCCTCAACACCCTTATCTTTCCTATCACTTTGAAAACTACACAGCGGACCTGCCCATCCAGCATCTTTCCAGCCCCCGAGTCTGTCCAGATGATTTTCACACCCCCACCTTCCAGAATACCTTAAGCAGTGATCACTTAGTCACTAGACAGAATGTGCCAAGGTTGGGAGCTTTACACTATACACAGGATAAGTTCAAAATTATATAGACTGGCATTCTATGCCATACTCAACCTAATACCAACCAAGCTTTTCAGCTTTGTGTGTTGCCCCTACGCAAAGATTTCCCTCCAGAAGTGTCTGACCTGCCTGGGAAATAACACAATAAAATGAAATGAGCATTAATTTATGAATCAGAGGACATGGGTTCAAATCATATCTTTGGTACTTACTATCTGGGTGATGTTGGGCAAATTATTTAATCTACTTAGGCCTCAGTTTTTCCAACTGTTAAATGAGGGGGTTGAATTCTGAGGTCCCTTCCAGTTCTCAATCTATGATCCTATATCCCTGGGCACTTCTGCTTTTGAACTCATGTCATTCCCCTGATGTAGAGCAAACTCCCTTCTCATTCTCTTGTCATTGCTTGGTCATTTCAGTCGTGTCCAACTCTCTGTGACCTCCTTTGGGGTTTCCTTGGCAAAGACACTGGAGTGGTATGACATTTTCTTTTCCAACTCATTTTAAAGATGAAGAAACTGAAGCAAACAGGGTTAAATGACCTACTCAAAGTTACACAGCTAATATGTATCTGAGGCCAGATTTGAACTCATGAAGATATCTTTCTGATGCCAGTCTAGTGCTCTATCCCCCTGCTCCATCTAGCTGCCTTTCAAATTCTACTTCCTTTTCAAAGATTTCTCTAGCCAACAAAGTCAAAGACATTTTTCATACTCTGAAATCCAACATTAGTATTTAGGTATAATACCTCATACTTCTAGCAGTGGTCAAGTTCATGTGTATCTCTTATCTGCCTCTATTAGGTTCATAGATTCATTAATTGTCAGTGCTATAAAGAGACCTCGGAGAACAATAAGTCCTCCTGCTTTATCACCGCTGAAAAAAATCAGCCCTGGCCCATTAAGTGCCTTGTCCAGGATCACATGATGTTAGATGAGAAAACAATTCTTCTGGCTCCCAGTCCCTGCTCTTAGCCTTGCTGAATACTGCCTTGAAGATGCAATTATGTATATAGACTCTGTATTTCCCAGAGGACCTAGCACAGTACCCTTTGTATACATTTATAAGTACTCCATAAATACATGCAGGATGCCTGCAGTAGGGTCTGTTCCAAGTCATGGCACCTTGATGGTAACCACAAAGTAGCCTTAAACAGAAGAAAAAAGATCATGAACTCTGCATTTCTTGGCAAACTTATGGGATAGGGTCATAGATTTATGGTTATAAGGAACCTTATCTAGTCAAATCTCTTTGTTTAATAAGTCCAAAAACTAAGACTCAGAAGAACTGTCACTTGCCCAAGCTCACAAAAGTTATAAGATCCAGGTTTGAACTCTAGATTCTCCAAACAGATTTATCTATTTGTAAAGCACTTAACACGGTGCTTGGCACATAGTAGGTGCTTAATAGATGCTAGTTTCCTTCCATCCTTTCTTTCTTTGATGCCAGATTGCATTCTTTCCACTGTACCACTCTACAAAAGTGAGTTTATAGAGGTTAAATAGGGGGGTTATTAGGTATTGTTGCCTTCCCAGAGACTTATCCTTTACCGTACTTCAATAGGGTGTCCAACACCAAGAAAGGGTTAACTGACACAGAGCAAATTAATATTTCAGAGGTTCAGCTAATTTGGTAAGAGTGTGCCTCAGTTTATTTGTCAATGACATCATTTCATTCTGAGTCTGGCTGTTGCTTGAATATTCAAGTTGCTAATATTTTATGCTGTTCCACCTTTAGCATTCAGGACTGCATGACTTTAAATAAACCATAAAAAAAGCTATACCAACTTGCAAATTTCACACTTTAGCAAAAGGAATATCCTGGATAACCATTCCTGCCCAAATGATTTTGGGTCCTAATAGAAGAACTACTAATATTCGTCATCATCAAATAAACACTGACTAAATTTACCATGGATAGGACTCTGCACTATGGGCTAGATATAGAAAGAAGTGGATATGAGACATGGCACCCTGTTCTCCAGAAATTTATTCTTTCTGGGGATAATCAATCAATCAGTCAACATCTATTAAGCACCTACTTGTGTGCCAGAAATTGTGCTAAGAGCAGGAGATACAAAAAGAGGTAAAAGGTAGTCCTCAAGAGGACAGCCTTCCTTACTGTTAACTGCAATTGTTTATTAGATATTTAATGACCATCTACTATACCAACAGCATTGGGGAAGATCCACAGAAAAAATGAGAAAAAGTTCTCACCCTCACAGAGCCTATAATCTAATTAGGTAGGCAATGCATTCATTCATTCATTCATCCATCCAATATTTACTGAGCATCTAGAATGCCTTCTGGGAAATACAGCGAAGGCTCACAAACACATATAAATCAGACAGGATGTGATGAATGCCAAAGGAGCGTTACAGACACTAAGTCTTATAGAAGTCTAGAAGAGGGTAGGAGTTCTGACTGTCATATTTAAAGAAGGCTTCATGGAGTATGGGATGAGCTGGGCTTTGAAGGATAGGTAGACTTCATATCAGAAGAGAAGAACAAGGCATTCTGTCCAAGATGGAGGTGCAAAGTGCAAGGGAATGGGGGTGGAATGAGGGCAAAGACACGGAGTTGAGGAAGGCCAAAGTATGTTCAAGGGACAGTGAGTAGACCAATTTTATCAGGGCAGAGGGAAATAGAAGTGGATAAGATGGTTATGGTAGAGGGTACCAGATTGTGCTGGGTCTTGACGGCTGAGCTGCTGTCTATTGTCTGTCTGCCTCTCTCACTCTCTCTCTCTCTCTCTCTCTCTCTCTCTCTCTCTCTCTCTCTCTCTCTCCTCTTTGCTCCCTTCTCCCTTCAAGAAAGAATAATACGGATGATGCAAAAAAGAAAATGATGCCCAAGTCAGTTATAATTGACGTAATAACACATTTTTGCATCAGATTCATTTTTGTTTTGCTTCATTCTGCTACTCTTGATATTAAAATTAGCTTGGATTCCAAAACCCTAAATGCTCCAATAGCTGCCAGAAGCAGTGCAAAGCACAAAGATTAATTCAGTCCAGCACTGTACATCCACCTATAGACAATGAAATGTCTCTCTATCTCTCCTTTGATGGGTTTTCAACCACTGCTTTGGATGGACATGAAGAATGGAGGTTTCTCCCTGCTTTGGAGGGAAAAGGCAACCCAAGCATCACCTATGGGGCAACCAGTGCCCTTACATGATGCATTGTTGGAAGGGGCCCTGGGGAGGTTTTCCCTATCTTTGCTCTCCCTTTCTACCAGTGCCCTCCACGGAAAGGATGATGAAATATTCATTCTATCTGATCTGGGGCCACATGAGCAGCAGGATCATGTCACAGGATACTTTAATGACCACAATGCAGGCAGCGTAGCCTGGCTGTGAAGCTGTTGTCCCTCTCCCAACCCAAATCCAAAAGGCATTTATTTCTGTTACTGAATGCGTGGGTTGCGTGAGTGTGGAGAGCAGTGCCCACAAACTGGGCATCAAAACTAACAACTGGCTACAAAGGCCATATGTTCTTCTGACCCAACCTCAGATTCCTCACCATTAACACAAAAGAAATACTCACACCAAAAACGAGTCATCCTTCCATGGATGGTGTCAGTCCAGGGCTAATAAAATGTGAAAGTCTAATTGTGTTAGCCATTTCCCATCTTATTACATTAATATGTATCATATTGGTATCCATTTTCACTAATGTGACATGAAAGGCAGTAATATGATTACCTTTATAGTGAAAACAAATGCTAATGTGATTAAGTATTGGTCACATTGGCTGAGCGATCTGTCAACCTACAGGTATTTGGAACTTTCAACTCCAAACAGTTAGAGAAAAAGAAAAAAAACCCTACTGTCAATCAAACCAAAGCAAAAAGGATTATAAGAATCCCCAGTCAAAATCCATCAATATTTCAATCAGCATAAGCAGAGATGAGTACAGTCTATGTCATTCTGACATTTGGGGATGTTCCCAGTATTCAACCTTTGGAGACAACCATTCAACTGGCATTCAACTTTGGCCTAATTATCTTCTGACTTGATTCTGGGGAACTTACCTTCTTTGGCAAGCCGAGAAGGGAAAAATGCATAAACACTATGAAGGATAGAGATAAAAATGCCTAATTCTCCTCTGGATTTTGATCACCTCAGAATTTGATGAGCAGATAAAAAAATCAAATCTCAATGCAAATGTTTGGAAAAATTGAAATATTTTCTTTTTGAAGGTTCAAGCATTTGAACCATTTTTCTTCTCCCTTTGACTTTTATCTGGTCTTTATCACTTCTTCTGGTCAAGTTCAGAAGTAAGAATGATCCCTTCCTCCCCAAAACCTCTGATTATACTTTTCACCAGCTGAAAACAGGAAATAATGGAGGCATTTATAAAGAAATTTAGTGATTTACAGTTCACTATGATGAACCATTAGGAGCCTAACCTGCAATGAAAGAGTCTATGGATTCATCAAGAATGGAAAATGGACTTTAAATTGATACAGGAACAACTCATGTTAAGAAGAATTTCCTGATAGAATGGAAACAGTTTCCTGTAAGATATCGTAGCATATTCTCCTTCCCTGGAACACTGTAAAAACAGAATGAGTAGGACCTAGTATCGGATGCTTGGGTGAAGATTGCCTAGAGGCAAGGGAATGAACCAAATGACCCAGGAGGTGTTTTCCAGCCTTTGAGCAATCATAACTAGAATTCAAGTTAGTTCCCTGTTCTACAGTTCCCAAGTATGGGTAGGAAATTGGACATCTGGCGTAGGGGTTCTTAATCTGAATGTGGTCCATGAACTGTTAAATGTGTTTCAAGGCAACTTAAAAAAAAAAAAAATCAGAGTTGAGTGACTCGCCCAGGGTCACACAACTAGTAAATGTCTGAGGCCAGATTTGAACTCAGGTACTCCTGACTAAAAGGCAAGTGCTCTATCTACTGCATGATAAAAGTATTTCAATATAATTAGCTTCCTTTGTATTTCCATTGATTAAAAGCATTACTCTGAAAAGGGGCCCATATGCTTCACAAACTGCCAAAAGGGTCTGCGAAACCAAAAGGCCTAAGAACCCCTCAAGTAGAGTAAATACTCTAGTTGTCATCTCAGAATCTTGACCTAGATTGGACAACACAGAGCCTGCCTTTCCATCTGTGAAACAATGCCACATTAGGGGAACATGAGTCTCTCTTTACATTTCTTGAAAATGAACACTAAAAGATGGCAGAGTAAAAGCAGTGACCTCTAGAGCTCTCCCCTCAAACTCAGCCAAATACCTGTAAAAATAACTCTAAACAAATTCTGCAGCTTCAGAACCCACAGAATGATGGAGTGAAGCAAATCTCCAGCCCAAGACAGTCTGAAAGGTCACCAGCAAGTGTCTAGTGCACCAGGCTGATAGAAGAGCATAGTTCAGTGTGGGTCATGTCAGCAGAGACAGGACCTGAGCAGGCCTTGGGAGGACTGAATTAGTGGCACCTGTGGCAGTTTGCAGACTTCACAACCCCAAAATGCTGAGAACAAATTGGAAGGTCAGTGGAAAAAAACCTGTCAGACTTGTGTGAGAGAATAGAGTGATCCAAACCCAGTCCCAGGGCAGCAGAGGAGGTGGAGGAGCCTGCAGCAGCCACAATAGCAGCAGGGGCAGTAGCAGTGACTATTTCTGGAGCCCTAGCCCCACAGATTGTGGTGGGATCAAGTAACTGACAGTACATTCCCCACTTCCTCTGGAAGCAGAGAGTTTGAAAAAACTCTCTTGACCAAGAGCTCAAAAGTCAACAAATGGTTGGTGAAATGAGCAAAAACCAGAAAAAAGAATCAGACTATAGAATCTTACTTTGGTGACAAGGAAGACCAAAATATACAAACAAAAGAAGACAACAAAGTCAAGTTACTATATCCAAAGCTTCTAAGAAAAATATGAACTGGTCTCAGGTCATGGAAGAGCTCAAAAAGGATTTTGAAAATCAAATAAGAGAAGTAGAGGAAAAATTGGGAAGAAAAATCAGAGTGATACAAGAAAATCATGAAAACCAAGTTATCTGCGTGCTAAAGGGGACCCAGAAAAATGCTGAAGAACCTAATACTTTAAAAAATAGACTAACCCAAATGACAAAAGAAATCCAAAAAGCCAATGAGGAGAAGCATGTCTTAAAAAGCAGAATTCACCAGATGGAAAAGAAGGTCCAAAAACTCGCTGAAGAACATAATTCCTTAAAGATTAGAATGGAGAAGGTAGAAGCTAATGACTCTATAAAAAATCAAGAAATTATAAAATAAAACCAAAGGAATGAAAAAATAGCAGACAATGTAAAATATCACACTGGAAAAACAACTGACCTGGAAAGTAGTTCCAGGAGAGACAATTTAAAAATTATGGGACTACCTGAAAGTTATCATCAAAAAAAGAGCCTAGAAATCATCTTTCAAGAAATTGAAAAGGAAAACTGACCTGATATTCTGGAATGACAGGGTAAAATAGATAGTGAAAGAATCCACAGATCACCTCCTGAAAGAGATCCCAAAAGAAAAACTCCTAGGAATATTATAGCCAAATTCCAGAGCTCCCAGGTCAAGGAGAAAATATTACAAGCAGCAGAAAGAAATAATTTGAGTATTGTGGAAACACAATCAGCATAACACAAGATCTAACAGCTTCTACATTAAGGGATCAAAGGGCCTGGAATATGACTTTCCAGAAGTCAAAGGAGCTAGAATTAAAACTAAGAATCACCCACCCAGCAAACTTGAGTATAATACTTCAGGGGAAAAATTGGTCATTCAATGAAATAGAGGACTTTCAAGTATTCTTGATGAAAAGACCGAAGCTGAATAGAAAATCTGACTTTCAAACCCAAGAATCAAGAGAAGTGTGAAAAGGTAAACAGGAAAGAGAAATCATAAGGCACTTACTAAAGTTGAACTGTTTACATTCCTACATGGAAAGATAACATTTGTAACTCTTGAGACTTCTCAGTATTAGGGCAGCTGAAAGGATTTTATATATATAGACAGAGGGCACAGGGTGAGTTGAATATAAAGGGATGATATCTAAAAACAATAAAATTAAGGGGTGAGAGAGGAATATATTGGGAGAACGAGAAAGGGATAAATAGAATGGGGTAAATTATCTCACATAAAAGAGGCCAGAAAAAGCTTTTTTAATGGAAGGGAAGAGTGAACCTTACTCTCATTTGATTTGGCTTAAGGAGGAAATAACATTCAAACTCAATTTGGTATGAAAATCTATCTTACATTACAGGAAAGTAGGGAGGTGGGGGATGATAGAAGCTAGGGCAAATGGGAGGAGGGGTAATTAGAAGTAAACACTTTTGAGGAAGGACAGGGTCAAAAGAGAGAATAGAATAAATGGGGGGCAGGATAGGATGGAGGGAAATATAGTTAGTCTTTCACATGTTATGGAAGTGTTTTGTATGACCACACATGTGTAACCTATATTGAATTGCTTGCCTTCTCAATGGAGGTGGGTGGGGAAGAAGGAAGGGAGAGAAGTTGGAATCAAAAGTTTTAAAAACAAACGTTGAAAATTGTTTTTACATACAACTGGGAAATAAGACATGCAAGCAATGGGGTATAGAAATCTGTCTTGCACTACAAGCAAAAAGAGAGGAAGGGGATAAGAGAAGGGAGGGGTGTGATAGAAGGGAGGCCAGATTAGGGAAGGGGCAATCAGAATGCATGAGATCTTGGGGTGGGTGGAAGGGAGAGACGGGGAGAAAATTTGGAACTCAAAATCTTGTGGAAGTGAATGTTGAAAACTAAAACTAAGCTAATTCATTTTAAAAACCTGGCTCGAGGGGGAAAAAAGAAAATAAACACTAGAATGGGGAAATAATAAGAGTGCATTCCATATGTTACCTCATTTGATCTTCCCAGTGCCTTTGGGAGGTAGATACCATTACTATGTCCATTTTACATTTAAGGGCAAAATAAGGCTGACAGAGGTTGCTCAGGTTCATAGAGCCTGAGGCAGGATTTGAACTCAGATCTTCCTGACACCAAATGTATTCTCTCTCCCCTATACTGGCTAAGGAACTTGTCTAAGTTCACTTGCACTTCAGTACCAGGAGAGGTCTAGAATTGTGTTTTTGAAAGTAATCTCTCCTTTAATTTCACAACTCCCAAAAGGTTTCAATCCTGTAACTGAATGTATTAGCAGGTCCAAGCATCTCCCAATAAAGCAGCCTGGTGTAGAGGAAGCAGCACCTGCCCTAGCCCCTCCCCACCCCCATCCTTCAGATCTCAAATTCTGGAGCTATAGATGGAAAAGGGAAGATGATGTCATTGTACTACACAGTTCAGTAGTGAATCATCCCCATCTGCCCTCTTCTACTTCAAAAGAATATGTCTTATCCCCCTAACAAGGTTGCAAGCTCCTGTGGACAGTGTCTTATGCACAGGAAACATTCAACAAGCAACACTTGCTTCTCTGGTTCTTCTGCTGTAGGGACCCTTGGCTTTTTGCTTAGGATCTAATAAAAGGTCAAAGGATCTTCTTTCTCCTAAATTCTCCCTTTGCCCATTTATATGCCCCATTCCCTCTGCATACTTCACAGAAGCACCAAATTTCAGAATTGAAAGGGACCTCAGAGCTCATCTAGTTCAATCCGTACCTGAAAAGGAGATTTCTATGTCACACCTGAAAAATCATCATCTAAGCCTTGCGTGGAGACCTTGAATGTGAAGAAATCTACTATTTTCCAAGGCATTGGGAAGTCCTGGAGCTATTAGGACATCCTAATTTAGATGGAGCCTAAATTTACCTCTCTACCATTTTTCCAGGGCCAAGCTCATTCCTCTTCTATGTGAGAGCCCTTCAGATACATGAAGACAGTTGTCACACTCTGAGCTTTCTCTTCTCCAGGCTGAATACCCCCATTTCCTTCTATGTCCCGAACTCAAGATTGTTCACCATCCTGCTTGCTCTCCAATTTGTGAAGGTCTTTCCTGAAATGTGTCCTCTCCAAAGTTGAATACAATTTCAGGTATGATTTAACTAGTGCAGAACACAGTAAGACTACAATGTTCTTGTCCCTGGAGACAAAGCCTCTCTTAATATAACCCAATATTTAATACATTTACTTATCTGCAATATTTTGATTCATACTGAGCTTTCCATGCACTAAAAATTCCAGGTCTTTTTTCAATGAATTGCTGGCTAGCCAGGACTCTCCTATTCTGTATATGGGAAATTGATTTTTGATCGAAATGTAAGACTTTACATTTATTCCTACGAAATTTAATCTTATGCAGTCCAGCTCAGTAATCTAACCTGCCAAACTTTCCCTTACCCACAGTGAATTTGAACCATAAATTCCAGAGGAGTCGAGAAAATCATGACTTATCAGTAGGAAGGCTAGGGGGTGGGGATGGGGCCAGAGAAAAGAGGGGAAGGTAAGGTTACATCCTTAATCTGACACAGTGAAACGGACACAGTAAAAGTCAAGCAAGCCCTCACGCAATTCATTCCTCGGTGCCTTCCTGAGGCAGAATAAAGGCCAGGTGGACCATGTCCTAACATAGTACATACCTCTTTACCTTTAGCAAGGTCCAAATACTCTAGTAGGAGCATGTTGTTTATTGACTAAAGACTCTTCAAGCTAATTTACATTCTTCTAGGTCTCAGGATCACAGATTTAGAGTGAAAAACAACTTTAGAGGTCATCTAAACACCTTCATATTTCCTACAAACTGCCCACACAGACACGGTGTGACTTATTGTAATGTTAATGCAAGGTTCCCTGCCTAATAGTAGGCTTCAATACCTTTTGTTAATTTCTATTGAGGTACTGAACTAAGTGAAAGATATATGTGCTTGATTAAAGTAGATTGCTGACCTCTCAAAAGTTGCATTCCTTTCAGAAAAGCAGCTCTCGGAATCTGTATAGCAGACCCTCTTGTGTATGTCAGGGTCCTTGCTGTTATACTTATCTAAAGTCCCAGATGTGGGCAGAGCTAGGATTCGAACACAGGTCCCTTGGCTCCAAGCCCAGAGCTCTTTCTAGTGCACCATTCTTCCCTACATCCTACTACTAGAAAAAACACCTTATCTGTTCAGCTACTTAAATTGCACTCACTACGTGTTATCACACCGGTTTTTATCATCCCATAGTAACCTTTTTTTCAGGGACAGGCTATCATGAGAACTGGGCAAATATATTGTAACACTGACCTTTGCATGACATCTCTGTGCCATGATCTTCCCTTTTCCTTTTTGTCCAACCCCTTTTCCTTCATTCTTGGTTCAAAGCTCCCATCTTTACTCTAGGAATCTGAAAGACAATATAAATTCCTCTCTATTTGGATTATATTATTTTGGGGTAACATGGTTTCTTTCTCCCCTTGTCCACACACAGCACTTAAATTGGTGATCTACAACGAGAGGCTGGCACAAAATCCATGAGAGGCAAAGTTCTTTCATTGTGTTTCTTCAATGCCTGGATGCTTTATTGGACAGGGCTTAGGCTATGGTCACAGAACTGGTTCTTTCAGTCATGGGACTGATGAATTCCATGTCCCAAGGTGATACCAGTGGGAAGGCAACTCAGTGGGGTTTCTCCAGGGACCATTTTCTAGAAGTCATCTTGATTGTCCAGTACTTGACAGTTTTTAGATCAGAGGACAATACAACTACCTGACTAATTTTCTGAGAAGAGACTTTGTTACAAAAGAGAAGAGAAAGCTTTGAGGTCCCAATTATTCATAATTATTTTCATGACTTGGATTTTGCAGGTCATTTTCTAATACTTTAATTTTCCTCGAGAGATTTTGAGTTGGTGACCTTGTCACTTTCTCCTCTACTTTGATTCGCTCCGCCCTCCAAAGAAACGAAATCCACTGGTCTTGGTACAATATTGGTATGTAGAATGGACAGACTATCCAACAACTTGGTTTGCACTAAAATTTGCATTCAGGATATCATTATGATCATAAGTTCCCAGGGTTCTCTTCTCACTCCATAGGTTGATTTCTTGCTAAATAACATGAAGCCAGAGCTTTTAAATAGACACATTAGGAGGGAAACAAGAAACAGCTTACCTCACGCAGTTTTTCTACACACGCCCCCTGATTATAAAGAGCTAAACCAAAGAGGCTGGAAACTTGTAGGTGGGATGGAAAATGGGGAGGGACATGAGGGTGGGGTGGGAAAGGGGGAGGGTCAGAATCAGTAAGGGAAGCTGTGCCAAGGATCTGACACTGACAATGTCAAATTTCAGATGGGAGGGATTTTTTTGTGCTCCAGACCAGGGGTCTGTGATGGGAAAAGTGACAGCCCTTTATAACTAAAGCAGCTCAACTGGGTGCCACTATAATAAATCAAAATCAGTTATGTAAAGTGTAAAATTATCATTTGGAAATCACTCTGTCTGAATAATTCAATCATTGACTTTCACATCAAACAACTATTCCTGCCACCCACACACATAGTTCAGTCTCACACTTAGTCTTTAACTCTCTTTAATTATCGGCATTAACCTATCACATTACTATTTCATTCCTATTTCATCCTGGGGGAGGGGTCAGTGATTATGATAAATCACAATGAACGAGAAAGACTTTCAGCTGTCCTTCCCTCCTCTTCAGGCTTCTCTTGATCTGCTGGTGACAGGTCTGCCTTTGTCCTGGGAAGGAACAAGGACAGATAAGCAGCCTCCCTCTTGATAAATGCATCACTGATGCCAGTCAAAAAAAGAAAGTCCTAGGATGCTTGAATACCCAGCACTGTACATCTTCCTGATGCGGTTTGGGGACCTCTCTCCACTGCTGAGCAAAGCAGAGGGGAAAGGATCCTTGACTGCCTTCCTGTATCTCTTTGCCCTTAACAGAGCTAAGCTGATAGACCAACCCGTCACTGGTCCATCATTTAATATAATCCACTTAGAGAAAATGGCAAATAACGTCTGAAGTAGACAGTTTTCTCTTTAGAAGATAGCCGGCTGAGCTGCAGAACGTGAGACTCAAGCTGTATTCATATGAGGTCTACTGTTTCTCCTGCTGAACTCTCTTCATGTCCTTTATTCACCAGTAAAGCACAACTCCACAAGATCAGGTAATGCAGCCTAGTGGAAAGCTGATCTTGTAATAAGAAAACGTAGGATTTCAGTCCTAACTCTGATACCTATTAACTGGTCAACTCTGGACAAATCATTTCATCTTACTGAATCTTATAGGTGCATGAGTTTGAACCCCAAAAGAGCATGAGATATGGAAACCAGAACTCCTGTCAAGGGTCACAATGGCAAAGCTGGTATCCCAGCCCTATCTGGCCTGCCATCACCTATAGCATGCTGCCTCAGTTTCCTCATTTCTTGAGAGTAGGAATTATTTCATCTCTACCAGCACCACTTAACTTCTCTCCTCTCCTCTCCTAGAACACTAGCCCAAGTGGCAGAGGGATAAGGGTTTCCACTCCTCCCTCATTTCATGTAAACCTCTATTTATTAGGATCATGAGATTTACAACTGGAAAGCTCCTTAGACACTCTCTGATCTGACCTCCTTATTTTATCAGTATGGAAACCAAAGCCTAGAGAGGTTAACTTAGTCCTGTGTAATAAAGCTAAAAGGCATCTTTGTTGAGATCCCAAACAGCTAAAATACCATTAGATTAGCATGACAGTACAGGTTGGACTACTTGACTCCAGGACTCCCTTCACATTCTGATATTCTATGATCCTATGTGATTCTCAAATTCTTTGGAAAATGCTAACAATCAATGAGCATTTACTAAGAAACTACCATGTGCCAGGCTCTGTACCAGTTGCCGAGGATACAAATAAATACTAGGAGTCATTCTCTCTTCTTAGGAAGCAGTGAGTCTTGGTTATAATTTCAGCTAATTGTATGATCTTGTATGATATTATTTAATATCTTTAGGCCTATGGTGTTCAACTGGAAAAAGAGGGGGTTGGAATAAATAATCACAGATAACCTGAGTTTACATCCTATTTACCACCTATATGATACCCTTGGTGAATCTCAGCTCCTTCCCATGAGATGGGAGGGCTGGACTAGCTGATTTATAAGGTCCCTTCCATCTCTAGGTCCTTTGTTACTATGCCCTGTACAGCTCTCCAAAATCTGTGACTCTACTGAGATATTCCCAGGAAGACTTGAGAATAGGGACTCCAATCAGACCTCAGTATTAGGGTCGAAGGGGACACCTCAAAGCTGATGGGGAAAAGGGGAGGGGAGAGTGATAGCAGAAAGCCGACTGAGATCAGAGAGACATGGAGTTTACAGAAGGTTGGCAAGGGGAGGAACTAGGGAGACAGTTAGGAAAGAGCCTGTGAGAAAGCAGAGAGCCAGCCAATATGAGTTGTCTTTGCACCGAACTGTATGATTAAGCGATTGCCTTCTTTTTTCTACAAAGCCAGACTCCAGCTCAAAGACCTTGGGGACCATTTTAAAGAAAAGTTATTCCTTTTGTTTTTAATTGTAATTAAGTTAGTATTTTGTAATTTTTAAATGGTGCAATTTGCATGTCACTTTCATGATGTGCTGTGTACCCTTCACCAGAGGGAGAGGATATAAGTTAAGGGGACTGCTGTGTATTATTTTGTGATTAGGAAGTACATTTATGTAATTGTGAGTAGAATAGGGATGCTGGGATATTTCAAGCCTTCGTTAAACATGCCAGAAGTTTAACATATTTACTTAGAGCCAAAGTTTATTCACTTTAAGATTTCATTCATTATTTTCCCAATACTTTGACAAAATGTTTAAGTTAGTTTTGCATTTTATTTGTCTACTGAGTTCCCTAAGTTAGGGAAATTAGTATTGTGTGTGCGGTTTGATTTAATTAGCAATTGGGGAAATAGGCCTGGCATGTTTCATGGAGGCTTGGGGAAATTGTCAATTAGCATTGTGTTAATTGGTGTCTGCCGTCCTTGCTTTTTAGTTTTTAACCCCTTTTACCTTGCTCCCTCTTTCAGTGCGTAAAATCTGGCTGTTTATTATTCTTTAAATAAAGGATTAATTGCCTGAATTCCTGCCTCTGTTCCATGTCCTTTTTCTCCCCCCGCCCCCGGCATATGAGTATTTGGGCGGGCCCCTGGTGGCAGACTCATTTCTTTCAGGACCTGGTTCTCCCCAGCATAGAGTGGAGAGGTTTCTGTTGGACTGCCCCAGGCCTGGCCTCAATTTTTCCTTTGTTGTTGTCTGGGATCAGCAGATCCTGTCTTTCCTCTATGATGGAAGAGACTGGCTGACTCTGACAGTTTATTCTCTACATGTTTCTTTGGAGTCATCACAGGCATGTTGGGCTGGAATTGAGCTGCCCAATGATTTTTAATCTGAAAGGTGAGGTAAGGAAACCATCTTTGATAGAAGAACTTGGCATCCCTGGGCAAAATTAACCAGGATATGGATTTTAGGAACTCAGTTTTCTGAGTCTACTAAATTTTTCTATAAATTTCAATAATGGAATGGGCATCCTGGTACAATGGTGACTGACCTCATATGCAGCCTGACACCAGGAGGGATCAAACAGAGGCAGGATGACCATAGTCAAGAACATCATACAGAGGAGTTCTTGCCTTGGACGAAAGATTGAGTATGATGATCCTTAAGATTCCTTAAAACTCTGTGATCCAACAATTCTATGTTTCAGACAGCACCAAGAAACAGGCCACAGGCCCTCGTTACTGCCTCCATTCAGGGATAAGGCTCATTTCACAGCAAGTAAATATAACCCCTGAGATGTTGCTCGCTCTCTCTCTCTCTCTCTCTCTCTCTCTCTCTCTCTCTCTCTCTTTCTCTCTCTTTCTCCCTCCCCCTTTCTCTCTCTCTCTCTCTCTCTCTCTCTCTCTCTCTCTCTCTCTCTCTCTCTCCCCCTCTCTCTCTCTTTCTCTCTCCCTCTATTCTTTTTATCCTCTCTCTTTCTTCCTCTCTCCTCTCTTTTTTCTATCTCTCTTCTTTCTTCCTCTTTCTCTCTCTCCCCTTCTTTTCTTTTCCTCTTCCACTCTTTCTCTCTCTCTTACCCACCAAATGAACCTGAAATAACATAATCACTTTGTATCAAGAGATTTGGTATAAGAGCCAAACTGATGACACAAGACTTGTGTTTCATAGATCTCAAGTTCACCCTTATTTAGAAAATAAGAGGTTTGGCCTAGATGAAGTCATGTCCAACTTAATTCTAAAATCTTATGATCCTGTCTTCTTATTGGGGAAAAGGGAAGATGTTTATATTAGAAATTTCTCTGCCATTTTCTTAGCAACATACCTAAGATCCACCACCTATCTCTGTGCCCCTGTGCTCCCTTGGGTGCTACCAGAGGAGCTGGTGCCACCCAGAGGCTGCTGAGGATGCCCACATGGCACATCCAGGTGGTCCTGGCCCAGCCAGTCTCCCTGAGCTGCCGTGTGTCTAAGGCAAAGAGGAGCAGGTGGATTGTTACGTCTTAAACTTAACATCTAGCAATCCCAGTTGATGAAACTATGCTTTGAGACAGATCTACGCCTCTGATTTCTCACCAGCATTTGAGTCCCTCAGGCTAGCTGTCATGAAGCGGGTCTCATTGAGAGGACATTAAGGGATCTATTTTTCAAGAGTTGGCTTATGCCAGCTGAACTCCATTTCAAGGTGATATCTATCAACAAAAAACCCTCCAACGTGGTCCGTAGAGGCAGTCTCTAGCTGGGTTAACCTCTATGCAGTACTCATTTATAAACAGGCAAATGAAGTCCCTCTCTGCTCAATAAAGAAATAGGAAAAGACCCCTGACTATAGAAACTACATCCCACCCTCATCCCCCTAGGAGCTAGTGCTTAAGGCTGTTCTTAGATTTCCTAAGAGACAAAGTGAATATGGGAGCTTGGCTTTAGAAGTTGATCAATTCAGAACTAGAAGGGACCTTAGAAATCACTGAATCCAAGCCTCTTTCCTCATCTTTTCTTTTGGATAGAGGAAGACACAGATTGGTAAAGCAACTTTCCACATTCACAAGCAGATATTAAGCACAACAGAAGAAACATGTGACCAACCTCCTGCCAAAGAGGTTAAAATGCAAAATGAGACATACACTTTTGGACATGACTCATGTGGGAATTTGTTTTTCTGGACAATGAATGTTAATTATGAGGTTTCTTTGTTTAATTATTTAGTGGCAGGAAGGCAGGGCATCAGAAGAAGAGAAAATAAATGCTTGTAAAATAACAGTTAACTTTTAAAAGGAAAAGTATTTTTAAGATTAGCAGAATCGGATTTTGAACCCACATTCCCTAACACTAAATCCAGGGTTCTTTCCATAACAAAAGGGTCAAAGCATGTGCCCGCAGGTGGCATGCAGCCCACAATACACCCAAATATGACAGAAACCAGATTAAAATGTAGTACTATCTGATTTTAATGTGATATTGTATCAACAACAACAACAAAAAAGAGAGATATAAACATGTGTGGTTTTCTAAGTCAATAACAGCTTGCAGGGATATTTCAGTATAGTTTAGTAACCCCCATTTCTATGTGTTTGATATAAATGTTCTATAATACCAGACTGCCTCTCTTGTTCCCATGATTTCTCACACATCTTTAATCCACCCCAGTTCTATACCTGGGTACTGGCAACTATTCTCACTCAGTTCAACCCCTCTGTTGAGAAAAAGTACCCTGGAAGACCACATGTCACTGCAGTCCTTTGCCTTTTAAATAAGTTGGTTGGTTTGTCCTTGGAGAGTGAACAGATGGTTGATGCTCCCACCCCTACCCCAAAGGAGAACCAAGTCACTTCATTCCTTCTCAGGTCCAGATTATCTGACAAAGCTACAAATACATACTTTAAACGCTTAAGTTACTAGGCACCTCAAGATACAAAATCTTCCTTCAAGTTGCCACAGTCCCAGTGATTGGCTCAGTTGTTAGAGATGCCCCCCCCAAAAAAAGACACAGCAGGGCTAAAAATGTCCCCTTATGTTATCATTTTTGGTACAGACCTGTGAAGCAGTATGAAATGGTGGAGAACGGCCTGTTCTTAGCATCAGGAAGACCTTGCTTCAAATCCTGTCTCCAACAAATAGAAGCTGTGTGAACATGGCCAAGTTTGATCAACAAGCAATAGATCTCTACTGGTGGAGGGCATTTTCACACTGGGAGTTCCCCAAACTGATGGAAGCAATCCTAGGAGCTTTATCATAAGCATTTAAAATATCAAAGTAAAAATCATTTCCATTCAAAGCATATTAGGAGAAAACTCTGTCTTCAGGAATGAAGATATAAAGATGAATCAAGACAGCATGCCTTTCCTCAAGGGGCTTACAATTTAATAGGGGGAAAGAAGCGTAAATAACTATGATATACACAAGAGTGAGCTAAGTACAAAGGAGAAATCTAGGCCAAGTAATATAAGAAACTTCAGGAAGAAGAGATCACTTTCAGCACAGAACTTGGGGTGGGGGGGAATAAAGGAAGATTTCATGGATTTCAATTGGCACCTAATGGGGACCTTAAAGAAAGGAAGAGATTCCAACTGATGGCATTGGGATAAGGAGCCCATTTTAGGCATGGAAAACAGAGTGAGCAAAGGTAGGAGTCAGATGAATCAAAGAATATGAATAGGGGACAGAGAGTAATATGAGATGTAGAACATGTAAAGAAGAATAGTATGTGAAGGAAAAAAGAAATTGAAGGAATTAGAATAGGCAATGAAGAAACAAAACTATCATTCCTTGCAGATGATATGATGGTATACTTAGAGAGTCAACTAAAAGAGTATTTAAAATAATTAACAACTTTAGCAAAGTTGCAGGATATAAAATGAGCCCATGCACATCATCAGCATTTCTATATATTGCTAACAAAGCCCAGCAGCAAGAGATAGAAAGAGAAATTTCATTTTAAGTTATTATAGACAAAATAAAATATTTGGGAGTTTATCTGCCAAGACAAACCCAGGGATTTTATGAACACAATTACAAAACACTTCTCACACAAACAAAGTCAGATCTAAATAATTGGAAAAATATCAGTTGCTCTTGAGTAGGCTGAACTAATATAATAAAAATGACAGTTCTACACAAATTAATTTACTTATTCAGTGCCATACCAATCAAACTACTAGTACTTGTTTTATAGAGCTAGAAAAAATAATAACAAAACTCAACTGCAACAACAAAAGGTCAAGAATATCAAGGGAATTAATGAAAAGTAATGTAAGGGAAGGTAGCCTAGCTGTATCAGACCTAAAAGTGTATTACAAGCATCAAAACTACTTGGTACTGGTTGAGAAATAGTGTAATGGGTTGGTGTAATAGGTTAGATACACAAGACAATAGGAATCAATGACTATAGTAATCTACTGTTTGACAAACCCAGAGACTCCAGCTTCTGGGAAAAGAATTCACTATTTGACAAAAACTTCTGGGAAAACTGGAAAATAATATGGCAGAAAGTGAGCATAGACCAACATCTTACATGGTATACCAAGGTAAGGTCAAAATGGGTAGATGATTTACACATAAACGGTGATACCACAAGCAAGTTAGGAGAGCAAGGGATAGTTTACCTGTCAGATTTATGGAGAAGAGAAGAGTTTATGATCAAACAAGAGATAGAAAACATTATGAAATACAAAATGGATAATTTTGATTACATTAAATTAAAATGTTTTTGCACAAAGCCAATGCAACCAAGATTAGAAAGGAAGCAGAAAGCTGGGAAATAACTTTTACAGCCAGTATCTCTGGCAAAGGTCTCACTTCTAAAAGGTATAGAGAACTAAGTCAAATTTTTAAGAATACAAGTCATTTCTCAATTTATGTGGTCAAAGGATATTAAGAGGCAGCTTTCAGATGAAATTAAGCTGTCTATAGTCATATGAAAAAATGCTCTCAATCACTATTGATTAAAGAAATTCAAATTAAAACAAGTCTAAGGTATCACACCTATCAGATTGACTAACATGACAAAACAGTAAAATGATAAATGCTGGAGAAGATATGGGAAAATGGAAACACTAATGCATTGTTGGTGGAGTTGTGAACTGATCCAACCATCTGGAGAACAATTTGGAACTATGCCCAAAGGGCTATAAAACCATGCATACTCTTTGATCCAGCAATACCACTACTAGGTCTATATCCCAAAGAGATCACAAAAAAAGGGAAAATTACCCACCTGTACAAAAATATAACAGCTTTTTTTGTGGTGGCAAAGAAAATTGAGAGGCTGCCCATCAATTGGGTAATGGCTGAACAAATTGTGGTACATGAACGTAATGGAATAGTATTGTTTCACAGGTAATTATGAGCAGGTAGATTTCAGAAAAACCTGAAAAGACTTACATGAACTGATGCTGAGGGAAGTGAGCAGAACCAGAACTTTGTAACAATTGTTACATAAACAGCAACATTGTGCAATGATCAGCTTTGATAGACTTAGCTCTACTTAGTAATGCAATGGATCTAAGACATTACAAAAGACTCATGATGGAAAATGCTATCCAAATCCAGAGAAAGAACTATGGAGTCTGAATGCAGATCCAAGCTACTACTTTCTCTTTTTCTCACCTTGATTTTTCTTTCTAGTGGTTTTTTCCCCTTTTGTTCTGATTATTCTTTCACAACATGACTAATGTGGATATGTTTAAAATGATTGTACATGTATAGCTTATATCTGATGGCATGTTGTCTTGAGGAGGGAGAAGGAGAGGAAAGGGGAAAAATTCAGAACTCAAAATCTTATGAAAACGAATGTGGAAACTAAAAATTAATTAATTAATTTTTAAAAAAGAATACATGAAGGAGAAGACTGGAAAGGTAAATTGGTCTTTGACTATAAAGTGTCTTGTATTTAAGAGAGGTAGAGAATTGGGAGTCACTGAAAGGTTTTGACTAGAAAAATAGGGCTGCAGGATTTAGATATGGAAGGGACCTTATGGACCATTCAGTCCAACCCCACATTTTGTAGATAGAGAAACAACAACCCAGAAGGCTGAATTGTCTCAAGGTCACAGAGATAGCAAGTAGTAACCTTTGATAGCCCTTATTATCTGTGACACAGATTTTGGCATTTGACCATGTTTAGTTAATCCCTTTATTACAATATGTTGTCTTAGTAATGGCATATAAATAAGTAATTATCTTCTATTAGAGTGTTCTACATGGTGGCAGAGCAGTAATCTGGGCTCTCAAAGGTCGTTCCCAGCCATTTTCAAGCTAAATCTCCAGGTGATGCCAAGTTATGCAGAACTAGAGAATTCTCCAGGTTTACTAGACTAAAGTTGATTGGTGAGTTCATTCTAAACTGAAGTTGGCTTCAATACAGAGTACTGATAAATTTTAATTCTACATTAAAGAAGACAGCATTGGGTTATATATGGCTCCTCCTCTTTTTTCTGTTACTTCTTCTATCTTTTTCATAGCTTCATAACAGACATGCCACCAGGGAAGAAGAGTAGTTTTTAAATTGGACATTTATGAAAATGGGAAGAGAGATTATCTGAGGGAAAAATGGGATAAGATGCAACCAACAACAGCTCTTGGAAAGCCAGTGACATCTCCCTGAATTGGGGGACCCAGCTGAGCTAGATGATAGAGACAGTCACCTATGCAAATTGTTAGAAAGGTGGTTGGCACAGTTCCAATGCAGAGGGCCCTCTATTCCCTGTAGATTGCTTGACTATTTTCAGAGCTATCCTTGGTGGTTTAAGTCAAATGCACATCTTTTATCTTCTCCTCTTTATTTGTCTACAATCCTTCTTCAGCTTCTACCATCCCCCTCCCCTCACAACCCACTCCCGCCCCATCATTTGTTTGGTTAATTATTTATTTCTATTTGAGATTTATCACAGAATATCCAGCACTAACCAGAACTCATTCAGAAACACACAGCATGAGAAGACAAAGAGAATTCTCGGTACTCAATTGCCAACCAGAGCATCCCTTCGCCCATTCATCCACATCCACACTGAACACTCTGCCTGACCTGTACTGACCTAAGTCTCCCAGGATGAGGCATCAATGCAGGTGGAGGCCTGATCCAGTTAAGTCTCATTTATTTCACTGTAATCCAATAGCCCCTTAGAGTTAGCTGGGAAGGCAATGAGAAAATTTGATGACCATTCTGATATGGAACTCTCATCAGCTACATTCTCCATTTCCACTGAGGGCAAGGTAAGAAAAAAAATACGCTAAAGCCTGCAGCATGTGGAATAGTAGGGATGTCTTGCATTAATATAGTCCTCTCAGATTGTCTAGGCTCTTTTTCCCAGTAAAATAGGAAGACTTTTGGAATCCCCATTTTACAGATTAAGTAACTCATGCTCAAAGGTGGTAAGGGACTTAGGCAAGGTCATACTTTTAATAAATGTCTGAGCTAGAATTTAAACCCAGGTCTCCTGACTCTAAGTGGATTGTTTTCTACCATGCCATGTTGTCTTATTTAATTTAGATGCAAGGAAGATGTTATTCAGGTATAGCAGAAGAAGCTCTTTCTCAAGTGATCTTTGGAAACCACTTAAATTAATATTATCTTGAGTATTTTAGATTCTGTCCATCCTGAGCAAAGAGAGATGGAGTAGATGACAATTTGTAACTTGCGTCCAATTTCAGAATTCTATTTTTTTAAAAGTCTACTAACCATGGTACCTGCCATGGAAACCTGCTAGTTCCTATTTAACACTCTCTTTCCCAGGGTCCACAATCCAGCCAAGAAGAATTCATCCCTAGCTGATACAAAACCCCCACCAAGGAACAGAGTGTGTTTATTTTAATAAGTGAGTGACTGTATATAGGTTAGAGATGGAAACAAACAGAATACACATGAGATCTCTTCCAATGAGATATAGGAATAGATCAAACGGGATTAGATTGTTGGAAAACATCAGCTTAAAAGATGCCCAAGAATGGAATTGAGGAAGGAAGAGATGAAGTTGTACATCCAAGCTGAGTAGAACTGGCAAACAATCTTGAGAGGACATCTTGAGAAGCATACAGGGTCTGATCTGTCTCATCTGGGTTCTCATCAGTTCTTTTAATAACTCAATATGGAGAGAACCAAAATGGTAGGAGAGGAGCTTACTATCATTTTAGCACCATAAAGTGTGTATCTGATAACATTAAATACTTGAAGAATTAGATCACTGACTCCCATAGCTTTTTCCAAGCCCAACTGCAAATTTTCAATGACTTACTAGTCTTCTTCACCTAGACATCCCATCACCATTAGCTACTTTTGGGAGTAGGAGATTCCTTATACAGGTATGGGCCAATCTGGATGACTTCTGGGATCTCTCCCAGTCCTAAGAGTCTCTGCTTCAGTTATCCCAATTAACAACATATCTAAATGAGAAGTCATTTCCTCTGCTTCCCCTGCAAACTACGCACATTCCTCTTGACTTTCCAATTTTCATAAATGGTAACACCTTTCTCCATTCCCTTAATACAGTCACCTTTGGCTCATCCCTCTCCTTTCCCCTAACTTCCAATCAGTCATCAAGGACTGCCCTAATGACTCTCCTGTGATATCTTTTGCATCTCACCTCTCTACTCAATTCATACTGCTACCATCATAGTTCATGAAGATTCTTCCTACCTGTTACCTGAAAGATAATTTCTTGATTAGTTCAAATTTTTCATACCTCCAATTCACCTTGGCTATTATCAACAAATCTTCCAAAGACACACCTCAGACTAAGTCACTCTGATAGATACTATAGAGGATGGGGAGGTGAGGGGAAGGGAGGGAAAAGAAAGAAAATACATCTATACATTACCTACTATGTAACTATGCTAAATACTTTACAACTATTATCTCATTTTATTCTCACAGTAAGGTAGGTGTGGTTCTTATTGCTATTTTGCAGTTGAGGAAACTGAGGGAGACAAAGGTTAAGTGATTTGTCCAGGATCATACAGCTTGTAAGTTTCAGGGGCTAAATTTGAACTCACATCTCTATGACTAGTGCCAGCACTCTATCCACTGTGCCACCTAGATGTCTCAATAAAAAGTGTCATACACACACACACGCACACACACACACACACACAGATTTTTCAGATACACAAAGTGTTAAAACACTGTACCTGTCTTCAAGGAACTTAAAATCATGTACAAACAAGACATCTACATATAAAAGATGACCACACAAGTTGTAGTATCTGATAATTACCAAATAAGTGGTGCATACTAGAGTGTTATAAAAATAATTATGGAAGGTTTCAGAAAAGATCAGAGACTAGAGCTAGATCTTCATGAGTAGATAAAATGTACATAGGCTGAGAAAAGCAAGGAGGGCATTCTATGCCAGATATCAAAGCAAGATGAGAGCAAAGACTCAGAGGTAGAAATTTTAGAGTCTCATAAAATATTCAGGATATATTACACAATATACAGAATGTATTCTGGATTACTATACCTTTCTCTAGAGTATCTCCCCTGATATAATTGAATTTTTTTAAAAATAAATTTATTTATTTAACTTTTTACATTCATTTTCACAAAATTTTGGGTTCCAAATTTTCTCCCCATTTCTCCCCTCCCCCACCCCAATACACAGAGCATTCTAATTTCCCCTATCACCAATCTGCCCT
>CM053769.1:175846752-175891569 GCA_028658325.1 Potorous gilbertii
CTCTTCCATGGCCTGAGCCCATTGGATATCTATTTCAGATGTTTGGGATACAGAGGCCTTGACTCTTATGTCTTTCCCTGATGGTAAGCATTGTTCTTCCTCATTAGAAAGGAAGGGAGGAAACATCTGGTCCCCAAGAAAGTAACCTTCTATGGTCTTATTTTTTTTCCCCTTTTCTGGGCATTTTCCCAGCCAGTTACTTGACTTATGAGATTCCTCCCCACCCCTTCCTTGCCTTCAGATCTGCCCAGCTAGTGCTTGGAGTCTTGGAGTCAAATGCTGCTCCCCAGCCTCAGGGTTTTCAGCAGCAGGCCTGGCTACTATTCAATGTGAGCTTAAGTTCTGGTGCTCAGGTTGGGGCAGGGTCACCTCCCAGGCTCAGTTCCCTCGGGGGGGTTTATGTGGAGACCTTCAGTAATGGACCCGAGGTCCTGCCTGCTCTGAGAGCCTCTGGCTGCCACTGCCTCTGCTGCTACCTCCCGAGGGGACCTGATTTATGGAGACACCCCACTCCCCACTTAGCCAGCCCAGAAGTCTCTCTCACTGACCTGTGAGCCTGTGGGTGGAGGGACCTTTGCGGTCGCCGGAGATTCCATCCCCGAAGCCTGCTTGGATCTGCTCCTCTTGGTGCCACATGGCCAGGGAAGAGTTAGGCTCTGCTCTCATCCAGTGTGCAATGGACCCTTGGGGTTGGTTTTTCAGGGCTTTCTGGAATGGGAATCTCCTTCACTCCATTGCTGCACAGCTTCCACTGCCCCAGAATTTGTTGGGAGTTCTTTTTACAGGAAATCCATTGGCTGTGGGTTCAGAGCTAGTATATGTGAATCTTTCTACTCCACCATCTTGGCTCCTCCCCCGCCCCAGTCTGTTTTCTAAGGTGTTATTTTCTTCAGTATTTTTTTTTTGTGTCTCCTTTACTAAGCTATTGACTCTTTTATCATGATTCTCTTGTATCACTCTCATTTCTCTTCCCATTTTTTATCTCTACTTCTCTTAGTTGATTTTTGAAATCCTTTTTTGAGCCCTTCCATGACCTGAGACCAATTCATATTTTTCTTGGAGGCTTTGGATGTAGGAGCTTTGACATTGTTATCTTCTTCTGAGTGGATGTTTTGATCTGCATTATCACCATAGTAACTTTCTATGTTAGAATTTTATCCTATGGTCAGAATTTTTTCTGTTGTTTGTTCATTTTTCCAGTCAATTTCTTAACTTTTAACTCTTTGTTAAAGTGGAACTGTGCTTCCAGGGTAGCAGGTGCACTGTCCCAAGCTTTAGGATTTTTGTGCAGCTATTTTCAGAGATACTTCTAGAGACCTGTAAGTTTTCAGTTCCTCCAGGATGGTATGATCTAAGGAGATGTATTTACTATTCTCCTGGCCTATGCTCTGGTCTGTGAATGATTGCAAGCACTCTTTTCTGCCCTGAAACTGTGATGAGGGTCCCTGCAAACTCTGGTGTGCTAGTACTCTTCCTTATTCTAGGACTGCCACCCAGAGCTGTGACTCAGGTCTGAGAATGAGCAAAGTGACAGAGTCCTGCCTAAGTGCTAACAAAGAGACCCTTGTTATCTCCTTCTGATGAGTTGTTGGATCCCCTCAGTTGTTCAACCCCCTTACCATCTGTAGGCTGAGAGCTCCAGAAGCAACTTCTGCTTCCACAGATTCAGAGGCTCCCAAGGCTGCTCCTGATTTGCTGGGGCTGGGGCTGTGCTGGTGCAACCTGTGCTGGACTGTACGCTTCTCTCACTCAGTTGTGACAGACCTTTCCTGTGGACATTCTGAGTTATCTTTGACTACAAAATTTTTTTACTTTGTCCTTTTGTGAATTATGCTGCTCTGGAAATTGTTTTATTTAGATTTATTTAGGCATTATTTAGATGTTCAAAGGGCTTTGGGAGAGAGCTCAGGTGAGTGGTTGCCTTTTCTCTGTCATCTAAACTCCTCCTCCCTGCTAAAAAACACTTTTGACAAAATTCCATACCCCTTTCTGTTAAACACATTACAAGTCATAGGAGTAAATGGGGGTAGAGCATTGATTCTCATTGACATTATTTGTTATTATTCTAGAAATGCAAGCCATAGCAGTAAGACACAATGATGGGATTGAGCACCTATGCATAGGCCAAGAGGAAGTAATGCTATCATTCTTTTTTTTGTAGACAATAACATCTTCCATTTAGAGAACTCTGGAGAAATGAGTTGAAAATTAATTGAAACAATTCATAACTGCAGTAAAGTTGCAGGATAGAAAATAAAGCTACGTAAGTCATCAGCTTTTCTATATATATATATATATTGCCAACAAAACTCAGCAAGAAAAGAGAGAAAGAGAAATGCCATTCAAAATAATGATAGATGAATAAATATTTGGAGGTCTGCCTATTGGTACACCCATAGAAACTATGTGAATACAAGTAAAGCCCTCTCTACAGAAATACAGAATGAACAACTGGGAAAATGCTCATTGGTCTTGGTTAGGTTATGCCAATATATCAAGTAGCCAAAGGATTACTTTATGAAACTGGAAAAAATAAATTCATCTGAAGTAACCAAATGTTGAGAATCTCAGGGGGGAAATGGGGAAAAAATACAAAACAGTAATCATCAAAACTATTTTGTATCAGTTAAAATATAAAGAAATTAATCAGTAGAATTGATTAGGTACACAACATCCAGAAGCAAGTGAATATAGAAACCTATTGTTCAATAAACTCTAAATACTTGGGCAAGGTGTCATCATTTACCAAAGAGTTGGGGAAGTGGAAATCAGTCTGGCAAAAATTAAGTTTGAAATAGCATTTCATTCCATATACCAAGACAAGTTCCACAGGAATATGTGATTTATTTATAAAAGGTCACATCATAAACAAATCAGAGGAACAAGGAAAGGAATAGCCTTCATAACTATGGAAAGTGGAAGATTTCATAGCCAAATAAAGGATAAAATCACAGAAAATGAAATGAATCATTTTAATTATGCAAAATTTAAAAAGTTTTTCATAAACAAAATCAATAAAGTTAAAATGAGAAGGGAAACAGCAGGGGGAAAAGTCTTTATGGAATGTCTCTGACAAAAATTTATCATCCAAGATACATTAGAAAATGATTCAAATATTTGAGAACAAGAACCATTCCTCAATAGATAAATGGTTAAAGAATATGCACAGTTAGTTCTTAAAGGAAAAAGTCCAAGCTGTAATTAGCCATATTAGAGGATGTTCCAAATCATTAATAATTTGAGAAATGCAAAATAAAATGGCATTATACTCATAACCCTCATTTTCAGTTCTACTTCAAATGTAAACATGCTATTTTTATTTGGTGTTTGAGTTCAGAATTTAAAAAGCCATTTCATGTTTTGATTGGTATGCCATTAAATAGATAAATTATTCTGGGGAGAGTTGACATTCTTGCTGTATCAGTTCAGTCCATTCTTGAACACTGATTGTCCTTCCAATTGTGTCCTCCTTTGTTTTGGCCATTTTAATTTTACAACTGTCCTTAAACAGGTCCTGTGTATTTTGTGGAGGGCTAATTCACAAATATTTTAACATTTTTGTTGTCATTATGAATAATGTCTTTATTTTGCATTCCTGATTTTAATTATTAGTAAATTAGAATAGAAATTATACTTGTGGCTTAGTCCTGTGTCCCATGACTGTTTAATTAATTTATTTTAATCATTAATCTTTTAGTTGGGACAACTGGATTTTCTAGATAGATTCTTATGTTATATGCAGATAATGATGATTTGATCTTCCCATTTTCAAGGTCAGTCCTTCTAATTTTTTTAAACCTATCTTATGGTAACTGTTGGAATTTCCTATATCAAGTAAAAAGCATTGACAGTGGATGTTTTTGTTCTGTACTTGTTTTTAGTATGAATGCTTTTAATGTAAATCCAAAGCATCTTATGTTAACTTCTGGCTAAAGGTAAGATAGTTTTTCTTGTGATGAGAAAAATCCATATGTAGCTACTCTTTTTAGTGTTTTTCTTTTGTAAAAACCATGAATAAAGGCTTAATTTTATTGCAGGTTTTTCTTATATCTATTGATGTCATTTTTGGAAGTTTTTGCTTAATATGTTTCATGATATTGACAAATTTTCTGATGATGAGGTAGCTTGACTTGCCCAGCATAACTCTTACTTGATTGTAATGTGTGGAGTTTTTTCGGGGGGGGGGGTGGGGGTGTAAATGTATTTCTATGCTCTAAGGATACTACTTTATTTAGTATTTTTGAATAATAATTTCTGAATAGAGAACATTCTCTTTATTAATGAAATTATTTTATAATTTTCTTTTTTAGTGTTATTTTCACCTGGGTTTTAAAAATCAATAGCCTTTTATGTCATAAAAGATATTGGGAAATCATCCACATTTTCCTTTATTTATAAATAATCTGTATAACCAGGATTATTTGATCTTGGAAAACTTGTAAGAATTCTACTGTACAATCACTTCAACCATTTTAAAAAAAAATGACATCATCCTACTTCCTCCACTATTAATCTATTTAAATTATTAATTTCCTACTACTTCAATTTTGAGAATTTATATTTTCTAGATATTCATTAAAAAAGACGCTTTTTATTGACCTTAAGCTTTCCATGTCAGCAACATCCTATATTTTTAATGTGAATATTTTATTGGTATTCCATCCCTCAACATGTTTTTGAACTTGTAGTTGTACTATATGCTTTTATACCATTTTCAGTTTTAATTTAGCTATATCTTTTTGTGCCAAACATGCTTCAAACATGTTCTGTTTCTTGATCCTATAGGTAATACCTTTTTAAAAAAATTAAAAAATTAGGTGACAAGATCATTTTTATTTGTTATCATTTACCTTTCATTTTCTTCACATTGTTTATGGTGTTGTCAAAAGGGAATGAAGTGTATTTTGAGCTTTCAAAATTATTGCAATTATTACAACTCCTTATTAAAACAAATTGTATTTCTGATGTTTAGGTTATTCTGTTGTACATGCCTTTGTATTATAGATAGAGAAGTTTTACCTGTAAGATTGCCATTTTCATTTTTTTCCCTTTGTTTTTGGTCATTTTGGGTTTTTTTCTGTTTAATATCAGTCATAAATATTAATATGTTTAAATGTATGTAAATATATATATTTTAGTGTTATTTTTGTGCTTATCACAATATGCATATTTATTCCAAACACTAGTTTCATTTCTATTACAATTTTTAAAATATATATACTTTATTCTTATTTTTATAGTTATGTGATCTCATCAATTTGGATGTTTCCTCCAATGATGTAGATCATGACCTCCATCCATCCCTGCCCATCTAGCATAATGTCTTCTAATAAGTT
Organism: Potorous gilbertii; assembly: GCA_028658325.1. Lineage (NCBI taxonomy): Eukaryota > Metazoa > Chordata > Mammalia > Diprotodontia > Potoroidae > Potorous > Potorous gilbertii. The sequence continues at coordinate 175,852,089 of CM053769.1, forward strand.
TTCATTAGAGCATCTAACCCAATTTATATCTATTCAAATCTTATAATATATCTTAACTCGAATCTTAACTTGAAGAAGCACAAGGCTTTTTTTTAGTACATTATTATTATTCTTTACGTGCATCATTTACATAGCTTTCAATTCAAATTTTTCTATTAGTATTTTTATATGTCTTTTTACTTGTGATTTCTGTTGACATAGTATTTCAGGTTTTGTCTGTCATTGAAATGGATGCCTGTTTTAAAACCTTATAATCATGTATGCAAGGTATGCAATTTTTGAGTTCAAATTTAAGATGTAGATTTTGGTTTGACTTTGTTGTAATTGAAAAGTATCATATTACTTTAAAATGCATTTAAATATATAGTTCCTTTCTTCTTTCTCAATGAGGGTAGAATTTTTCCTTTCCTTTATAATATTGTAGTTTCTCAATTATTTTCCTTAGTGAATCATATTTTGGCTTTCTCATGGGTGATGTTCTCGCCCTGTGTATTGCTTCTACTTGCCCAGTGTTACTTTGTCTTGTATGATATGGAAAAATATTTTAAATTCAATTTTTGAATAATTAATAATTTTTTTATTTTTTGTACTTTTGATATCCCAATCAATCATTGTCACCCAAATGTATTATTTTGTTTTGTTATATAATTTAGTTTCTGCTAATTTGTTATAATTTGCATTTATTTTTCAGTTTTGTTTTTGGTATTGGTATTGACTTCTTTTATTATGTTATTTGAAATTTCCATGATGTTTTTAGTACTTGGATATAATTTTGTGATTTCCAAAGTTTTTCCTTCATCTCTTTTTGCTTATGTTTTGAAAACTGAAAAATACTACTTTAATTCTTTTAATAGATTTCTGATCCAATTTAATAAGTTCTTTGAATTTTTCCCTTCCTTCCACTGATGTTTCAACTTGAATGTCTAAAAAAATTGTCCCTTAACTTTCTAATATCACCAGAGTTCTCTACTGAGTTAATATCTTCAAAAAAAAACCAAATCCTTTTAATTCATTCTACTATTCTGGTTTGGGAGTGGTAGAACAGACAAATTTCAAGGTTATAAGCTGGATAAGAACTAAAGATTTGGAGACCCCTGAGGGGGTCTGTTAGTATGAGAAATAGACAATTTGTCTAGGACTACATAGCAGATAAAGAAGTTTATCTCAGTCCTGGATTCCTTGCCAAGTTAGGAAATTATCTGGGAGATCTGGGCAGCCTGGACAGGGTGGAAGAGTGGTCCAGGGAGTCTGAACCCTTTGTCTACTTTCCTGAGAGAAGAAAAAGCTTGCAGGAAGGTGAAAGGAGTGTTTTCTTCTGGTCTTGTGAAGGGAGCAAGATATGCAGAGCATCCTCAGTTTTTCCTGAGGGTGAGGGTGCTACTTAGAGTAAACTAAGTCTTTCTCAAGGAAATGCATAGAAAATACTGGCCTGAAAAATTCCAAGGAACAACGGAAGACTCAACAGCTTTCAGCCCTTACTGTTGACTACTTTAGGATGAGAGTAAGAGTGGTAGGTTGAAGAATAGAATTCTCACATAATATGGGGGTTTTAGGAGTAGAAAAGTAGGCAAACAATTCCTCAGACTTTGGTCATCTCTACATGAGGTGAAGAAGGTGTAGCACCAAATGTGATATTCACAGTGCCTACAGTGACTATGAATATGCCAGTGCAATTCTAAATCATGAATTACCACAGACTCTACACATGGAAGGCAGAACCAAAAAGACACCAGAAAGTCAAACCATCATAGTAACAACAATGATGCAGAGAACAACACTGGCTCCAAGCCTTCCCCCTGCCAGGCTTCCCGCAAACCAGTTTCATTAAATAAATCACAAGCAGGTCCTCATAAACAAAATCACAAACAAGCTAGCAGCCTGCATCCTTCCTAGCTCTGACTGCTCTCATGACTAACTTCCTCTCAGCTCTGCTCTAGCTTTTCCCTTTTCTGTTCCACCCATTCAGCAAACTCCTCACCACAGGCACCATGTGACTCAGACTTCCATGTGACCTGGGCAGGTCACATGAGTCTATTAATGAATGGGAAAGATCTTCCCATTTAAATTACCATTTCAGAAAAGTGGGGAATGAACCTCTCTTCAGTCTGGAATTGAGGTGAGGAAGAGAGACTTCCCTACTTGGGGGCATTCATGATGCAGGGTGTTGTTTCTAGACCCACATGGCCATGTTTAACACCCACAAAGCGTAGGTGAACAAAAGGTGAGGTGAGAAAAAGCTTCAAACTTATAGCCTGTCAACCCATACTGGGAGGGAGATAAACATTTTGGATGGGGTAAGGTGTGAATCAATGCATGCTTACATAGAGGCATTGTTAAGTAGCAGAATCAGTTTTATGATAATTTTTGTAATCATAAGCTTACGTAGTTGGTATTTTTTTTTCCTCAAGAGATTTTATTTTTTTTTTCTATTTTATACGTTCAGCCTCCCTTTTTGGTGGAACAGGGAGGAGATTAGATAGTATTTTTGAATCACCTTATCTTCTCTTTACATCACTGGTGTTAAGCTCAAACAGAAATGTATCTTTGCATATTGACTTAGAAAACCAGAAATTAACATTACATACATTTTATTGTATTTGTATTTCTTTTGTTAAACATTTTCCAATTACATTTTAATTTGGTTTGGGTTGGGTACATTCTGGAGTGGGTTGTCAGTTTGATACCTCTAAAGGATCTACTCCATCATTTTCTAGGAAGACCCTTAGTTACACATCTAAAGTTATTGTGAGTGTGTGTTCATCCTTCATTGCTGAAGAAGACCATGCCATTAGAGAAATAATGACATGACTTGCACTTGACTTTGTTTTGAGTGAGGGAGGGCTGTGCAGGTCACTAGTCTCACTTCTACTCCAGAGCCATCTGAATCCAGTGACTAGATATTCATCAGGATGACTGGAGATGACCAGGAATGAGGCAATTGGGGTTAAGTGACTTGCCCAAGGTCACACAGCTAGTAAGTGTCAAGTGTCTGAGGTGAGATTTGAACTCAGATCCTCCTGACTCCTGTACTGGCACCCTATCCATTGTACCACCTATTATCATCTCTAAATCAGCCTTGTATGTTCATCAAGGATTCTGCTTGTACCCTAAAGGCAGCAGAGTCAGTTACTTTGAGACAGTCTGATTTAATTCATAGAATATTAGACTATTGTCTCTCTTGTTAGATTATAAGTTCCTTGAGGATATGGATTGTATTTGCCTCTTTTTGTATCCCCAGTGCTTAGCACAGGGCCTAGGGCATAGTAGGCACTTAATAAATGTATTGATTGATTAATTTTGTGATTCTGGACAAGTGTTCTCCTGTCTCAGTCTTAGTTTCCTCATTTATAAAATAGAGATAATACCTTTACTACCACCTCACAGGGTTGTTGCATTTTGCCAACCTTAAAGTGCCATATCAATGTGAACTATCATCATTACATTATATATTTGAGTCTGTTCTTGAGTCTAGGCTGAAGGACAGTAACTATAGCTGGAAAGGCCATTGGCAAGGAAGGCCAGATGCCATTTTGATAGCTTTCTTTCTTTGGGAACTTCCTATTCATGCTCTTTGATTGTCCTTACTTTATGTATAGACATCTGCGCATTTGGAATTTTTTCCTTGATCTCTATTTGTTTATTATCTCTCCTGAATTATTGTTCTTTTCTATAGAAATTCTTCTTCCTTTATGATGTCTGCTAGTCTGCATGGTATCAAGTTTGGAAGCTACATACGAACAGTTTTCTCCCTCCCTTTTCAATTTTAGTTTAAAGACTTCTTGATCAGAATCTGGGAAACTTTTTTTTTTCTTAGAAGTTAGCTTCTTAACTAGTTATTTACTTCTCTAATTCACCTTAATTTTTATGAAGCTCCTGCCTTCAGTGAGCAGCTGGAATGAAAATACCACTTAGAACCTTCCCTGATCTGTAAAGGTTTGTTGAAGATTTCATCATCTATAGTCATCCCTTGTAGATTACTTTGGGCAGGGTCAATAATGAGTTGAGTCACACAAATCACAGGGAGTTTGTAGAGCTTTTCAGCTTTGCTATTTCTCAGAATTTTCCCTGTCATTTCCTGAGTATGAACTCCAGGAGGACAATAGACTTCTCAGTTAGTTGTTCATATTCATAATATGAGGCCATGGGATCAGATAGTGAGCAGTGGAACATCAAATGATGTTCTTCATTGTAATTGGTGCTTCTGTGACCTGTGGTTCTTCCTCAGCGATACTATAAAGCTCTATGACTTTTACTTGTGGACTTAATCTATTACAATTCACGAAAATTTCTAAAAGTGATGGCCCAGATAAGAATACTACCATTTTGTTTCAAAATGGTAGGTGGACATATAAATCTACATAAATTTACATATATATTACATAATACATATATACATATATTATACATATAATGTATAATACATAATACATATATAAATTACATAATATCATATATTACAAATATATAAATTTACATATAAATGTAAAGTTTGTCTCCAGTTCCGTATAGATAGCAAAATGATTTTCCTAAAGCACAGGTCTGACTATGGTGCTTCCCTCTCCCCCTCTTACTCAATAAATTTCATTGATTCCCTATAACTTTTTGGATCAAATATGAACTTCATAGTCTGGCATTTAAAGCGTTCTCTTTTTCTGGCCTCCATTCCTTTAATGTTCTCCCTCCTGATTTCCTTTAAGAGTCAGCTCAAACCCCATTTTGGAAAAAGAACTTCCCCTTTACCCTTCTTGTCCCCCTATTTCTCTTCCCCTTCTCCCCTTTTACATTGTATATATCTTGAATGTTATTTGCACGTTGTCTCCTCCATTACAATGTGAGCTCTGTGAGAGCAGGGACTGTATTTTTGCCTTTATAGTGCCTGGCACATAGTAAGAATTTAATAAATGCTTGTTGACTGACTGACTATATTCCTCAACTCCTAAACCCCATATCTTATTTAAAAGTATTTCAAGATTTCTGAAACTATGCAACTTTTTAATTTTTTCCCTCCTAGGACAATCCTGGAAAATGTATTTTTTTTTAAAGTTCCTTAGAATGAGGAAGTTCTCTGATATTCTCTATTGAGTCCCAGGTCTTGTCCTTTTGGGGACTAAAGGTTCTTTCACACGCAATGTGAATATTCTTCATTGTCAAAATCAGTTAACAAGACAGTTAATTGTCATCCTAAGCAAAGTTAAAAATGACGAAATCTTTTGACATATCATAGCACCTCACCAAACAATTATAGGGCATTGCACAGTTGGTTTTTAATTTGTGACTCTTTGGGGTGACCCGGGTCTTTTCCTATTCTGACTCAGTCTCTGGACTCCTTTGATAGAGAATGTTGCAATGTGTCTTCCTGAGATCTAGAATTTCCACTTTGTTTCCCACACTTGGCACATACAATCCCCAAACTTGTTACTAAGCCTCCAATGATCCTTTTCTCCTGGCCAAAGTTCTTATCCAACTTGCTCCCAGGTATTGAAACTGATTGATAGTATATCTCAACATTGTGCTCTCTGATTACATATGGGTAGCCATTTGCGGTTGCAGACCCTAGTGATGTTTCTACCTTTATTATCTTTGCCTACCACAAATCTCAACTTTCCTTGTACAAAAACATATTGAGATGAGTCAATTCTTAATTTTACAGATTTTTTTTATTTCTTCAAGTGCCTACTTTATACAGCACACTATGCTTAGTGCTGAAGGGGACATATTCTTTGCTCTTAAAAGAGCTTTCTATCTGGTATGGCAGATAAGAATATACACATAAATAACAGTAGCAGAAGGTACCTCCACATGACAAATCACTAAAGAGGTATGAGCGAAGCACTATGATCTTCAGGGGAAAGAGAAAGAAAGTGATCAAGCAAGCAGGCTTTATGGAGATAGGTTTCATGGAGAACAGTAACAGCTAGCACCTAGAGAGTACTTACTATGTGGCTGACACTATGCTAAGTGCTTTATAATTACTATCTCCTTTAAGCCTCACACCAGCTGTGGGAGGTAGGTGCTATGGTCGTCCTCATTTTACATATGAGGAAACTGAGGCAAACTGAGGTTAAGTGACTTGTTCAGGGTCACACAACTAGCGAGTGTCTGAGGTCACGTTTGAACTCAGGTTTTCCTGGTTCCTAGGCCTATCTAATGTATGCTCTATCCAGTGTGCCATTTTGAATTGGACCTTAACAGATGGTTACCAATTTGACAGGAAATATAGGGGAGGGCATTCATTTGGAGAGAAGAACATGGGCAAAAGATGTGAAGGTGGGGAACTGGGACATGGTTGGGAAGTACTGAGTAGTTCAGTTTGGTTGGAATTTGGGGTACATGTAGAGCAGTGAATAAGAATAGGGGGCATATCGTGGCTAGGCTGGAGCCATATTGTACAAGGCTTCTCATTTATTTGCTAGTCAATGGGAAGTTACTGAAGGTTTTTCAGCAGAGGAAGGACAGGATTAAAAATATTCATTAAGAAGATAAATCTGATGGTAGTTTGGGAGTGGGAGAGAAGAATTAGAAGACTATATTGTAGGTGTTTAGGCTAGGTGAGGGACTAAATTAGGGTGGGTGCAGGAAAAATGCAAAGGACAAGACAGATGAGAAAGAAAACACAGAGCGAGAGTCAATAGAATTTGGCAACTGATAAATGTAGGTGTCCAGGAAGGGAAAGAGAACCAAAGAGGAGTGTGAAGTTTCAAAGTTGGTTACTTCTGGTTATTAGTCATTTAGAGATGGTTCTTCAAGATATGAATGAGTCTCTTGTCTACCCAACTACCATTTACCTAGCTTTTACCTTTTCCTCATTACTATCAAAGGAAAGCTAGGACTAGGAGAGAATGCAGTATTCAAATGATGAAAGATAGCTGCTTTGGAGATTTGATACAAAGGAGGGGTCAATGAAAGAGATGGAACAAATGCCAAAAAGTTGGTCTTGAATGATACCCTATGAACTTAGTGCCCTTGTCTTTCTACTTCTTATTTACAAAACAAAAGAGTAGGGTAAATATGATCATTTTCTATTTGAGAGTCGAGCATTTTTCAGTACTAGGATAGTGAGAGAGCTCCAGTCTTGGATCAGGAATGACTCTTGTACCTATTGGCTTTGTGATTGGACCTCAATATCTCCAGAGCCCCTTCTTTTTTCTGATATAATGAAAGTCTTTGATTCTTCAGAAGGAACTGGGTCTCCCACCTTCTCTTCTGGTATCTCATGTGACCCCATGCCTATGACTTGATGTTTAATGAAAGGACGATTGCATTGTAGGAATCAAGCAATACTCTCTCAGCTGACTGTAGACTTGAAACTCCTTTTTGCTTTGTGCTGATACCTTCAACATAACCAAATTTCCCATTTACTAGAAAAATGTTCATCCCTCCCTTTCTCTTTCGCCTGCAATATGGATTGTTGTCATTGAACAGATTTGTGTTAAGCCATATTGATTCAGGAAATTTAAATGGGATCGTACAGGAGCGTTTTCAAAGAATTATATGGAATTTTAGCCGGCAGAATGACACTCTTTTTAAGGTCAGCTAGAGTGCCAGTGTTAAAATGTAGCATGGTGCTTGGGAAATGGGTCTTTTAATGCCTTGCTCCCTGCCATTCCCGGGCTTGTGCAGGAAATGTAAACCAACATATAATATGTGTTTTTGTTCTCAACCTCCATTTTGTGGGAAATTGAATGGGGTACTCCATCGACTTGGTGTGGGGCTATAGTCAGCACCTTATATGGAGGGTAGATGAGGCCAACATTAAAAAGTCTTATAAAGGTGGAGTGGCCTTCTTGAACTTGTGAGGGCTCCTGGCAACAAGGCCTGTAGGAGTTCAAATGCTCAGTGAAGGAGGAGGTTTTTGGTAACAAAACTGTCTTGTTCCACATTGAGCCAACAAGGAAACTTTTTCCTGTAGCCTTTACTCTCCACTTTCTAGTCCATTGGGTCAGTTTGTGCTGTACCTTGTCTTGTGGGATGTTTTGTCTGCTGTGATGTGGTTTTCTTGTCTCTCTTTGCTGGGCACAGGAAGTTGTGGATGCAAAAGGGCAAAGGATAGTTCAGAATCCTGAGGAGGCATGAACTATGCCAGGGAGGCTAACTATCCTGGCTATCCTCAGGACCTCTGGACCACCTAAAAGGCTTGGTTTGATACTGATCTTGTGTTTACTCAGTGGGTACATGCAATGGTAAAATGGAGCCCTTTGCTTGGATGTTTCTGACAATATACTTGTTCAACTTTCTGGGTAGTTTGTGTTCAGAGGGGTGTGTGTGTGTATGTGTGTGTGTGTGTGTGTGTGTATGTGTGTGTGTATGTGTGTGTGTGTGTGTGTGTGTGTGTGTGTGTGTGTGTGTGTGTTTCTCCTGTGGTATGTTTGAAATCTCAGCACTGGTCCCATCTGTAAGTCAGCAGTAAGTGTCAGTGAGGATGGAAGGTTTTCCCAAAGAAGTGTTGGGTATGTTTGCGTTTGCATCTCATAAACAGTTGCAGTCTGGACGGTCGTCACAGCCTCGTTCGGGCTGGAGGCTCTAAGTGCCTTAGTTTGCCAGCATGCTGTAACTATTTCCAAGATGAAATTAAAATATTTTGTAAACTTCCCATTGGATTAGGTCCTTTTAAAAAAATCTAAATAAAGGATTGAAGGGTGGGAAATTAATCTGGGGACATGGCTGGTCATTTTTAAATTCTCCCTAAGTCAGCCTGAGTTTGTGCAAACAGTGATTCTAGGAATAAGTTGGAGAGCAAGAAGTTTGTAAATAAATGTGTTTACTCAACAAATGGATTCAAGATGAAACACTCAGCATTTCTCCAAGGCATTTCCTTTCCTGCCTGTTCATTTTAGCATCTTGACCAAACTAATTCCCGTCTCTGAGCCTAATATTTAAATGAACTTCGGGCATCTGCTGCATTGTCTGCTTTTCTGGTTCCTTAGGACAGTCATTTACATAGATTCTGTCTAGCCTTTACACTAAGGGCTGATGAAAGTCAGCTGAGGATCACCATGACTTTTCTGTATCCAATCTGAGTCAAACTAGAAGCGAATTTAGAAAGGGACTTCTCATCAGATGAAAACTAGATCTCCCAAGTTTGTTTTTGTTTTTTTTTTTCCTAGAGAGAAAAAATGAAAATAGCTCGATGATGGAAACGATATTCTGAGAAATTAGTAATACTGCTGTTAGTTATTAAATTGTATTTCTGCTTCTGTTTCTTTGGAAGATTTTTTTTCCAATCAATTTGCAAGTTCTTGATAATCTACTATGAAAGAGGAAGGTATTATGAGGACATTGCTGCTGTTCAGTCATTTTTCAGTTATGTTTGACTCTGTGTGACTCCATTGGGGATTTTCTTGGCAGAGATACTGGAGTGGTTTACCATTCTCTTCTCGAGCTCATTATACAGATGAGGAAACTGAGGCAAATGGGGTTAAGTGAATTGCCCAGAGTCACACAGCCAGACTTGAACTCAGAAAGATGAGCCTTCCTGACTCCCTACCTTACACTTTAGCTGCCCACTAAGAAGGGACGCAAAGAGGCATATACAAGTTTTTTGCCCTTAAAGAGTTTGTAATATAGCTGGCAAGGTAGACTATAGTTATAGATGTATAGCTACAGATAGATACAGGGTATCCCAAAAGTCTAAATGTGGTTTTAAGCTATTAAAGCTGAAATTATGAAAGCATGTGCCTCTTGGATGTAAGCCTGGGGAAATAACCTCAAGCAACTCTCTAGGACTATATAAGTTGAAGAGCAGGGGATGATCTTTGTTAAAAGAGTGTGTTCTCTCACAGGGAATATCCTTCAGGGGTAGGGAATCTGAGGCCTCGAGGTCACATGTGATGCTCTAGTCCTCAAGTACAGTCCTTTGCCCAAATTCAAAGATCACACTTGAGGACCTAGGGGATCACGTATTGCCTTGAAGTCACAGGTTTCCTACCCCTGTTTACACCAAGAAATCCCTAAGCCTGGTGCTAAATACAAACCACCCCAGAAGCCTTGGTGCAGTTTCAAAATTTAGAGTTATCATTCTAAGCTTCCAGGGTGTGTTCCTCTCTACAACTTGACTCATCATTAGGGGTAATACTTCTTATAGTTGCTTCTTTCCTCAGGTGATTATCTCTCTGCATCTTTGTCAGAAGTGTGCAGTTTTAAAATACACCAAGATCTTGGAGATAGCCTACCTTTAGGATTAGACTTGGGTGTCATTGGTGTAAGGGATAGGTATCAATTTCACTGCCATAACACTCTGAGAGTGCAGCTCAATGAGATTAAAATGTAATTGGAAATATTTAACAAAATCAATAGAAATACAATAGAATGTAATGTTAACATACATTTTTGAAGTCAATGTATAGCCTGTAAGATCCTTACAAAGGGTTTGGTGGATTCAGTTTGATACTTTTGATGTAGGGAATTCTTGGTATGGAAGCACATCCTGCCAGTCATCACTCACTCTTTGATTTATAGTCTTAGGGACTTGTTTTGAATACTGAGGAGCTGAGAGACTTTCCCAGGCTCACAGAGCCAGGAGGTATCCGGAGGAGGAAATGAACTCAGGTCTTGTGTCTCCTTGGTTAGCTCCCAATCCATGATGTGACTTAAGCTCTCAAAATACACATGGATGTAAAAGATAGTTCAGAATATAATCCATGAGTTTCAAATGAATGACATGGTGATAGAAAAACTGAATGCAAGAGCATTCAGTGATGAGGGAAATCACTGTGGCCTGTTGTGATAAGAGAAAGCTTCAAGAAAAGGTATGACGAGTTGGATATTGACTAGAGTTGATATAGGCAGAATTTGGCTTATGTAGAGGGTCCATATTGGGGAGTAGTGGTGGATAATGTCAGAAGCATAATTAGGGGTCTATATTGACAGGATGGGGAGGACTTGAATTCTAGGCTGAAGGAATTTAGACTTTTGTTGTTTGGGTAATGGTAGGTTGTATGTTGTTCTCGAAGAACACCAAAATGACATCACTGTGCTAGAGTCAAGTTTCATTGTCTCCGACTATGACTGATCAGACCAATATGAGCTTGGAATGTTCCACCACAGGTCCAGCACAAATAGTCTGTGTGGACATCTGAGGTGGATATTCTAAATTTGTGCATCCTGCACTCCCTCTGAGCTGTTTCAATTCTGCTTTGCTCATAGAGCATAGCACCTTCTCTGATGTGGGCATGCCATGATGAGTATGCCAGTGTCTCCCATATTACACAATCAATTCCAAAGTTCTTAATTGAGACCTTGAGAGTGTCCCTGTATCACTTCTTCTGACCACCATGTTAACGCTTGCCTTGTGTAAGTTTTCCATAAAAAGTCCTTTTGGCAAGTTACATTTTGCATTCGAACAATATGACTAGCCCAAGGGAGTTGTGCTCTCTGAAGCAGAGAGTGAATGAATGCTTGACACTTCAGTTAGAGTAAGGACCTTGGTGTCTTGTACCTTATCCTGTCAGGTGATCTTCAGAACCTTACTAAGACAATTTGAATGGAAGCAATTCAGTTTCTTGGCATGGTTGGTACATGATTTTGTTTGCAGATGACTGTGCACTCCGTGCAGAATCTGAAGCTGAGATGCAACCAAGTACGAATCAGTGCTCTCCTGCTTGTGCTAATTTTGGCTTAACAATTAACACCAAGAAAACGGAGGTGCTCCATCATCCACCATCACACCATCCATACGTGCGACCATTGGTTATAGCAAATGGAGAAGTTTTGAATACTGTAGATAAGTTCACTTACATTGGTAGTGAACTTTTCAGGTATGTACACATTGATAATGAGGTTGATGTGTGCATTGCCACAGTTAGCTCAGTGTTTGGGAGGCTCCGAAGGAAAGTATGGGAGAGAAGAGATATTAGACAGACTACTAAACTGAAGGTCTACTGAGTTGTTGTGCTGACCTCATTGCCGTATGCCTGTGAAACCTCGACAACATACTAGCTGGTAATGGGAACCAAAAGCTGTAAATAGTACCCAGTGAATGGGGATTTGCCCCAGGATATCAGCCTTCAGGAGAGCATATCGCCTCCCTAACAAAGCATACTACAACATCATTGCAACACTATTCCCATGCTTCACCTTATAGGCCTTGGCAAACTTGTGCTCTCACATTGGACAATTGCCCCCAAGCTCCCAGTCTCAGAATTCCATTACCAGGGTGTTTATGTCCTAGAGGGACTTTCCTCTCAACCACCACAGAGATAAGGGCTAGACTCTTTGGGAGTTATACTTTCTTTTCTGAAGCCAATGTTGCCTTCCCCAGACTCCCATCTGAATTCTTCCCAGTTGCAAGAATGTCTTTTGCAACTCAAAGGGGAGCTACTTGAGGACACTCACCACCCAGCACTCTTGTGTTCTCTGCAATCTAGTTTTAAGTCGGTAATGCATATGAGTTGGGGAATTAAATTTCTCTTCCAGAATATTCCTCTATGCCATGGGGATTGGCCCCTTAGACTGTGAGAGACAGATGTTAAGCTGCTGTTTTAAGATGATCCAATAAACAAGCACTTACTGAGGGCCTGTTTTACAACGTAGTGTTCTAACCCAAGAATAGTACTTATAAAACATTACTCCCACAAATCTGGGAGCACGGTCCCCCACAAATACACAGTACCCATGGGAAGAAGGAAATCAAATTTAGAGTACAATGACGGTGACATAAGATTCATCCGTGATAAAGGTAAATCATAACTTTTTCTGCTGCAAGACCCAGAAATCTTGTCTTCTACAGAAGTTCCCTCTTCCAAGGAAGTTAGTGGCCCATTGGATAGAGCTCTGGACCTGGAGTCAGGAAGACCTAAGCTTTAAATCTAGCCTCAGACACTCACTTGCTGTGTGATCCTGGACAAGTCATTTTACCCTGTTTGCCTCAGTTTCCTCTTCTGTAAAATGAGCTGGAGAAGGAAATGGCAAAACATGCAGTGTCTTTGCCAAGAAAACCCCAAATGGGGTCACAAAAAGTCATACATGGCTGGAGTGACTGAACAAAAAAATCAGAGCTTGGATTTGGAACCATGTCCCCTGACTCCAAATTGAGCATTTTGAAGGGGCCTTGCTCAGTCTTGCTCCCCTGCTGGTGCCCCTGGGCACCAGCCAGCCCGGCCCTCAGCCTGGAACCTCTTCCTATTTCTGGAGGACCTCTCCCACCTCCTGGCTCTCATCTTGTTGCTCCTGCACTAGAATCTCAGGCAAGAGTCAGGTTCTGTTCCCATAGGTCTTCATTGCCTACTACCTAGACCTGTTCACCGCTTCCATCTCCCTTGATAACATGTCTGTGAAAGTGGTCTACATAGTTTTCTCCTTCACCACTGTCTGTACTATAGCAAGTTTAAGGCTACCTATATCAGCAATCATGACACTTCTGAATGGAGTTTCTCATGGTCCCCACAGCCATCTTGACCTTTTTAGTCAACCATGACTTCACCTCACTGGAGAACCAATGGACCTCCATTTACCTGGAATCTCTGGTCATCCTGCCACAGCTATTCATGGTGAGTAAGACAGGGAGAAGCTGAGACCCTCACCAGCCACTACTGGTTTGCCCTGGGCATCTACAAGATGCTCTACCTACTCAATTGGATCTGGCACTGCCAGTCTGAAGTTACCATTGTGGTTAACCTGAAGTAAAATATCCTCTACTGCGATTTCTACCCAACATCACCAGAGTCTTAAAGGGGAGGATGCACAGGGGTGGCTCCCACGGGTATCTCTTCAGCAGAAGCAATGGTGGCAAGAGGAGACAGGCCACAGCAACATGAAGGGGTAGGAGAGGCCCAAGAGCTGCCCAGCCTAGGGGGTAACTTTTTAAAAGAATCAGAGGATTCTCACCTGCTTTCTCTCTCCCCCAGGACTGGAGGGAAAGGAGGAAGACATGGGCCCCCCCCAGCCTTGGAGAGCAAAAGTTCAGGACCTTGGGCTCTTTATGGTGTTTTGCCTTTTTAGAGAAACAAAGAAGAGATCTTTTTTGATTTGCTTGGGATTTAGAGACTCCCTGATTATCTTTCCATTATCTTGTCACCCATGTTTTTTAAACTGTCTGGGGGGTGGATGGGGAGTCCTCCACCTGAGCTACCCTCTGCTCCCCCATGTTCCCACCCCTTGTCCCTGCTGTCTGTTTCCTCCTCCCTCCAGACTTTGCCAAACACTCAGCCTCTTTTATTGCTGGAGAATAGGAGTGGGTGGTGGGGTGACTTCTCCCCTCCATTTTTTATCTTGTCAGTCTTTTTTTTTTTTTTTTGTCCAGGCATGGGAAGGGAGGGAAGAGACCATGGCCCATTTTTTTTTTTTTTTTTTACAGAATTGATAGTTAACTCCTTGTTCACTTGAAATAGACAAAAGAGAGAGTTGGTTAGGAGTCAAGATGATATGGGTTCAGTCCCCTCTCAGATATGAGCTATGTAACCCTGAGTAAGGGTATAAGGTATAAAAAATAGGATAAGAAAAGCACCTCTGTCATAAAGTTATAAATGAGAGCTAAATGAGATAATATACGTAACATGCTTGCAAGCCTGAAAATAATATATAATTATTAAGGTGATCTCTAATTATAACAGTAGTAATATTATTATACAATAATATTATTATAACTGTACTACACTGTCTTACTTTGCATATGTGGAAAGTGAGCCTCTAAGAGGTTGACGTAGCAGAGCTGTCCTCAAGCATCTGAAGCTTTATCTTACGATGAAGGGGTTAGATCTGTTCATCTTGGCCCAAAGAGGGTGGAAGTTACAGAGATGCAACTTTAGGCTTCAGGTTAGCAAAAGTTTTCCAAGAATTAGGGCTGTCGGATGGTAGAAGGGGTTGCTAAAGGAGGGAGGAGGGAGTTCCATTCCCCTTTCCTGGAGGTCTTCAAGCAAAGGCTGGCTAATATCATGGTGACCTCTGAGAACCCTTCCAACTTTAGTGTTCTGTGGAAACCTCTAGTCTATAACATGGCATCAGGGGAAGGAAACAAGCATTTATACAGTGTCTACCATGTGCCAGGTGCTATGCTAAGCACTTTACAAATATTCTTGCATTTGATGCTTACAAGAACCTTTCAAGGTAGTACTGTTGTTATCCCTATTTTATAGATGAGGAAACTGAGGCAGACAGAGATTAAATGACTTGACCAGGATTACATCCCTGAAGTGTTTGAGGCTGGATTTGAATCCAGGTCTCCTTAATGCCAAGCCCAGCACTCTATTTAGTGTGCCACCTAGCTGCCTTCCTCAATAGGGAAATTGAGCAGTGACTTTTAAAGGTCAGTATAGAGCTCAACAACAAGAAAATCAGTTTGGGAAGTGGGCCAGTGATGATGAGGGGGCAAGAAGCAGAGTCAGTTGAACCAATGATACAATTCCCTAAGGAGAAGGTATGGTCTGACACTCACCCACAAGGCGGTTATGTTTTCTACTATTTGGTCCTCTGATCTACTACCATCCAGCCTTCCTTCAGATGTCAAAGGAAAGTTTTCCTAAAACTCTGGTCTTGATCACATCTCCCACCTACCCAAGTAAATCTGAGCCGTTTCTGGCTACCTTTAGGATCAACTATAAACTCAGCCTGGCATTTAAAGTTCTCCACAAGCTGACCCCCTTCTATATTTCCATTCTTACATACCATTCCCCAGGGGTACTCTGGGGTCCATCATAGTCAGCTACTTGTCTTCCTTACTCATGATCCCTACCCTGTCTCCTCAGGCTATTGGCAGCTAGATGGCACAGTTAACTAAAGTCCTGGACTTGGAGTCAGGAGGACCATGGTGTAGGAGCGAAGGTGACTTTGATTTTGGATGTGACATCACCTCAATCTCAACTAATAGGAGTGATCCATAGATAATGGGAAATAGGGATAGGGGCTCAGGACAAGACTGAGAATCAACAAAGAGAAGATGCCCTAAATGAAATTGTAAAGTAAACAATTTTTCTTCATTCCTTTTCGTTCTTCTCCTCCTCAAGATATTCTCTCCTACTCTTGTCCCCAGACTCCTCCCGAGTTGAATTTATTTCCTCTCCACTTCCTTGAAAGAACCTTCTTGAAGACCCTTTATTCACACCAAAGTGAATGGCTGATAGTAGCTTTTAAGTTATTTCTCATATATATATATAAAATACATAGATATACACACATATCTGTAACAATTTGGTCTCCTTTGTGATGCTATATATTTTATCTCATGCATCTAAGAATGTTATTCTGACAAAAGATCCATAAGATTTGCTGGACTACCAAATGGGTCTATTACACAAAAAAGCTATGAATCCCTACCCTAGAAATTGACCTAGAAGAAGGAGCCCTTTGACTGAATTCTCTTAGGGGGTTTTGTTCTATGAAGTTTGGTTTCAGTCAAAGGGCCACATTTGAGGACCTACAGGGCTCCATGTGGCCTCAAGGCCTCAAGGCAGTTCTCCATCCAGGTCAGGTGATTAGGTAATGGGAGTTCCCACCATGATTATACAATGAGTTAGTTCCATTTAATTATTATTTAGTTTTTTGATATTGGAAATAATGGACAAACATTTTCAAATCCCTAAACATGAGAGACTTAAGAGATTTATGAGTGTGTGTGTTTTGTGTTTGTGTGTGTGTGTGTATGTATCATATGTTCAAACTGTCCACATGACTTTGAAGGGTATAGCTTATGTGACAATGTAAGATTTAGCTGATATTCCAAAGCAACTATCCCTGGACTCTTGCCTCTCTGCTTCTTGAAGGGTTGGTAGCTACGGATGACCTGGATTCAAAGTCAAGTGTCACACTGGTGTTTGTCCTGTGAGTAAGTAATCACAGTACTTACTTTACCTATTTGTTAGCAACCTTGTGGAATATTCTTATTAGGGTCAGGCAGCGGGGTGAACTCCTGGGGAGAGGTCTGGGTCATTCCCTGCAGCTGAGGGCTCTCTGGGTGAGTTCCTGCTTTTGGTGGCAAAGGTCTCTCCAAGTGAGTGATTATCTGGTAACTGAACATCTGTACGAGGTAGGGTGAAGAAGCAGGAAGTCTCATGTACAAGATTTACATTTACAAAAAGATTTATTAAGGGATGTTCTGTCCAGTAACCAAGGCTTTAGGAGGGCCAGAATGCTTAATTGGGCCTCTGGTGATATGGCATTTCTTTTAAGGGTAGCCTCCCAATTTTCACTGACAAGTCCTATCTCTGATGTGTTAGAAATTCTCCTTCCTTTTCAGGGGCTCAGGTGTGGAGATTTCCTTCCTCCTATACTGAGGTGTCTAAGAGTACAGTCAATAATTGAGAAGAGTGAGTAAAACATTTCTCTCAAGGTTAGTTAATAAAGGGAATATGGAGGATCTCTCCATAATACCAAGTGTTATGGGCTCATTTGGACTTAGATCAACACTTATCTATGGAGTTATTATTGGGAAAAGAAGAGGAGACCTTGGTTGGTTTTAGAAATGAAAGCAAGTAGTAATTAATACTTATAGGATACTAGCCTGGATATGGGCAGGAATCTTCCCAGGGATTTCAAAAGTACTAAGTGATAGTCCCAGAATGTTTTTTGGAGTGAAGCTTTATAAAGGTTTTTCTAGCTTTCTCCCCTTCTTCCCCCACCTTCCTTCATGATTCTACATAGGAATGATAACTTCAACCTATAAGGGGAGTGAGAATAAAATTCTAATACAAAAAGATCCTAACTAGTGGAGAAAGGCCTTGGTTATGAATATAGCTACATGTTAATGTTTATCTGCATGTCAGTAGCCAATAGTAGGCAATACTGATTCATTTACATTCCTCAGTGTAAAAAAAGAATTTTTACAGTTACACAATTCTAAGAAGAAAAAAGCACAAATCTACACACACACACACATATAGTGGCACACATCATCAAAAGGTCATAGAAGCCACAGATCAGACGCTAAGAAATGAAATGAGGCAGTCATAGTTTGAGAGGAAGGACCCCCAATAATCAATAAAGCAGGGAGGGCCAGGGAATGTGAAGTGGGATTCCCCCATCGTCCAAATTGAATATGTGCAGGTTACAAGCACAGCACAGTCAAGCTTTGACTATTTCTTTAGTTATCTTCCCAATACCCAGGTTTACTGATAATTTCTTTCCATTGTCTTAAATTCTAGGAATTCTATTGTCTTTTTTGAGCATGACTTAGTTACATGGGAAGAAAATTGGGAAGTTAGACCTTTCCTCTTGAAACAGGTTCCTGTCTCTATGTGTTTTTGAGATGGGGTAGCACTCTCTAAGTCATGTGTGGCCCATTATTTTAGACAAGTATAGACCATTTTAAGTATAGATAATCCTTGAGAGGATCTTATCTTCTGAAATAGCATTCCAATTTATTCAACATCTGGACAAATTAAAAACCAGAAGGCTTGGACCAATTTTTGGGGGTGGGGGGTGGGGTAAGTATCCTGTTCAAAGATCGGAATCTTTTTAGAGGGAAGAAGGAAATCAAGAATGAATTTTCTTTTCAGATTAATCCAATTCAAGAAGAGAAATGGAATGTATTTGCTACAATCACTTTCATTTGTTAATCTTTTAAATTATCTCTTTGACCTAAATTGCTGTGTTTGTTGCTGCTTCGAGAATTGTTTTACATTAGATTTCAAGCTCCCTGAGAGAAGGGACTATCTTTGGCCTCTTTTTGTATCCCCAGAGTTTAGCACAGTGCCATGCACATAGTAGGTATTTCATCAATGTTTTTTTTAATTGAATTGAATTCAGAGATGAGGAAATTCAGGCCATAGAGGGTAAATGACTTGCTTTTGCCTCACAGCAAATTGGAACAGCCCCCAACCCCCCCCACCCTTCTCCCAGTTTATCTGAACCTCATCTGCATTTAAATAAGATGTGCTGGAATAGAAGCCTCCCTATTTTTCTCTTCCCTCTCTGCCTCCTTCCTCCTGTCCCTCTAACAAATAAAGAAATGCAGGTGCTTGTCTAGAACTTTCTGTTCTGCAAGAAAATGGCTTCACCGTATTTTTGTTTCACAAATACAATTACAGTTTGATTCAAATGTTACAATAGGGAAACGATGTCTGTGGTAAATAACTCAGAGTGACACACAAATGCAAATGATTGAGCTGTTTTTAATTTGCTCATGGTAATCAGGTAGGGGGAATTCTATATTTAAATATAGTCCACCATTTTGAACTAAAGTAATGTATGGTAATGCATTACTGAAGTTATAAATTTGTACCTCCCAAAGCAAGCAAATGCAAAAGTTAAGATTCTTACAGTAATGTTAACATATCCACATTGCGTTGCCCAGACTGTATAATTCTGCATCATAAATAATGGATTTACAAGCTTAACCACTATTCAGGAATATTACATATGTGGAATGTGGCTGAGTTAATGTCACTAGGAGACCCTTAACTTTTGTCGAGGTGCTTTTTCCAGCCCCTGGCTAGACCCCATTGTGGCTGGCTTGGGGAAGCTGGTGTTGCCTGGGCCTGCAGTTGTTTCAAGGAAGGGATAGTATTTTCATCCCAAGTTTTTTTTTTTTTAAACTTCATAAGATTATGGAGAAAACATTTTAAAGGCAGCACCTAGAGTCATCTGATCGTCATTAACCTGGATGTCCTAGAAAGTATAAGATCTTTCAGGTATCAAGACAGACTTCTGTGAAGTCCAACAACCATGTTGACTTGGCTTTTTGTTGCTACCATACCTCTAATATCTGAATTTTTCCTATTTCTCTTTTTTCTTTCTCGTAGGCAGTCTATATGTGGAAGAGATGTTTGACTCTGGCTCAAATTTCTACTTTAGGTAGGAAGGAGAGGTGAGATCTTTGGGACAGAGTTGACTATATGTGGCAGATAGTAGATGATGTTGGGTATTGTTGAATATTCAATACCACACATTATATCTATCCTTCCTAAGATTTATGGCCTATTCTTAAGGGAGTGTTCTACAAGGCTTTCTCACTCTCTGCATTCCTTAAGCTGTATCTCCCTAGCAGAAAATAAGCTCCTTAAAGGCAGGGGCTTTTTCATTTTTTACTTTTTTATCTCTAACACCCTATGTATTGACTCCCCCATAGGACATTCCTCATAAATAATTGCTGGATTTTTTCTGAATTAATGCAGAGCCAAAAGTGAATCACACTGGATGGGGAAGCCCCACTCCATGATTTTTTTGATACAGCTATAATCTAGTTAAAATGAACCTCTAGAATAGTGGGTGGAGGCAAAAATGGTGGGAGACAGTGATTACCAGTATGGAAGTGAGTTGGAGGCTGCCTGCTTTGCCCTCCGTGGGGAAGTAGACAGGGCAGAGAGTCAGACTTGATATTCTCATACCACCACCTGCATGGCTACTTCCTTCTCCTTTTTCCTCTGAGTCACAGAGAAGGTTTGACAGGTTGGTCCCTGAAGCAGTAAGTGGTCTTCCACATGGCGGGGCCCTGTGGCCATCTCTTCTGGATTTACTGGAAGCCTCAGCTTGACTTTTATTTCCTCATCTCTCAGTCTAACTGTCACACGGATGTTCACACAAAGGGAGAGAGGTTGTCGGCTCAGGGGAAGTGAGCACTTCAAACCCTATCCTGTTGGGCTCCAGTATTTCTCCAAAAAGAAGCAAAGTAGCTAATCAACCGACAAATATTTGTTAAGCATCTCATATGCATTTAGACCTGTTGTTCCTGAGAAAGACACAAACCAAGTGGGAAGCACATTCTCCACTCAAGAAGTTTGTAGTTTTATTGAACTTATGATGTAACTCCAAAATTGTGTCTTTTAGAATATCGTGTCTAAATGGTGTAGAGACTAGGTCACTGGATTTGGACTCAAGATGATTTAGGTTCAACTATAACCTCTAATACTTACTAGTGGTATGACCCTAGGCAAGTCACTCAAACTCTCATGGCCCCTAAGCCTTCAAGTTGCCAGAGAAGGTACCAATCTGCATTGGTAAAGGATAGTTCCTCCTTGGAAATGCCCTCTGCTTATGAACTTAAAATCTCTGTCTTTTTAGATTAATTTTGTTTTCAAGTTTCCCTAACTCACTATACTATGTGACTTAGGGCAAATCACTTTACTTCTTTTAAAACTCCATTTCCTCATCTGTAAAATGAGTGGGTTCTATTTGTTGTTGTTTTTCAGTTGTGTCTGACTCCTACTGACCCCATGAGGGATTTTTTTTTTTTTTGGCTAAGATACTCCAGTGGTTTTCTATTTCTTTGATGAGCTAGAACTCAATTTACAGATGAGGAAACAGAGGCAGACAGGGTTTAGTGACTTGTCTGGGGTCACACAGCTGGTAAATGTCAGAGACCAGATTTGAATTAAAAAAGATGAGCCTTCCTGACTCCAGGCCTGGCACACTGTTCACTGCACCACCTAGGTAACCTCTAAGATCCTTTTCTGCTCTACCCCTCTGTGATTATGTAATTTTAAAGAAAGGAAAGCAAGGGCAGTTGGTAAATACTTTGAAGTTTTTATGAAAAGGAATTCCCCCAGCAGAATCTCTTCAGAGGAACACAGTTCCCCATTCTGGTGCCACCTGTTCAGATGAGAAGAAGCAAGAGAGGGGCCATGATTTACAGTGACACTGGAGAAGTAGCCTGGCCACAGAGAAAACCAGATGTGTCTTTTTGAGTCCTCTGGGGACTTGAGTCTGGACAACTGGGCAGCCCCTTTCTGAGGCCTCTTCCAATTTGAGAGGAAACTCTAAATTTTGCTTCAGGGTGATGGCTTCCTTGGTACCCCCTGGCCTATTCATCCTAAAGGACAGGAACCTTTGTGCTTACATACTCACATGCCTGCAACCAAGGTCACAAGCTAACTTGGGCTTGGGACTTTTGGTCGTGGCACACATAGCTATGTGTAGGATGGCAAATCTTGGGGAAAGTTAGGAAGTAAGAAAATGCATCTTCATAGTAGCTTCTCTGTCTTTTACTCCCACTCATTCACAGAGAATTCAAGATGAGAAGAGAGGGAGAGGGAGAGAGAAGGGGCAGATAGAGACTTACAGATAGGGGAGAGAGAAAGCTGGGGAGAGACAGGAAGAGAGAGAGGAAGAAGCTAAATATCTAATTTAGGTAGAATCATTGAGTCTTAGAGCTGAAACAAAAAGACAACCTCTTGAGGTTATCTACTCAATTTCCCTCATTTTACAGAGGAGAAACTGGGATCCAAAAGTTAAATGATCCACCCAAAGTTATATAGCCTGTTGGTGGCTGAGTCAGTGTTAAAAAATAGGTGTTTTGTCTCTAAGGAAAGAAGATTGATATCTAGCAGCATGACATGGTATAATGACTATACAGGGAACAAGGAGACTGAATTCTCATCCCTTTTATGCCACTGACATGGTTTGATTTTTGGGTCCCTGTTTCCTCATCTATACCATGAAGAGGATGGTCTAATGATCCAAGGTCCTTCCAGTTCTAACATGCTATGATTCTTTTGACAATACCCCAATTTTTGACAATGGGACATCATGGGAGCCCTTGCAACTGTATCACTGTATAACCTAAAATAT
Organism: Potorous gilbertii; assembly: GCA_028658325.1. Classification (NCBI taxonomy): domain Eukaryota; kingdom Metazoa; phylum Chordata; class Mammalia; order Diprotodontia; family Potoroidae; genus Potorous; species Potorous gilbertii. Next base: position 175,874,520 of record CM053769.1, read on the forward strand.
CAGAAGAGGTGTGTGTGTGTGTGTGTGTGTGTGTGTGTGTGTGTGTGTGTGTGTGTATGTGTAGAGAGAAATTACTCATTGATTCCTGGTTAATCTGTACATTGAAATTTCAGATACAACCTCTGAATTTTCTAAAAATATACTTCAGGAAGTGAGATTATAAGCTTCTGCATATAAATCACATGGTTGAGAGACCATAGGTGGGGTCCAAGTTGAAAGCTATGCACTGTACAATGTCCACCCTGTTGTTCTCAAAAGATGCAAAGTGACAGTCAGTCAACCAAACACAGGTTTTTTTGAGCTTAAACATTATTATATTGGTAGACTGAGATTTCTCAAAAGTTGTCAACTCTTAGGATGTTAGTAGTTGGGGACTTTAGGTTTAGAGATTTTACCATCTTTAAGAGACTCTAAGGGGCAGAAAAGAGAATGGAACTCAGAGCTCTTTCTACCCACATTCCACCATTAAAAACCTAGGACTTTTGGGTTAGAATTACTAGGCAAACCAAGCAAAGGGGTTTATTTTTCTCCTTCATGCAGGGAGGCAATAAAATGTCCTTCTGCAGTCACCTGAAGGAATTTCGCCCCCTTGGTTTTCCTCTCCTAACTTGTGCTGGATTGCTTCGGTTTTATGGTGACACGGTTACTTAATTATATTACTTCTAATATCTAACCAACACCTCACTGGGCACTGTGAGGGATGCAGAGCAAGTGCACAAAATAGTTCTTACCCTTAAGGAGTTTATAATCTATTGGGGGAGATAAAACTGGAAGGAATGAAACAAGATAAAATTTTGGATTCAGCTGTGATGCTGACTTGAAAGTTCAGAGAAGGAAGAGAGCATCAAGGCTTAGAATGGTGAGTCATAGAATTTCAGGATGTTAGAGTCTGAAGGGAGAGAAGTTGTCTACTAGTTCTAGCTCAGCCCAAAGCAGGAACTTTGCTTTCAGCATTCCTGATGAATGCTCTGCCTCTGCTTGAATATTTCCAGTGAATGGGGACCTCATTGCCTTTCAAAGTGAACCATTGTGGAATATTTTAGAAAAGAAATGTTTGAATTGAGACTTGAAGGATGGGTGGATATTTAGTCAGCAAAGGAGAAGGAGAGAGAGAGAGAGAGAGAGAGAGAGAGAGAGAGAGAAGAAGATGAGTAAAATTATGATGGGTTAAGTATGGTGACTTTGGGAGAATAATATGTGCCTGGTTGGAATGAAAAGTATATTGAGATAGAAAGTTATCTAGCCCTACAGGACAAAAGAGAAGATGGGGTAAGGGAAGGGAGGGATGATAGAAGAGAGGGCAGATTGGTGATATGGGTAATTAGAATGTCCAGTGTATTGGGGAGGGGGGAGGGGACAAATGGGGAGAAAATTTTGTAACCCAAAATCTTGTGAAAATGAATGTAAAAAGTTAAATAAATTTATTTAAAAAAAAAAAAGAAAAGTATATTGAGGATTAGTGAGAAATAAGTTTAGAGAGGCAGAGAGAGAATGAATGGTATGGGGTGGGGGGAACCAGCTAATTTCAGAGTCTGAATTTATTTAAAATTTTAAAGATAATGTAAATGGTGTCAGGTCAGATCAGACAATGGAGGTGAATGTCACCTTCTCTGTCAAATCTGAGTTTTATTAACCCAGCCTAGACATTGGTACCAAAAAAGAAAAGGATTGGGGGGGAGTCCAATTAGACTCTGGGAAAATGTCTTCGGGCTGGTCACAGATGTATAAGCAACAGACCGGGATCATTTGTCATATTGTGCAGCAAGGTTGAAAGGGAAATTATTTCCATAAATTATTGTACAGCAGAAAAAAAATAATTTCAGGATCTCTCATGAAGATTAAGCTAATCAGACTGACTTTTCAGGGCAAAAGGAGGTCCTCTAAGTCAGTGTGGAAATAGGAATATGTCTCTCTCCTACTCATTTTGGGTCAGGTTTTTGAAAAATCCCTTATTCTCTCTAGGCACTACCCAAAAGGTTACTGCTGACTTTCTGCTGAGGCTAGAATGTGAGCCTGGCCATCATGAGATACAGCACCCTTTATGTAAATGAGTAGAATATAAGCTCCCTGAGGGCAAGAACTGTTTTTGTATCCTCAAGAACCTAGCATAATACCTTGTACATAGTTGGTGCTTAATAAATATTTGTTAAATTATTGAATCAAAAAGTTTATTCACTATGAGTTGATGCAGGGATCAGAGCATGGATCAGACCTTGCTAATTAAGGCTTCTTGTAACTCAAACTTGGGGGTTTTACTAGTTTTTACAATCTCATGATTGCCTAGTCTTCTCACTGAAGTATAAGTCATTGGTTACATTGTGAACTGGATCAGATTTGTCTTGGAAGCCTTTCTATCTCACTGTTAGATCTCTGCCCCCACCCCAGTTTTCTAGTACTCTTGAAATTGCCATCTGGCTTACTCTCAGAGGTCATTGCTCCATAATTAGGACATTTCACTTCATTGATTCAGCAAAAAGTTAAGGAGGACCTGGAATGGTAGACTGGCTCCTGATATTCAACAGGCTTTGACTATCCAGCAAAAGAACTTACATCGTAATCTATCTCCAACAGAAAGTCACTGAAGATTTGTTAGCAGAGGAGTAATATGGGTAGGAAAAATTTTTCTGATGGTAATGTAGAAGACAGATTGGAATGGGGGCAAAAAAGAGGCAGGATGATCCCTTAGGAGGCTCTCATAACTCCAAACTTCTCTCAGGTCCCTAGAATTCTTCATCTCCTCTTCCTCGTCTCTAAGCACCTTCCCATCCTAAGGAACCCTCTCCCAGAGATCTCACTCTCTTGCTTAGTTAACTGCCTGCCTCCCCCCCTGTTTCAAGAGAGCCTCCAGCCATGCTTCACTTTATTCATATTTTCACTCTTTGGACTTCACTTTACTAAACCCTCCCCTTCCAGCTTCCCTTTTTGAATGTAAGTCCCTGGGTGCACTTGCTTGCTTATATTATAACCCTACTGCTTAGCGTAGTGTCTGGCACATAATAAACACTTAATAAATGCTTTATCTGCATCTATCTATTCTCTTTCTCCCTCCTCTTCTTCCTTTCTTCACTCCTTTCTCTCATCTATCATAACAGTTCCTGTGCTTGGGTGGTAGGTGTGGGAATAGAGGGGAGAGATAGATTTGAAAGACATTGCGGGATGGAATCAGTAAGCCCTTAGTTGCCTGTATATAAGAGAGGAAGGAGAAGGAGAGCTGAAGATCCTCGTCCTTTGATAGGGATTCTCCTATCCAACATTTATTGGATGCCTACCGTAGGTATAGTATAGTAGGCATGAGAGGAAAGTAGAAAGAGGGAAGGATGGGGCAGAAACTTGATGGATCCCTTATTTATGTCTAATAAATTTGATCCATGCTCCTTAATCTAGAATTTCAGGTCATTATATCTCAGTAATTTCTTCGGGTTTCAGTTCGATTAAATGGTCTTTGAGGTCCCTTCAAGTTCTGTGATTCTATTTCATTCTTCATGCAGTACACTAATCAAATTGGGTTAACTCATCATTCCATGAGCAGAACTTTGCATCATGGTTCATGCTGCTACCAGGGATGACCTCCACCTGTGACAACCTACCTATCTTTCAAAGTTCAGCTCAAATTCAACTTCCTCTATTAAGCCTTCTCTTGTCAGAGAATTTTACAACTTTAAGGGGTATTAGCAGCCATCTAGTCCAACTCATGCCCAAGAAGGAGTTTCCATTTTAACCTAACCAACAAATAGCCCACCACCCCCTGCTTGAAGACATACATCCAAGAAAAGGGAAACCAATGCTGGCGTATTTCACTTTTTAGATGCCTTTAATTGTTAGGAATTTTTTCTCCCATCACCATCCCTAAATCTGCCTTTTTGCAATTATTCCTCATTGTTGTTGTGGTTGCTGAAGAGTAGCTATATGGTGTAATGTATAGAGCCCTGCCAGGCCTAGAGTCAGAAATACTTGAGTTAAAACCTGGCTTCAGACACTTGCCAGCTGTGTGACTCTGGGCAAGTCCTTTAAGCCTGTTTGCCTCAGTTTCCTCATTTATAAAATGAGCTGGAGAGGGAAATGGCAAACTACTTCAGTATTTTTGCCAAGACAACCAGAAATGGAGTCATGAAGAGTCAGACTTGACTGAAAAGACTTCCACCCTTTTACTCCTTCCTAGTTTTGCCCCTTTGGGAACAAACAGAGCAATGCCTCTTCAACATGATAATCCTTCAAATACTTGGAGATGGTCATCCTATTCTGCCTGAGTCTTCTCTCCACCAGGCTAAATATCCCAGGATCCTTCAACTGATCAAAATCCATTTTAACGAATTCAAGACTGCTCAATGTCCTTGCTGCCTTCCTTTGGATATTCTCCAGCTTATCGATGTTTTTCCCAAATTGTAGCATCCAGAAGTGAACTCGATACTCCAGATGTGGTCTGAAAAGGTCAGAGTACAGTGTATAGGCTATCTTCTTATTCTAGAAGCTGTGCATCTCTTAACGAAGCCAGAAAACACGTGACATTTTTGGCTAGCATATCACACAATTGACTGAGCCCAATGTTCTAGCCCAAGGGGTGGCAAGCTACAGTCTGAGGGCCCAATTCAGCCAGCTGCATTTTTTTGTATGGCAAGAACTAAGAATGGTTTTAAAATTTTAAAATGCAATAAACCTTATAAAGAAATACCATTCTTAGCTTGCAGGCCATACAAAAACAAGCACTAGCCTGTGCACCAGGGTTTGTTGGCCCCTACCCATCAGATTCGTTTTGTATGCTGACTGTTTCATCTAGTATGTTAGTCATTCCTTCTAGATATGTGTCAGTTGAGAATTTGTTAAGCGTGTTATCTATGCATTTATTGAAATCATTGATAAAAATGTCTCCACGGTACAATTCCTTCAGAGCTGATTTCCTGAACAGTTTGTATTTTTCCATTCTCTTAATTGTGAATCACTCTGTACTTACCAATTTTATCTTATCCTGTAGCTATTTATATATATACTAGATTATTAGCTCCTTCAGGGCAGGAATTAAATCTTACTCATTTTGTGCCCCTTCCCCTATTGCCAGAGGGTAAATAGGGAGGATTAGTACCTCAGGTATGGACTTACTGAGCCCTTTTCAGAGTTACTCATCCGTTACCCAACTCTTACCTGTGGCTCCAAGAAGCTGTAGTATGTTGTATGAAGTAGCAGCCACATTGTGCGATGACTGACCTTAGAAGACCTTAGCTCTTCTCAGCAACGCAAGGATCTAAGACAGCTCCAAAAGACTCCCAGAGAAGGAACTTTGGAATCTGAATGCAGATGGAAGCACACTATTTGCTTTCCTTTTCTTTGGTTGTTTTCTTTTGTTTCTTCCTTCTCATGGTTTATCCCATTTGCTCTATTTCTTCTTTACATCATGACTAATATAAAAATACGTTTAATATGAATACGTAAGTGGAGCCTATATCAGATTGCACACTGTCTTGGTGTGGAGGGAGGAAAGAATGGGGGAGAACATTCAAAACTCCAAATCCTATGAAATGAATGTTGAAAACTAAAAATAAAGAAAATCAGAGGAATGGTGATTGGCATCATTGAGTAATTGAATTACCCATCCTTTCCAGGAATGGTAGTACTGATTTGATGACTCCTTTCAGAGCTAGACTTGAAAAACAAGAAAGAGATGGTTGATAATCACACAGTGGCATGAAGGTTTCTGGGAAGTTGTGTTCTAGGAATGGGCGAATGTTAACCATTCAGGAGTCCAGGATCACAGGGGTAGAAATTTGAGTTCCAGATCAAAGGTAAAAACCGCAATACAAGGGATAAGGTACAGAGGTGATTAGGAAGTGGTAAGGTGGGTTTGGTTCTATCGAGACCAGTTAGAGCCTGTGGTCGCAAGGTGTGAGATGGAAGCTCTAGTGTGCATAATGTCATAAAGATGGCTAGGAAGTAGCATGTTAGGTCTGGGTTAGGCAAGAAAGAGAGACTGCTCACGGTTCAGAAGCCTGTAGTCCCAGAGTAGGGGGTGCAGTTCTGGGTCAGTGGAGGAGGCTGGAGCAAGGGGGCATATGGCCTTCATCTTCCATATACAGGGATGTGGTCTTTGGGAAAGATCTAGTAGAACCTTCTCTGTGTCTATAATTATTTGTTAACAATTATTTGTTAATAATATGCTGTTTATAATATCAACTTTGCTATGACAAACAGCTTCTTGATATCAAATTGAGGACTGAGCAGTGTATCAAATGGCTCACTCAAAATCCCTCTATGCAGACAAAAATGCTTGTATTTTTGGTGAGCATAGAATAGGGGCTCCCACACAAGCTTCTTCTCCAAACACCTTGACTTAGCCTATCATCCAGAGAGCCTCCTTTGTTTCAGTGTTTATGTAAAGACAAGTCACATTGGCACTTGACAAGTGACCTGTGACTCAATGCTGTAGTATCCTATCGACAGTTTTTGACAAACCCTACGGTATCACGTTTGCATAAGTAAGTTTGAAATGCCCTTTCCATTAACTGAGGAGCTCTGCTATTAACTAATTACACTTTGGCTTTTCTACTGCTTTGGCGGCTGTGCTGATGGGGAAGCTATAGCAGACATGGCGGCACTTGACTTTCAGAGGCAAGACTCTCTACTGCTTGTACTATTCTTTCCTACTATTTAAATAAAAACACTTTAAAAATCAAGTTATTTGGGAAATAAAGTAGGCATCATAAAGAGGATACTTGCTGACTCTCTCTATATTTCTTCAGGACCATGTTGTGAGAGAGAAATAACTCAAGTATTTTCACCTGCTGGACCTTAATTTCCTCATCTGCAAAATGAGAGGTGTTGGCTTAGATCCCCTCCCAAGATCTTTTCCAGCTCTAGATGCCATGGATCTGTAAACCTATAATTTTCTCGAACTAGACCTTGGGTGTGTTGTTGCTGTTTATTTGTTTGTTTGCTTTTTTTTTTTTGTCTTGGTGTTAATTTTTAGAGAAGCTGACAGGTTGATTAAAAAGAGCACAGTTCTCTGGCAATAACTCTTGAGTTCTAGTCCTGACCCAAAGGTAAAGTCATTGCAAGGTTGGTCCTCAGAATTTTTGGTTTTTAGCTCTCTCCTTCGCATTCAACTCTCCTCTTTCTAGCCTCAGTACTTAGCAATTTTCCCACCTCTCTTGGAAGATGGTCCCTATCTCCTATTCCATTTCCATAAGAACTTAATCTTTGAACTTTCTTCACTAATCCTGCTCATCCCTTCCAGTCAAAACAAAAGTTACCTATTAAAGGCTTAAGGGGATTATCCTTCCTAGGGCCATTTTCCTTAAAGTAGAAGACCCTGGAAGACTCAGAACATTTTGACAATCACTCTCAGCGAATCTAGTCATCTCAGTGAAATCCAGTGAGTCAATCAGCCTGTGCTACTGCCCTTCTCTCTGATTAGTATTCTTTGTTTTCCTAGCTACCAATCTGTAGCCTCACTCATTCCCAAAGCCAAGTTCAAGTCAAGATTACTTTGAATTATCTCATCTGTATATGCCTTGCTTCCAATTAGATTGTAAGTTCCTACGTGTAGCCTGTTTGTATGTATTTGTTAGCTTACTGTCTCCCTCAAGAGATTGTGAGCTCCTTGAAGGCAGGGACTGCCTTTTGCCTCCTTCAGTATGCCAAGGTTTAGTATAATTTCTTGGCTTAATAAATTCTTATTGGCTAAACAAGTTGGGCTTGTGATGAAATATTATTGTGCTACAAGAAATGGTAACAGAATGGTTTCAGAAAAACCTGGGAAGACTTATATAAATGGATGCAAAGGGAATTGAGCAGAACATTGTATGTAGTAACGCCAATATTGTAAGGATGATCACCTGTGAGAGACTTAGCTACCCCGATCAAGGTAATGATCCAAGGCATTTCCAAAGATTTGTGATGAAAAATGTATCCATCTCCAGACAGAGAGAGCTAATGAATTCTGAGTGTAGATTGAAGCATACTTTAAAAAAAAACAAAACAAAAATTTTCTCATTTTTTGTGGGTTTTTTTGTGGTTTTTTTTTTTTTGCAACATGGCTAGTATGGAAATACGTTTTTGTATGACTTCACATTCTAGTGGATATCAAATTGCTTGCCTCTTCAGCGGTTGGGAAGAGGTGGGAAGGAGGGAGTGAATTTGGAACTCAAAATTGTAAGCAATGAATGTTAATTTTTTTTTTACATATAGTTGGGAAATATTTAACGAAATAAAAAACATTAAAGACAACAGCAGTAACCACAAACATAAATGCTGATTGGCTGATTAATATGAGAATAGGTATAATTTCTTGGTGTAGTAAAAGGAGCATTGAATTTGGGGTCCAGAGATCTAAGCTCAGGTTCTAGCTTTGTCGTTTGCTAGTTCTGTGACTGTGGGTAAGTCATTCTACTTTTCTGATGGTTTCTTTTGGATGGATTCTTTTCTTTTTGGTTTCTTGATCTGTAAAATGGGAATAATAACCTTTTTACTATCTCCCTCAAAGGCAAGTTACAAAAGAACTTTATAAAGTGTAAAACTATGTAAATATGTGCCATTATTCTTGGACCTAGATAAACAATTAGTAGACAATAGTTGTGGATTGCTGTAAAACCCAAAGAAATTAATCTCTATGGGGAGAATTTGATAGACTGGCATGGGAGAGTTTTTTGAATGAAGAGGTCCAACTGGTGTCCCTCAGATTACACTAAGATATGTCCATCTACTCCTGGCTGTGTTTCTGACTCTCTGAACTGTGCTACCCGGACACTAGGCCCTCCTGGATATCCCCACAACATACTTTCCTCCTTCAGTTACCTTTTATATGTTGGCTTCCCTCATTATAATGAAAAAGCTCCCTTGGGGACTATTATTATTTTTCCTTGTTTTTGTATCCCTAGCCCTTAGTTTAGGGCTTGGCACAAAGTAAGAAGAGACAATTCAGAAATGCTTATTACCTGCCTACTTATCAGAGGTCAACTAGTTTGGCCACTTATTTTACAGAAGAAGTAAATGAAAGGTGGACTGACTTTCCTAATTATTTGACCTGAGGTAAGTCACTATGCTTCTGTGTGTCTCAGTTTCCCAGTCAATAAAACTAGGGTAAAGCTTGCTCTATATCATCTCCCAGGGATATAATGAGGATGTGTAAAGATAGCAGACCGGAAAGTGTTTTGGGAAGTAAGAATGTCAAGACACCACTAGTTAAAGTCTTCCATTAAATGCTTTGGCATCTTGAGTGAGCTATGGGGGTTGAGATGCTTTGGTGAAGGTAAACACTTAGAGTTCCTAGTCAGAATCCCTAAATTACAACTAGGGTAGGCCAGCTAGGGCTTTGTCCCAGACACAAATCTTGGTGGGGAGAGCATACTTTCTCCCCATGATGGAAGAGAAATGATCACCTCTGTGCCTTGCAATCTTCTATCATCATGTACTCTTGAGGAGGTTGGGGGAGAAGATAGATCCTGAGAAAAGGGCATGTGAGTGGGGTAGTGGACTGCAAGAGGTAGGGAGAAGCTATCTTCTCTCTTAGTTCCACTGTTAACTACAATCCAATGCTCTTTCCAGGGGTCTGTATATACCATCTCCAGCTCCCATGCTGTTAAGCTGAATTTTCCCCAGGTGTAAGTCATAAACTAATCACTGGATAAGCTATAAAATGTGGTTACATTTAGAAACTGGAAGATGTCTATGAATAACATGTTATCATGGAAAGGTAATGAACGGGATTTGAAGACAGAGAACTTGGGTTCTAATCCCACATTTTACACTCAGTAGCTGTGTGACCTTAGTCAAGTCCCTTCTCCTTTTTTAGACTTTAGTTTCCTCAGTTATAAAATGGGTATAAGTGTGGGCTTGAATTAGATTTTTTTTCTAAGGTCTCTTCCTGGTCTAAGTCTCATGATCCCTTGCAGGTCATCAGAGGCATTAGGAGATTAGGGAAGACTGGAGAGTTAATTAAGGGAAGCAGGGAGGGATTATGTTGTAAAGTGGTATAAAGATGACTGTCCTGAGTTCCAAGTTAAGACTCTGCCACTGACTGTGGAATTGTAGACAAACCACCTAATTTCTCAGCACTCACTTTTTGTATCTGTAAAGTGGATGTGGTTTAGAGTTCTCTTAAGTCTCTTCCTCAGTTCCATATTTTATTTTCATAGTTCATTTTTGTAGAAGTAGGTTGTCCAAGTTGTTGGTCACATAGACTGGATTTGTTTAAACCCAGACTAGGCTCCCTGGCTAGCACCCAGCACCTGCCCCCATTGTCTTTTGGTGGATGTCTAAGGAATATCATTTCAATGTTGTTATTAGCCTACCTTGAAGTCAAACAGAATCAGGAAGTCACAATTGCTATAACAGAGTCTGCAATGCCAAGACCAAGGAATGATGAGTTTGGAATTAGTCCTGTCATTGCTTCCTGCAAGTAGCACAGAAAACTGAGAGATGGCTCCACTACCACTGTTGAATGAAGGAGGAAGTTGGAGTTGTTAGTTCATTCTGGATTGTTTACTCAGGTTTTCTTTATGAGCATTGCAGATCCAACCACACCTAACAAGACTAAAGGACTGTTAGAAATGGCACACTGCATATGCAAATACTAAATAAGCATGTTGTGTGTCTCATTTGGCTCCAGAGAGAGCATCTGGGATGGCAGGTTTAAGCAGTAGGAGAGGGACAAAGAAGTTGAGTGAATCAGACACATTCTTAGCTTTCTTTGCACATGTGTCGATGTCTTGTTATTAGTAAGATGCATGACCCAGCTGAGTTATCTTTTGATCAAGCGATATGAGCCACTGCAATGTAGCCATAATGTAGGCATGCATACACGGAGGACAAGTACTTTGAACACTGTTGGCTTGGTGTAACTGGAGGACTACAGAGGAGGTCACTTCTATAAAGCAAGCAAGCAAATGAGCAAAAGCCTCTATCCCAGGCTGAAGTTCCACCATTAAATCCTGAGTTGGGAGGGCTTGGTGATTTGCCTCTATTAAAATGCAAGTGAGAGGCATTAGAAGGAGGGATAGAGAGCTGGCTTCTGAGTTAGAGGACCTGAGTTCAAATCTCATCTCTGACACATAAGGGCTATGTGACCTTGGAAACACAATTTTACCTTTCAGTGTCCCAGAAGACTCTGTAAGACCATAAACTGCCAAGCAGCAATGGCCAGTCTGCAATAACAGACCAAGGAAATCACGAATAAGTAAAAAAAAAAATCTGTAAACAACTCTGAGATTCCATATTGAGTTATTCTCATTCATACCTTGGTATGAAGAGGTACTTGGATTAAATGCTATAGTGGATAAGAGTTCGGGGCTTGGAGTCAGGAAGGCCTGTGTTCAAATTCTCTCTCTGATACTAGCCATTCAAACATGGGCAAGTAAGTTAGCCTCCCTGAGCCCTGAGGAAACTCCTTAGGACTTACCTACGAGGACAAGCTTGAGATTTTTAGTGGCTTGAGTTCCTAAGATTGAAAACATTCTCCCCCGCCCCGTCCCAATTCCAATTTGGGTGAATGCATTTTTTGGCTCTTTTTCTGAGAGCAGGGTTGAACTAAAATAGCTATTATAACAGAAGCACTGGACATTTGGGTGAGAAAGATATCAAAAGGATTATAGAGTCATAGATTTTGAGTTGGAAGGTTATTTTAGAGGTCATTTAGTCTAACCTCTCATTTCACAGAAGAAACTGAGATTCAGATTTACCTCAGGTCACACAGCTATTAAGAGGCCGGAGCATGATCAGAACTCGGGTCCTGTGACTCAGCCATCCCTCTTCCCCACACAATGACTGAAGACAAAAAAGGCAGAGAGAGGGAAGGCGTTGAAGACTAGCCTGGTGACTTTTGCAGCTGTGCCTTGGGCTGGGTCTATACGCATCCATCCTTCATGTAGCCAGGTGTGTGTGGTGGTGTATTGCTTTATACATTTGGGTAGAATCTTTTTTGAAATCCACTGAACTTCTTAGGTTAAGTCTTCCCGGAAGCTCTGTCCTGACTCCTTAGAGAGAACTCATGCAAAATGGGGGCAGAGAAGGAGGTGAAAGGAAGATTTGAGCTTTGGTCCCAGGGCTCCTACAGAGCCAGATTTCCGGAAGAGGTCAAGTTCTCTTGTTTGGCCCCTGAGCCAGGTCTGAATTTGCGTACACTACCTCTGGTAGTCGCGACTTGGCTATCCCTGCTAAGTTTCTTTTCTTTAGCAACATATAACCCCCTTTTTCTAGTTCGCTAACCTCAGTGGTAGCTCTCACCATGTTAAACAACGGTCTGATTTGGCATGGAAAAAAGCAGTCAATTGTTTCCTTTAAATCTTAATGTTTTAGGCCCCGGGAACATTGCAAGTAACTCTATTTAATGAGAAGACTTCTGGTGAAACGTAGGTAAGATCTTAAAGACTTTAATTGCTCCCTGGGGAAAGCTGTCAGGGTTAAATAACCACATTCCAGTTGTGTACTGAAAGCAGAGTGCAAAAACAAAGGCAAAAGTGTAACAGCGGACTGAACCAGAAGAAGTCACAGAACCTGGTGGATGAAGCTTCTGAGAATCTGCAGAACGGTTTGCTCTGGAGGGGAGATCCGTCCATTTCCTCTTCTGCTCGGCCTGCCAAATGAGAGCAATGCCCCCCAAAACCTCAAACCAAGGACCTGTTTTCTGGATCCCATTGACGTGTTCAGACTGTAGCTCTCTTTCTTTCCCACTTTTTTCTGTCTATTCTTTCCCAATGCCCAAATTCTCTTCTCCTCCCTTCCTTCCATTGGACTCTGCTATTGTTAAAAAGGGGAAACCTTTCCTGTTACTTTTTCTTACCCACTTTTCATTCCAGTCAACTGTGTCTGCCTGTTCTTCCTCGGTAACATGATGTTACAGCTCCTGACTCACGCCTTGCCCAGGATCTAGTTCAACTGTCTTACGTTCCTGATGAAGAAAGTAGAGTCCAGAGAGGTTTAGTTACTTGTCTGAGCTTGGGCAGATAGAATGGGATAGAGATAAAATTCGAACCACTATCCTTTGTTTTCGGAGCCACCTTTCCCCCTTTTTTCCTCTTACAATTCCTAGCTTCCTTCAAAGTTTAGCTCAAGTACTATCTCCTACAAGAATCTTTCCTTGACTCCACCTCCCTTAATAATGCTTTATATAAGAAATTAATCTGTATTTACCTTGTATATATTTTAAATTTACTTTTATGTGTATACGTTGTTTTTCTCCAATAAAATTTAAGCTCTTTGGGGTCGGAAGGAAGGATGGAAACAAGGATTTATTAAGCACATACTGCATACAAAGGATCATACACATATCTCATTTGATCCTCACAAGAACTCTAGGAGACAGATTATCCCCATTTTACAGGTGAGGAAACTGAGGCAGACAGAAGTTTAGTGATTTGCCCAGTGTCATGTAACTAGTAAGTGTCTGAGGTAAAATTTGAACTCAGGTCTTCCTGACTCCAGGCCCAGAATCCACTGTGCCACCAGGTGCCAAGGGATCCTATCAATTTTTGAATCTGTATCCCCAGAGCCTAGCCCAGTGACTTGTTGAATAAATGAAAAGGATAACACACCCATCATAAGTTCTTCCTATCACGTAGTAAGGGAGAGCCATTGCACTTTTCCAAGAACACCAAGTTTTTAATTTTCCCCATGGCTCTAATCACAGCAGCACAGATTTCCAGGTGAAAAGGATTTGAACAATCATTTAATCCACTTTACAGATGAGAAAATTGAATATCCAGGAGGTGGAATGGCTTGCCCAAGGTCACTGAAGTAGTAGTAAGGAGCAAAGGCAGAATTTGAACTTAGATCCTTTGACTCCAAATTCACATCATAATAGAAGTGAATTCCAGAATAAAACCAAATTGGGTGTTTATTTCAAAGTTGCACAATTTAGAAAGTAACTCAAAAATATACCTCTCACACAAGTAAAAAAAGTCTAAAAAATTTAGAAATCACGACAAATATTATCAGTTGAATGTGAAACTGGTTGGGAGCATGTCAATGTAATTAAATATAAAAAGAGATTTCAAGTGAACAAAGAACAGTCATTGTCACAAGTTCAAGAACATCTCTAAAAAAATGACTTAAAATTAGTCCCACTTAGAACCGTCCCTGTAGTACACACACCACTCTGTCTCTGGATCAAGAGGTGCCTCAGGAGAGGGGCACTGATTTTCTGTAATCCAAGGCCTTCCAATGTCCTCCCTCCTCCTCTTCTCCTAAGGAGTTGTCTTCTGTCACACTTGCTGCCACGTCTGATTCAGGGCCCGTAGGAGTTTCTCAGGGTTGACATCTGCCTCCCTCCAGTAGGGCCAACTGTCTGTGACCCTGCATAGCTGGGTTTGGAAGGGCCTGCCCCCAGAATGAAGTGAGAAAAATGGAAAAAATGACAGGCCACAGTTGAGCCCAAGACAATTCCGTTTTCTCTTGATGCGACTTAGGCCTGAATTGGGAAGTATTTGGCTGACGGAGAGGGCAGATAAACGTTAAGGATTTGATGTAATCCCAGACCTCAAACTTGTAACTTAGCTTGACCTTTCCATCAGGTTCTTTTATGCAATACTGCTGGACATTTAGTAACGAGAAAGGAAATGGAGGGAGGATATCAGTTCAACCATATGTCAACTCTGGGATATAAAATGACAGGAAAGAAAGAACGGAGACTTGCATCCAGTCAGGGACCAGAAGCACAACAAAACGTTCTCTAAACCTAAAGCACGTGTGTGCCTTATAGGGCTGATGTGGGTGATCACATTCCACTGTAGGACAGAAAGGGGGTAAGTGTGTGCATATGGAAATGAGGAAATGGCTTGGGCTGAGGAAGTGCTTTGACTGATTAGAGGTCTAAGCAGAGTCACTACAGTATAAGCATGAAGATCAAAATTCAATTTGCAATAATCACAATGGTCCCTTGGATTATTTCCACCCCCAAAGAACACAAAGTACTCTCAATTCTACTGACCTCATTTATCCTCAGTAACATTATTGACTTCAAAATACTTTCAAATCCATTTTCATAACAATATTTTCAAGTAGGCAGGGCACCCTGTAATATCCTGCCTCCCTATCCCTACCTCTGACAGATAAGATTCCCGGGGCACTGAGAAATGACTTTCCTGACCATGGCCCTGATTTCCTATGGCTCCCTATTGACTCTAGGATAATTAGATTGTCTTTTGTCTCTGTTCTTACCTAGCTTTTAATTGCCAAATGGGCTTTGCCTCACAAAATGCAGACCTGGGAAAGACCTTAGCTTACAAAGACCAAGGTCTCCCACTGCATCTGGGGCCATCTCTGGTCGTCCTGACCTATGTCTCACCATTGGATCTGGTGACTCTGGAGGAAAGAGTGAGGTTGAAGACTGCACAGTCCTGCTTCCCTTAAATCCAACTCTCTTGCAAGTCTAGACATCACCCTCCTGATGTCTTTGGACCTCTTTGAGAATGAAAGGCAACCAACAACAAACACTAATTGCCTCTAAGATAAGACATAAATTCCTTGACTGGACTATTATCTACATTCTCAATGTTATTTTGTTCTATTTCCCTTCCCAAATTCTAGATTCCCACCAAATGAAACTACTTAAGATGACCTTATACCTCTTTGAATTGGCACCTATAGTTCCCATGCCTGAAGATGCTTTTCTCTCTTTTCTACCTTTTAGTATCATTTTCTTCCTTCAAGGCTCAACTTGGGAACCACTTGCTCCATGAACATTTCCCTAATTTTGCTACTTGTTAGTGCGGTCTTCCTCCTCCATCTATCATATATTGACTTGTTTATGTACTTCTATCTCTTCAATAGAATGTAAGCTTCCTGAGGAAGGCATTATTTCCCTTTTTGTCTTCCTAGTGCAGTATTGCAGTAGTAAGGACATATAAGATGTTTGTTAAACTGGTGAAATTAATTGCCTAAGGTCACTCAGCTAACAAGTAGAAGAGCCAAGACCAGAACTCTCTTGCTTCCAGTGCCATGCTCTTGCTACTGGGCCATATTAAGTCTAATATAACACATAGCATGTTGCACTCCCTAGGAGGGGGGTAGTGAGACTAGAGAGATAGCTGGGGGTTAGGTTATAAAGGGCTTTAAAAGCTAAACAAAGCATTTTATATTTGATGCTAGAAGTAATAGAAAGAAACTGGAGTTGATTGAATAGGGGGTTGCTATGGTCAAATATACACTTAATGATAATCACTTTGACAACCCTGGATGATAGATTGGAGTAGGGAGAGATTTGAGACAGGGAGAAGAATTAGGAGGCTGTTAGAGTGATCTGGGTGAGAGGTGGTACCCTAAGGTGGTAGCTGTGGAAAAAGAGAGGACTGAGAAATATTGTGGAGACAGAAATGGCAAGATTTGGCAATTGATTAAATACATGATGTAAGGAAGAATGAGGAGCTGAGGATTGTACCAGAGCAGCTAGATGGCACCATAGTGCATAAAACACTGGACCTGGAGTCAGGAAGGCTCATCTTCCTGAGTTCAAATCTAACCTCAGTCACTTACTGGCTGTGTGACCCTGGGCAAGTCACTTCATCGTGTTTGCCTCAGTTTCCTATAAAATGAGTCAGAGAAGGAAATGGTAAACCACTCCAATTTCTTTGCCAATGGAGTCAGTCAGACACAACTGAACAACATGAACCTGGGAGATTGGAAGGATGGTGATGTCTTTAACAGACATAGGGAAGTTTGAGAGAGGGCAGTGTTTGGGTTAAAGAATTCAGTTATGAATATGTTGGGTTTGAGATGTCCCTGAGATATCTAGTGTGAAATGTCCAATAGGCAGTCAGTGATATGGTACTGAAGTCCAGGAGAGAGACTGAGGTTAGATATATAAATCTGTGATTCATGAGGGCAGTGAAGATTATACTGATGTATGTTAGAGAGAATATACTATAGACTAAGCAAGAGGGAATGCATATTGAAAGAAGACAAGGGGACCTAGGACAGACTGGGGATCTCCTCCCTGCACCCACACATCCTAGCTAGGATATAAGACATAGATGATGAACTAACAAAGGAGACAGAACTAGGAGGAGATCCAGGATAGGGAGTGCCACTAAATGACTACTATAGAAAGGGCTTTTAGACCAAAAAGAGGTTC
>CM053769.1:175892069-175933202 GCA_028658325.1 Potorous gilbertii
TGTAAAATATCTGCCCTACTTACCCCACAGAATGTTTCTGATGATTAAGGATAATGAAAGCACTTTGGACTCTCATAAAGACACTCTTGTCATAAATCACAGTTACACATTGTTACTGCTTGCAAAGGAGTGAGAAACAGCAATGCTACTCATTGTTCCTTTCCCCTTCCTGGTATATACATACACACACACGCACGCACGCACGCACATGTTGGAAATCAAGAGGACCTGAGTTCAACTCTTCTCTCTGACATTAACTAGCTGTGTGATGCCGGTTATGTCACTTAACCTCTTTTTGCCTCAGTTTCCTCACCTGTAAAATGTAGGTAATAATAGCACCTGCTTCCCAGAATTGTGAGAATAAAGTGAGACAATGTCTATATAGCACTTTGTAGACTTTAAAGTGTTGTAATTGCTATACCAGGAAAGTCAAGGAAATTGAAAAGCAGAATGACGTTGTGGACGAGTGATGGACATGAGTCAGGAAGATGCAGATTTGAATCCCCACCTTAGACAAATACGAGCTGGGTGATCCAAGGTAAGTCATTATCTTAGTTAATAGCACCTACCTTAATATTAAAGTTAATAGCACCTACCTTATAGGGTTGCTATGAGGGTCAAAGGAAAAAAATGCTTTGTATCATATTAAAACACTTTGCTGATTTAATCATTTAATGATGAACTCATTGCAAAGCTTATTCCCCAAAATAATTTAAACTCCCTGAGGGCAGGGACGACTACTTCACTTTTGTATTTGCACCTGCAGCCTAGAACAATACCTGGGCACATAGTAGACTCTGAATAAATGCTTGTAAAATTGAATTGAATTGGAAGGTCTATATAAATGTCAGCTTGTATTCTGTTTTACTGCTTGCTTAATAAATAATTGCTGAACATTGAATTAGGGAGGCATTGGGAAACTCACAAGGCAAAGGGATTTTTTTTAGTTCTCCCTAAGAGAGATCAGATTCTGGCAGATTTAAGACGAGTCAGATCTTCCCACTTGTAGAAAATATGAGTGACTTTGAAAGCTAAGGAAACCAGCTTGAGGCCTCTTAAGAAGGCTTACTATTACTATTAATATCTTATTACATTTCACCATTTCCTTGTTCTTGTCTTCCTTTATGAAGTATTTGTTTTTTGGATGTATATATATGTGTGTGTGTGTGTGTGTATGTGTGTGTGTGTGTGTGTGTTTAGGCTGTGCAAAAATACAAAATCGGCAATAGTCATGTAAGCAAGGCTAAATTTCATCCTAGGGAAGGATTTTTCTTTCAAAGTTGAAAATTGATTCCTTTACCCTACCTCTTTTATTTAAAAAAAAAAAGCAATACACTAACAAATATTATTGAACACCTACACTGAGTTCTCCAATATACCAGAAGATGCTATCAAGGGTACCAAGAAATATAAGCTCTACTCCTCATTCCAAGGAGGTCACAGTCTAACTGAGGTGATCAGAGCTGGAATGGACCTTAGCGGAGGTGGGAAAAATGTAGACTCAAGGCCACATGTGCCCTTCTTGGTCTTTGGGTGCAGCCTTTAGACTGAATCCAAGTTTTACAGAACAAATCCTTTTGTTAAACGAAATTTGTTCTATGAAGTTTGGATCCAGTCAAAGGGCCCCACTTGAGGACCAAAAGGGCCACATGTACCCTCAAAGTCACAGGTTTCCCCACCCCTACCTTAGAGGCTATTTACAGATAAAGAAACCAAAGCACAATGGAGATTAAATGACTTACTTAAGGTCACACAACTAACAAGTGCTGGAGGATTCAAACCAGGTATTCCTGGATTCTATCCACCATATTGTAAACCATATGCTGTATAAAAGGAAGCTAACAATGTAAGGTAATAGACTAAATGCCAAAGGAATGGCAGAATCTATTAGGTACAATATGAATTCAGGGGAAGAATAATAATTGACATTCATACAATACTTGAAAGTCAGAAATACACTACATATGCATTCCCTCATTTGAGCCTCTCCACAACCCTGTGAGGCTAAAATATTACAGATAGTATAATCTCTACTTTACAGAGGAGGCTAAGGAAAGTTAAATGACTTGTCTATGGTTTCACAGCTAAGGAGAGATTTGAAATTAGGTCTTCCTGACTCTACTATACCACATTGGCCCTCTGGTCAGGGGTCATCAGAGAAGGTTTCATGGAAGAAATGGTCTGTGGGCATAAATATCTCCTAAGCATCTCTGGAATTCGGTGGGGGAGGGGGGGTGCTCAGGACAGGAGTGATCTCCCTTGGTGACCTATTGATTTTGTGATAAACAAAGGGTCCCTTTCTGCTAGACAGCTAGAGAGTCCTAGAATATAAACCCACTCATTGGGAACAGAATAAGCTCTCAAAGTACTGAATTAGTTGCAAAAAGGAGAGCCATTAGAAAGAAACTAAAACCAAAAAATATAGCCTCCTTTTTTGAGTCATAGACACCTTTGATACCTTTACATTCTATCCCTCCAGTGAAGCTTAAGGACTCCCTTCTCAGAACTGTGTTGGGATTTTGGCCAGGGCGGGGGTGGGGGGTGGGGGGGGGGGTGGGGGTGGGGGGGTGGGTAAGTCATTTATTTATCTTTTGCATACAGAAAATTGGGAGTAAACAGGAAGGAAGTGAAGTCAATTTGTAGAATTTTTCCCTTCAGGTCTGGTTGGGGCAAGCTGGTTTTAGAACATATTAGAGACTGTGTTTACTGCTTTTTAAAGGCATAAAATGATGCATAGGATGACAAAGGAAACCAATTACATTGAAATAAAGTTATCAAAAAGAGTGGTTTAAAAAAAACCACCCATGTTCACAGATCCCAGGTTAAGAATCCTGTGTTAGAGCTATAAGGTCTAATCCTAGCAATCTTCTATCTTCTCTGGCATTGAAGCCAAACTCATGCCTCTCTCTTTCTTTTCTAGACAGAAGTATTTACTGAGATAAGTTAAAAGAAATGCTTCAAAAGAGTCACTCTCATCTAAGGACACCTAGAAGGAACTGAGTTATCTATTCTAGGGGATAAATATAGGATAGTGGGAGAAAGACTACCCAAAGCAAACGATCCTTAGTGCAGTGGTGACATTCCAGCTTTGTCACTGTATTAGCTGAGTGGCCTCGGCTAGGTCCCCTCTCTAGGTTTCAACTTCCTCACCCATTAAATGATGGGTTAGGCCTTAAAAACTCTTTTTTAGCTTTAATATTCTATGGCTTCAGTGAGATCAGGAAGAAAAACCTGGAAAAAGAGAGGAGGAGGGAATTTGTTGTGATTTTTTTTAACCTTTTTATAACTGAGATATAACAGAGTAGATCCAGGGTCTGTTTTTCCTTTGTCTTTGTGCATGGTGCCTGGCACATGATGTTTGATAAATGTTTGTTGACTGATTGATATCCCCTTGCCTTTACATAAGCACACATTAAAAAAAAAGCCACTCAGATTATAATCTTTTTATTTTTAAAAGATATATAGAAATGAAGGATTTCCTCTTTCCTCTTCAGCCTCTTAGATCTCTGGACTAGATCTCTTTTCAAGATGAATTTATGATTCTAGAAAGGAAGCCCTTCAGAGAAGAGAAAGGGACAGGTAGATAAGTAAGGTGCAGGGGGGAAAAAAAGTATCCTGTAAATTAACCAGCAATTGAAAATGCTTCAGCCTTTGCGGAGGGAAGGAGCTATGACTGAAAAACACTGCCCAGTATGGCAGACTTTTCTGTCAGGTTCGATTAGATTTACTGAACATTTTTTTCTTCCTCTCTTATTCTTTGCTATAAGAGATGGATTTCTGGGAAGGGAAAGGAAGAGGCATAATTGAGAAACACAGATGAAGGAAGAATAGAATCTAACAATAACATGCATTAAAACAAGAGCAAAAGACTGTAAAAATTATAAATAACTACTAGGCTATTTCTCTCCACCACCCCACCTCCACCCTCAAGGACTGTTCCTCAAGAAAAGATCATAGCCTCTCACCATTGGGCTCCAGTCAGGGAACACTTTGCCTGTCATTCCATTTGGACCTGAGGAATATTTCCCAGGTGTATCTTATGGGGTTGTTTCACTGGCTATCAGGACTGAAGGTTTGATCCAGAATGCTGATCTGTTTCCCCAGGGGCCTTCCTTGGCTGGGGCTCTTCACTCGCTGGTATGTGAAAACTTTTAACTGTTACACTCTATGCTACCAGCTAAGCCTGAAAACTTTTGCACCATGAGAGCTCTAATGTCACTTGCAGATGTAAAATCTTTGGGGAGAAACTGAACTTCCTAAAGGGATGTCAGCACCTGGGAACTCTGGCCTCCTATCCCCTGTGTTTATGATTTCATTGCCAGCACTTTTCCTCCAAGCAGACCCATGCAGAAATCTTTGGCTCTCTAGTGCATTGTTACCAATAGAGAAGGAAGAAGAAGGTGTTCCAGGGCATGAAGATGGAGGGGGCACATGCAATACTTCAGATGGCATGCTGGAGATTTCCTCTGAACGCTTCAACCATGTGAGAACTACAGAAAAGAGCTGAACCCAGTTGGAGGTCATTTATAGCTCTCACACTGACTTTCCTTTGGCATTCTCTGTTATGCAGTGGCTGGGAAAGCATGAAAGCAAAAACCCAGGCATGTCCTGGAGGAACCCTCTAGGGGCCTGGCACCAGTCTGGAGGCAGGGGCTGTATCTTGGGTATGGGACTGGTTGCTCAGTCCTTGAGTGCGATGATCCGGTACCCATATCTTGCGGCCTTGAGCCTGCAACCAGAGACTATACTAAAGCTGAAACACAGAGGACGTCAAAATGGATACTGGATGATGGTGATAAATGCAATGATTAAATCTTAGAGCTGTACATCTGACCTTCATCAGCTGAACTCAATTCTCCCATCCTCTAAGAAAGGTTGTCAAAAGGTCAAGCAGTAGTCCCAGGAAGGGTCCTTTAGGTGACCTCCAACCAATAAAGACCGAGTTAGCTTCTGCCTTACGGCCACTTTTCTGGGTGCTTAATATGTCCGCAGCTGGCTGACATCAGCAACCAATTGTACAAGACACCATAGAAGCATAGATTTTCAGTTGTAACTTAGCAGTCCAACACATACTTCAAAAAGAATGTTTTCCATAAAATACCTGGTGATCTCACGAACTCCCATAGATTCGATAACCATCTTTATGTGGAAGATTGTCCAATCTATTTATTCTACCCCAGCTTCTCTACTGACCTCCACCCTTGCATCTCCATCTATCTTTCAAACACCACAAACCAGATGGCCAGTAAACAACATATTCAAAATGAAGCTCATTATCTTTTTCCTCTAAATGTCTCTCCCCTTATACCTTCTTTATTGAGGTACAGGGCAACCCTATCCTCTCGGACCAACCAACCCTATCAGGTTCTGAACATAGAAATCATCCTGGTTTTCTCACTGTCTCTCACCGGCCATATCCCAGCCATGATTTCACTTTTGCAACATCTCTCGAATCTGTTCCCTTCCTTCATTGGGCACTGCTACCCCTCTAATCCTCTGCCTCAAGATTCTCCTCACTCCACTCCATCCTCCGTTGAGTTACCAAAGTGATCCAACTAAATCACATCTCTGACCAGGTCACTCCCCTACTCAATAAACTGTACTAGCTCAACCTGGCCTCCAGGATCAAAAATAAAATGCTTGGCATGGCATTCAAAGCCCTTTATAATATAGCCCCATCCTACCTTTCCAGTCTTCCTTTATCTTACTCCCCAATACATACTCTAATCCAGCTTATCTGGACTGCTGGTTATTCCACAAATAAGGCACTCTATCTCTTGACCCAGGACATTTTCTCTGGATGCTGCCCCAGCCTGGAATGCTTTTCATCAGTCACCCTGAACTGGGATGCTAGAGTTCAAGTATAATGTTCCTCAAGTTCTAGGTCTCAAATCCTAGTGAGTAGAAAATAGATTGATTTCCACTGGGTGTGTCAGAGACATAAGTTAATAACAGAGCTGATTCTCTCAAATCAGTGCCTTCCTTCCTCATTCCAGACTTTTCCCATCTCATTTTTTTCTCAAATCACATACAAAAGGCCAATGGAAAACCAAATTCTCCCAATCTCAGGTGATACAGGAGATAGAAATGGTATTACACTGTTCAATATAACAGTCACAAACAGGTAGGGGGGTGAAAGGAGAGATATGTAATCATTGTTCTGTCGCAAGGACCAGCAGCCTCTAAGAGGAGATACCCCTTCAGATGTTAGGGTTTGATAATCAAGGTACAGATGGCCAGGAGGAGGGCAGAGGGATTGGATCTTTTCTTCCCTATTTTCAATACACATGCTTTTCTCTAGAATTAAATTTCCCATTCCAGGAGCCAGTCTCACAAGGAGGCATTCCTCAGCTTTCAAAATCAACCCAATTGCCTGATACAGCTTCATTACTTTCTGTCTTGAAGCCCTTTCCATCTTCAAAAGTCCCCTTTTTAAAATGCAAATACCTCTGGGAAGGGTCTACTCCTTAAACTCAAATGAGATAATGTATGGCTTTGCAAATGCTCTGATATATAAATGTCAGCTATTATTAAACTTATCAACTAGCACCTTAATTATCGGTTAATGCCTGAGCAGGGATTAGTTGACAGCTAGAGCAGGAATGGGACAAAAGATGAGTAGTGAGGAGGGCATTTGAGGGAGAAAGGGAGGCAGAAAGAGGAAAAAGGAGAGGAGAGTCATTAAGATGGAAAGGAGAATTAACAAGGAACTGAGAGGCTACCAAAGCAAACTTAATCTAGTTTATAATCATGTGTTGTATAGTACCTGGCCATATCAACAACAATCATCCCATATGCCACCTACATGCCAAAGACGGAGAGGCAATGTGGGCCAATAGATAAGACGTTGGTCTTAGCATTGCCAAGTGTTTAGTTCCTTTCTCCAATACTTACTCTAGTAGCCATATGATCACTGGCACGTTGCTTAACTTCCTTGGTTTTCAATTTCCTCTTCAATTACAATGAGGATAATACTGTCTTTTCTAGTTCACATGATTTTTTAAATGAAATTTATATTTTAAATGAATATACAGTTGCAATATTCATTACTATTATTTTAAATATTGCAGGTTGTCCCCCCCACTTACAATGACTTAATCTGGAAGCTCCAGGGATTCCCTATTGGATATAGGACCAAATATAAATTTCTCTGTTTGGCACAAATAATCTATAAATTCCTGTTAAACCCCTTAACAATCTGGCTCCATTCTACCTTCCCCTATGTTAGTACATGTCTAGTGACACCACATGATCCAGCCAAACTGGCCTATGTTTTTCATCATAGACTGACATTCCATCTCCTACCTTGTGCCTTTGCCTAGGCTAGTACCCATGCCTGGGATACTCTGCCTCCTCCCCTTAATCTCTTAGAATCTCTTGTTTAGTCATATCCAACTCTTCATTATCCCAAATGGAGATCATGGCAAAGATACTGTAATGGTTTGTCATTTCCTTCTTGGGCTCATTTCACAGATGAGGAAAATGAGGCAAACACAGTTGAGTGACTTCCTCAGGGTCACATAGCCAGTATGTGTCTGAGGTCAGATTTGAATTCAGGACTCCAATTCCAGGTCTGGCACTCTATTCACTGAGCTACCTAACTGCCCAAGAATTCTCACCCCTTTTAAAACTCATCTCAAGTGCCACCTTCTACAAGAGGCCATTCCTGATTCACCAAACTTTCTATCCAGCTGCTAGTGCCTCTCTACGCCCCCCAAATTACTTTGTATTTATTTTTAAATATATTTTGTCTACTTTTATGTTCATCTACTTTTATTCCTTCAAAAAAATTGAACTCTTTGAGGACAGAGACTGCTTCATTTTTTTGTATTGGTATCCCCAGTGCCTAGTACAGTACCTGACACATAGTAGATACTTAATTAATGTCAGTTGATTGATAGATCAACAGGAATCCTTGACTTTAATTGCTGTACACAATCCAATTCTACCCTTTGTGTCAATGGGCAGCTGAAACAACTGGATACTCAGGCTCTGAGAAACAGAGCACCAAGGGAACTTTGTCAGAGAGAGAAAAACTTCACCTCACCAGCTCTTTCACTAATCCCCACCAAGGTCCTATCTTGACTACCACCAGACATAACCACACAAACAGTAAATGGTGCCCTTTGAAAATTAATGTCTCCCTTGTTGCACCAGAATCCAAACTCAAAGTCAACAATGCTTCCCTCATTGGTAGAAGGATAGCCAATGAGGACAAAATCAATCCACAAGGGCAAGAATCGATTCAGACATATACAAATGTATCCACCATCTATTTCAGAAGGTGGAGGGATTGGGGATGAGTCTTTCTTCTCTTCATTGAGTTATTTGTTCCAACAATGTACTTCTCCACTGCTCAAACCTGAAAAGAACCCCAAGTGACAAGAAGTTGCAGTCATACAGGAGAGTTTGGGGACACACTACTACTTCATTTCAATTCAATAAATATATTAAGCCTATTTATCCCGTAAGTTCCCAAAGTGGGCAATACTGACCCCTGTGGGTGCTAGAATGATTCAGGGGGCAGTAGTAGCCTTGGGTGCAATTGGGGAGCATTGAATAAAAATAAGGTTGTGGTGGAAGCATAAGAAGAAAAGAGAAAATAATTTTGAAAAACCTTTTGTATGTTTCATCCTATTAAGTAACAGAGTTAAAGTTGTAGTGCTTACATTATTTTCCAAATGAACACTCAAAATGCAAGTTATAACCTGTCAGTGGTCAAATCCACCAGCAGGTTTTAACAAGTAAGTGTTGGCTGGAGAGCATGTTGCGCGTTGTCAGAAGATCCAGCAAGCATTGTTAGGAATATATGTGCATAATGACTTATTTACAATATGATACTATATGGTTACATGATGCAATATTGCATCATCAAAATTTCAATCAGGAAAAAATCCACAAATTTACAATAAATTAGTAAATTTAAGATATGTCATTTTTTAAAAAATATTTTAAATGATGCAAATTTCAAAAAAAAACCCAAACTATTAAAGAGTTAAAGAAAGTAGATTTCCAGGGGGCACTGAGCAAGTTTTTTTCTTTTTGTAATGGGGGTGGTAGGCCAAATAAGTTTGGGAACCTCTAATCTATTATCTGCAAGCACAGTGCTTGATACTAAGTATACCATATACTCAAATGAATTTGGAATCTCATTCATATGGATAGTCCCTCTAATGGGAATGATTCTAGCTCATGCATGCCTGACCATCCTGCTGGCCCAATCCCCACATATGTTTACTACAAGGAGTTCACCCTTCTCACTATCTTTTAATGTTCTGAGGATACCAGTGGAACACATGAACTGTCCATTGACTATCCCTCTTTCTTGCCATGATCCTTCTTTCAATTATATATTTCTTTGATTATTTCAATTACATATTTTTTATATGACCTCCTTTATAGCAATTCTCCTTTCTTTAGTTGTTACAAGTTGTGACCTGTTCACAATGACCACAACCTTCTTCAATACCTTCTGAGTGATACATCTTTCACAAATCTTAGATTTTTTAAAAAATTGAATCAATTAAATAATTGGTGATATTTAAGGAAATTGATTTAAAGCCAGTGCTGCCTAAACTATATAAACTCAGAGTGGGTAAGCAAGCAAGTTGTCTGGGTCTGGGAGTCACACAATGACACCTGGCATTAAAAATATGGGCCTTTGTTTCTATGTGAAGCTGGGAGTCATTAAAGGAAATAAAAATTATTTTCAGTCGCCAATCAATCCACATTCTTAAACACCTACTGTGTGTCAGGGACTGTGCTAAGTACTGGGGATACAAAAAGAAGCAAAAGAGAGCCTTTGATCATAAGGAGTGTTTACAATCTGATGGAAGAGACAACATGCAAACCAATATAGGCAAAGCAAGCTAATATACAGGATAAAGAGAAAATAATCACCAGAGGAAAGGCATTAAAATCTCAAGGGGTTGGAGAAGGCTTTCCCAAAGGCAAGCCAGCCTGCTCTTACCTTCTGTTTTAATTCTGGCTCAGACTCTGTCAATTTGAACTCTTGTCTCTGTAGGGCACTTGAAATATAATGGCCAACAAGAAAAAGGAAAAGGGAAGCAGTTCTTGCCTTCAACGAGCTTATATTCTACTGAGGAAAGGGGAAAAGGAGATGGAACATGTTACAAATACCAAGTCCCAAAGAGGCTTCCCAGTTCCTTTCCTGTTCAGTCTCCTTTATTTGAGGTGGCAAAGGGATGTTTCTAGATCCAAGCTATCCTTTTATTCACTCTTTAGGGGCTACTTCCTTTCAATCCGTCTCTCCCATTATTACACATTCCTTTGTGCTTAAAAAAAAACCCACTATGATTTATGAAAGATGTCACTTGATAGGTTTTCCTGTGTCTGACTGGATCTTCTTCTAAAGTGCTTCTCAGTAGGCAGCCTCTAACTCCCCTTTGATTACCATGTGATTAGTTTGTTCAGCTGATAGCCTTTCTTCTCTAAGATACTCATTGTGTCTTCTGTCTCCTATGCAGTTCTTAAGAATTTAAATGAGCCATTTTATTTCTCCCTTCAAGCCCAGAATGGAGCCCCAAATCCGGCCCCACCCTTCTGTTTTCCCATTTAGCCTGGCTAATAAACAGCTGCCTGAGTTTCCGAGGGCCCCCATCGAATAGAGAATTTTATGTTGTTCCTGACGTGGTTTGTTGTACCTCCCACAAGACTAAATGCTGCTAAAGATTGAAAGACAGTGACATAAATGTCAGGGAAACGCCTCACTGGTGTCAGGCCTAATTAGACACTTGCACTTGGGGGACAAACACCCGTATCATAAAACTCAGAGCTCATCATCTTCCAGCTCATAACTTCAGGACATGCCACACACACACACACACACACACACACACACACACACACATACACTTATACACACATGCACATACACAAACATATACACACATACACACGCAACTCCAGAAATAAGATTAAGAGAGGATATTTTATAGCAATCTAACTCAGATGATGAACCAGATGTGAATGTTATTTTAAATGTCCTTCTTAAGCTAGGATGTCTGAAAATGTCTCCTCGGTGCTAGAGATATGTACACATCTTGTATTTATGTCACTGCCAGTGTTCAGGGCAACAAATCTTTGAGTAACTGCAACTCATGGTGTGGTAGAAAGAATGCTGGATTTGGGGTCTGAGGAATGGAGTTTGAATGTATCCTCCTCACCCGGAAGATGTTGAGAAGGCCATGCTTAATATGGCTGATCATCAGTTTCCTCATATGCAAAATGAGGCAAGGGGACTAGACAATTTTGAATGATCTAAATCTGTGATACTATCTGACATTGTAAAAGATGCAGTTGGAGTCTTCTACTTGTAGAGAAGTATAAACCATAGTTCTTCTTCTCAAGAAACTTTTTAAAAATTGGGGAGAAAAGACAACACACAAGGAAGAGTTAGGAATTAATACAATGCAGTACATTATAAAATGATGAATTGACTATAACCAAATTTTGAAATGCTTACATGGTACAATCAGCATGTATTGTCGGAGATCAAAGATAGACAAACTATATTGGTTAGAATTATCTACTTTATGGAGGATGTGACGTGACATATCAGCAGTCTGCAAAATGTTTAACAACTAGCTTGGGGGAGGGGAGGAGGTATGGGAATGTAGTCACAACACATTTTTAATGTGCATTTAATCTGCATTATTAATATTATCTCCATCATAGTCTGAAGTCTAGACAATCAAGCAAATTAATAAATCAAACATTGATCATAGTGTTTACCAATTTCCAAGGTATAAATGACAACACTAAAAATTTAACGATAGGATCACATGATTTAGTACTCACCTGAACTCAGCCCTTAAAGGACTGGAAAAAAAAACCTATAGATACTCTTTTATAAATAGGGCTAAATTGTTCTAGAAGTCCTTTTTTTTCAAGTCTAATTTGCAAGTCTAATAGGTCAATTTCTATTTGTGGATTGCATTGAGACAGCTAGGTTGTACAGGGAATAGAGCACTGAACATGGAGTTCAGAGGAGCTGAGTTTGAATCCTGCCTCAGCTGTATGAACCTAGGCAAATCATTAAACCTTTCAGTCTCAGTTTTCTCCTCTATAAAATAATAAGGGCACCTACCTACCTACCTTCCAGGGTTGACGTGAGAATCAAATGAGATACGAGATATGAAAGTGCTTTGTAAGTCCTTAAGCATTATATCAATGTGAACTGCTATTACTTCTCTCTTTTTTTGCCCAAATACTATAAAAGTTAGAGTGAAAATCAAGGATTCTACATTCAGTCATCTTCATTAGCTTTCACCCAAATAGAACTAATCCATGCCTGGAATATTTCTTTTCAGACCTACTCAGACCTTTTTTCAGCTAGAATACAATAACAATGAGTACGGTAATGATAGATATTGTTTTAATGGCTTTTAAAGTGATTCAACATACAGAACCTCATTTGATCCTCCAAAACACCCTGTGAAATAGAGACTGAACAGATTATTTTCCTCATTTTTCAAATGAGAAAATTAAAGCTTGGAGAAGTTAAGCAACTACCCAAGATCACATGGTAAGTTGGTGCCATAGAGAGATATAGAGATGGAGAGATGGATGGATAGATAGATAAATGGATGGAGAGCTACATGGATAATGATGAAGATAGATGAATGAACAGATAGAGGGCTGGATGATAGATGGATAACTATATGGATATAGATAGATGGATAGATTGATGGAGGAATGGAGATAAATATAGAAGGGGGATGGATGGATAGAGAGGAGAGAGATGGACAGACAGATCAAAATAGAGGGAAGATGGGGAGAGGAGAGGAAGGGAGAAGAGGAGAGAAGAGGAGAGGAGAGGAGAGGAGAAGAGGAAGGTGGCCAGACACATGCTATTTCCCCCCATATGTGCAAGTGGCATCACTTTAAAAAGGAAGGAAAGTTTGATTACACTCTTTGGAGATCTCCAACTGCAGGATCTACTCCTACTGTTTCAATTTGCTCCATCTGGAAGTACCCGCCTAGCATGCAGTTTCTTATTGGTGTATTTCTTTAAACATGCATAGTCAGTCACTGGCAGAAAAATTTGCTACATTCATGCAGCAGATTCCATAGAGCCAGTCTCAAAGCATTTTCCTGACTCACTCATATCAGAAGAATCTTTTTGGATACCGATTTGCTGCGCCACACAGTTATTCTCATCAAAAAGTATTTCTCCAGTACCCACCTGCACATCCCATTTTGCTGAGCACAGCACAAAACAAGCAAACAAAGAACTTACAACCTGAAAAGCCCACAATCTAAAAATCAAATCTCCTCTACTGGGTCCCAAACATATCCTGATCTCACTTGCAAACAGGTGCAGGGACGAAAGAGGGGTCTGAAGAAACCAGTATCATCCCTGAATCCCAGGTCTATATGAAATCCTAAAAGAAACTAGTTTTCCCCAGGCACCCAGGACAAATTATACTTAATCTCTCCAAGGTACTGGATCATCTTAGGAACTCCAAAAGGCTAAAAATCTGTACCCAGAATCAGAAAGTTCTTCTCTGGTTCAAATTAGAATCTCTCCTACTGCAATGGCAGATCCTTCCCTTTAAATAGATCACAGTGGCACTAGAACCACAAGTCATGGTATAACCATTACGCTTTCTCTGGCAAGCTAGAGAATATTTGAATCCAGATTTCTAGACATGAACCAAACACACCTAGAATTATCTACAGTTCCAGTGCAGCCTTCTTGTTAAATTTTCAACCATCAAAGAAGTGTGGAAGGGGAAAGGATGGAGAAACTATAGCCTTGATTCTTTGTAGAAGGGTGATAGGGCAAAGAAGACCACGTGGTAACCAAATTGGGAAGGAGGGGAGAGAAAGAAACATTAAAGTCTTGGATGCAAGTACCAGCTTTCTTACTGCTTGTTCTAAGACCATGGCACTGCAGGGCTAGCGCCTCTGTAAGCCCAGGAAACCCAGATAGATTTATGGCTGGCATTATTGTGTGAATCAAGTGCCCACTAATGCATCTTTCCTGCAAATAGAAAAATTGTGAATGCTGTGAAGGGGAGAGTTCTCCAAAGAGAATTGCAAGAGCTCATAGACTCATTTACATTTTTGGCGAGAGGGGTTGGGGGCGCCACTATAGGGGACCTAACTCACAGGAAAAGAACCTGTGCAAGATTTTGCTGAAAACTCAGTTCCGTGGCCACCCAATTAAGGAGGGCAGCTCCCTTGGTGCATTTTTAATCCTGCGATGTTTGTTTTAGAGTGAGGGGTCCCTGAGAGCAAAGATAGGGAGGGAGGCCCTTTTTATTTATTATATTACAATTACAGTCTACAGTTCCTACCAACTGGAGCCCATGAGGCACAGCATTTAAGAGCATGCAGAGAACGGCAGGAAATCTACTTAAGAATCAAATTGCAAAAGCACTGTAAGACTTTTGCTGAATTGGGAAGGGTAAAAAGACTGAGATGCCCTTTTCTGCCCACACGCATGCACTCACGCGCGCGTGCACACACACAAACACACACACATTATTGGCAAACTAATTTGAAAGATCCCCTGCCATCTAATGAGTGTTGTGGAGAAAAGCAGAATCATGTGATGGAAGGGAGACTGGACTAGAAAGCAAGAGACCTGGGTTCTAGTTCCAGATCCGTGTAAGACATTGGACAAATTAAGCACTTTTCTCAGGCTTAGCTTCTTCCTGTACTGGATACAGTATTGGACTTGGAATTGGGAGAACCTTGAAATCCCACTTACTTCAGACATTTTAGTAGCTTATTTCATCATGGGCAAATCACCTAATCTCTGAGTTTACAGAGAGGTTTTCTCATCCATAAAATAGGCTTTAGTACCTGAGAGGCTTAAATAAGAAAATAGCTAGAAAGTGCTCTGCAAACTTTAAAGTGATCTATAAATTCTGCCTGTGGGACCCTGAAGTCACTTAGCCTCTCATTTTCTCAGTTTCCTCATGAGTAAAATGGGAGTATCAGCATCAACCTTACAGGCTTATGTAAGGATCAAATGAGATAATATATGGAAAGCATTTTGTACATTGTAAAGATACATATATAAATATATATATATATACACATATATACAGAAAGGTTTACACACATATATATAAATAAAATATATATACATATATGTTAATCATGTTTAATTTTTCATGATCCTATGAACCATGCTGTCCATGGGGTTTTCTTGACCATCTCCTCCACAGCAAACAGGTTAAGTGACTTGCCCAAGGTCACACAGCTAGGAAGTGTCTGAGGCTGGATTTGAACTCAGGTCTTCCTGACTCCAGGGTTCTATTCACTGTACCACCTAGCTACTTCCATACGGATATATAAGTTGTATTATATCATTTATTCTTATATCAAATATTATAATCACAGCCCCACTCACAGATAATAATTTTAACAAGTCAAGACTCTGTAGACTTGCAATAGAACTGAGTCATGGGGCCATTTCTAACAACTTCTGTGGAAGGACCCAGAGCCTCTTTCCCTTAGGTGTAATACCAAAGCTCGGAGAACCCTGGTGACTAATGACAAGCTTTGGAGTGAACGAATCTTATCTGCCTGAACTGGAGAGCAACCAAGCAGCAGTGTCTAGGACCCTGGAACCATAGGGCTTAGCTTGACTTCCTTGGATGAGCGTATCCCACCTTTGCTTGGCGGCCAACTATTCCCCAGGAGGCTGACTTTTTACTAATTGTTTCCTCTCTCTTTGCCAGTAGAGATTAGGAACTTGAATCAGGAATCCTAATCCTCTGGCATAAAGAAAATAGCACTGACTGTGTAGTCAAGATCCTAGGTTCCAATTCCCAGATCTGCCATTGATTATTGGGCCTTCTGAGCTCCAGTTTCTTCACATGTAAAATAAGAGAATTAGATCAGATACCTTCGGACTCAAACATGCTTCTTTTCTGCCCTTCACATGAAAAGAGCAGGAAATATCTGCCTCTATTATTATGTGTATTATGTGGTTATTGTGTAACCCTGGGCAAGTCACTTAATTTTCATGTGCTTTGGGCAACTAAATCCCATCTAGCTGATGACATCATCGTTCCTGGTATTGTGAAAAGAAAACTGGCTTGGGAGTGTGAGTACCTGGGTCACCTCCTTTTTGCTTTGCCTCTTTCTGTATCTCTAGCCCTTAGCACAGTGCCTGGTATAGAGGAGAAACTTAATAAATATTTATTGACTGAGATCCTGCAATTCTTACTTGCTACTTCTGTGACCTTGGGGAAGTCTCTTCAACTCCCTGTACCCCAGTGTCCTCATCTATAATTTTAAGGTGGGGATGGAGTAGATGACCCAATTTTAGACCTGGATCCTATAGCCTTAGCAATCATGCCCCACCTACTGGCAACAGCATCAACCTAAATGCTGCCCCTTGGTCACGTCTTCAGGTCCACGCCTACCAGGTATTTTCCCTGGTTTTGTCCACCAGTACTTAGGCACTCCGAAGGTGTTGTTGCATCACCCCACTGGTTCTTTCTGGGGAAGCCAGCTTTTGCATGTGAGTCTCAAAGTGTCTGGTACAAACTAGTGGGGAGAGGAAGGATATATTTTCATCTCTAGGCAGGAGGATTTACATGCCCAACTCCCCAAGCACTGAGTCAAGAGCATGCTCAGGGGAATTTGCAAGGGATGTTAGCAAAAGCAAGACAAAGGCACAGTTGTACGAGGCTCAGATACAAGCCTACAGAAACAAAGATCAGTTTCCCATTGACTATACCATTTTTAAACTGGTTTTACAAAAGAGATAAGAGCAAATGATTTTTCAGTTGTTGACTTAATTTCCCTGTATTTCCCAACATCACCAAAGGGGACCCTTTGGCATTATTTGCCCTTAGTCTGCTTTTCCAGGAGACTTTTTTTTCATTTTAACTCTCTATGCCAACGTTCTCCATGCCTGACCAGTTCCAGATGAGACCCTGTTTTTAGCAGAATGAAACATTTGAAAAAAAAAGAAAAACTTTAATGAACCGAAAATGTTAATTTGAAAAGTCTCCTCTGTGGAAAGAGTGAGACTTGGAGAGGGAAGGAAATGACACACATTTGCAGACTGGCAGAAGGCTGGTTTCTCTCAAGCTTTTGAAACAGAGGAGATGGAGAATGGTCTCAGGTTAGGTTTGGAATCCAGAAAGGACTCTCACCCAAACGCGTGAGTGAAAGTAGCAATTCTGGGCTTCCCCAACACTCTCCCCTTTTATGTTAAGAAAGGAC
The DNA here is from genome assembly GCA_028658325.1 of Potorous gilbertii. Taxonomy (NCBI): domain Eukaryota; kingdom Metazoa; phylum Chordata; class Mammalia; order Diprotodontia; family Potoroidae; genus Potorous; species Potorous gilbertii. The sequence continues at coordinate 175,909,287 of CM053769.1, forward strand.
ACACATCTGGGCCCTCCTCGCTCCATACCTCTCCTCCCCCTCTCCATCAGCATATCATCAGGCCATCAGTCCCCCAGGCAACTTCCACACTATGTAAAATTCCAGGGAACAACTCCAACTTCTAGAGCACTTTCTGAGGCTCATGGAGATCCCTTCTCCCCACCACCACTCAGTAAGAGAAAGGGCAGCAGTGCAGACCACCACTCAAGGTGCTGCAGGGGACCACACCACAGCACACCACATGCGGAGCCCAGGCAAGGAGGAAATAGGCCAGCACATCAGGCTGCACTGAGGGGCCAGGGCCAGTCCTACTGAGGTTGGGGATGTCATTCCAAGGATCAGTGGTGGATGCAATTCCTGGGACTGCTCCACTTCCACCCCCTTTCCCCCCTCAACCTTAACCCTCCACGAAGACCCTGTCACCTGCCCCACCCCCACCCCACATCCTCGTTCCCGCCAAAAAAAAAAAGTTTCTTCTAACTGAAAGCAAATCCCAGCCAAGTTCTCCTCGCATGTTGGGCCCAGAGCCAGGAAATGTGTAAATTTTCGTGAGCTCTGGCTATTTTGCCAGAAGTCTGCAATGTGTCTGGACACGAACGGTCGTTCCCTTTTGTGGGGCCAGGCCTGGGCAACCAGGAAGTTCTAAAGGGAGGCCCAGGGATAGAGGCCAGCCTGGGAGGCCGCCCAGTAGGGAGGGACAAGGGTCTTTGGGTACTACTTTTTTTCTTGCTAAGCAGATTCTGTGACTTGTTGGTTGGGGAGCGGGGAGGAGAGACTTTTAATCTTTCAAAGACCAAAGGTTTTAATCATTTGCTGATAACTTGGTCCTGACCTCCCCCCACCAGCACCAGCCCCAGCCCTGAGCCTTCCATCCCTGCCTCCCTCCCCACCCCACCTTCCCCAGCCATCATGTTGGAAATTAAATCAGTATGTTGTTTGGAGCACATGCACACACACGCATGCCTCCCAAGCTTTTAACCCTTGGTATTTATTTCTGGGAGACTTGGCTGGGCTGGGGAAGAAGAAAGGGGAGCCTTGAGCGGTTGGGTGTTTCTGTTTTTGTTTTGTTTTTAAAGAATGAAAAAGAAAGTGAAGCCTATCCAACAGAAAGAAAAATCATTAGCCAATCTGGCACGTCTTTCGGCCTGATGTGATTCTCGTGTCTCTGCAGTCTTGGAGGGTGCACTCTATATTTTGAGTTTGTTTTCTTTTGATGTATTACTGACATCTTTTGTCTTCATTTCACCTTCCTTTCTGATTCCATCCCTCCATTCCTTCCCCTACCCAGCAAGCCATCCCTCCTAACAAAAGCTGAAAAGAGGGAAAACGAAGCTATCCAACAATCCTGTTGAATGCTTCTACTGCACCTCAAGAGATACATAATATACCACATCCACAGCCACCCACCTCTGCAAAGAAGGGAGAGGTATATTTCTTCCCAACTTTTCTCCAGGGTCAAACTTGGCCATTGAAATTATACAGGAATCTGTTTCTGTTTTGTTTGTGGTATTAAGTAAAAAAATAAAAATTTTTTTTAAATCATCCCCACTGAGACAGCTGGACATGGAGTCAGGAAGCCCTGAGTTCAAATCCCACCTCAGACACAGAGCTAGTAGCTCTGTGAACCTGAACAAGTCATTTAACCTTTCTCTAACTCAACATCTTTACCAGTAGAATGGGGATCATAATGTACCTACCTCATACAGTTAATGTGAGAATCAAAAGAAAAAATATTTGTAAAAAAGCACTTAGTACAGTGCCTGCCATATAATAGGTGTTATATAAATGCTTTTTCCCTTCCCCGTCCCTCAGGTGAGGATGCTACGCTGTTGGGAGGCCTTGTCTGCAATACTAAAAGTTTTGAAACTCCACAATACTGTAACCCTGGGTAAATTTTACTGCTTAGTAAAAAAGACTTGTGGTCCGTCTCTCAATTCTGCAGTTTTCATTTCATTCCTGGTTGAATTGAGCAATAAACTTTAATGTGGAGGTTGCAATTATTTGGGGGCCATGTGTGACTCTCTTAACAAGCTTGTAAGCCTGTGCACAAAAACAAAGCCAAAGAGAGGGGCATGCTGTCCAAGTGGTGAAAAAAAGAAATGATGTGACTCCTCTCACACCCATCAGTCCTTAACCCATCCCTAACAAAGTCCACGAATTCTAGTTAGATATGTTTGATTATATTCACGAGCTGAACTTATTAAAAGACTTTGCAAAGTGGTTGGGTTTTTTTAAATAAAACTGAAAGCCAGGGGGGGAAAGAGTAGAGTGGTAGAAGGTCATGAGGAAAAACAGCAAGTAAAGGGAGAAAGGAGAAAGCTAAACAGCTAAAAGAAAAAGGAAGTAAGGAGTGAGGAAGGGAGAGAAGGAAGGAAGGAAGGGAGGAAGGGAGGGAGGAAGGAAAAACATTTATTAATGTTTTTAGCTACTTACTATGGACCAAAGACTGCACTAAATGCTGGAATTAAAAAGATTTTAAAAAGATAATCCCTGTCCATAAGGAGTTTACATTCTAATGGAGGAGTGTTGTCTAGGGTTGAGAATTCTCTTCTCAGAGAGTGGAAATTAGGACCAGGTAAGCTGGTCAATGACTGGATGAAATGTGAAACTGGGGCATGGTCTCGTATATAGTGTCAGAAGTAAATAGAAGGAGTCAAGTAAACTGACTTTCACATGTTCTGTTATCAATAAGCTAGATTAGGACCTAAGGAGCTCCAAAGATGAGTAGATTAATTTCCTCAGGGTCTGGAGAATGGTTTCAGGAAGTCTGTGGTGTGGAGGTTCAGATCTCAGATCTAGTATGAAGGGTGCTGTTCTAGGTCAGTCAGTGGCCAACAGGCAGTTGGTGAGATGACCTTGGTTTCTACTCAAATCTCCCTCCTGCCACTTTGAATAACAGATCATTTTCTAGTATCTAGCCCCACTCCTGCCCTAGGCACTTAAAAATTATCTGTTGATCGTCCTAATATGAGATACAATTGGGAATTTATTTTTTGCACCTTGGACAAGTATTGCAAATTGCTTCTATTTACCCCTCAGCAAATTGCCCTGCCATCAGTGTCTTACCTGAAGACAGGTTTCAAATTTTCCATCTGGAGTTAAAGTCCCAGATGCATAACCCTAGTCCTTACTGGTAATCTCATTGTGCCAGAACCTCCTAGTGTAGAAACTTCTTTTACTGATGAAGATAGCCAATACACCCACAACTTATATACTTAAGAGCTTAAATCTAAGTATATATTAAGAGTATTATAAATACCCAAATTAATTGCAAAAGATATATGGAGAAGATGCTCTCTACATACAGAGAAAGAATAGATAAATAGATATATAAAATGGTTTTATATATAATTAATTAATTTAATTTCTTACCATATTTACATACACACACACACACACACACACACGTATTTGTTCTAATGGGAACCATTTAAGAACTTAAATCCCTTTATATAAAAAGGATCATAGATTTAGAAGTGAAAGGAAAATTAGAACTTTGATTAGAAAATTGACTCCAATCCTTCATTTTATAGATTAGGAAACTGAGGTACAGAGAGGTAAATGATCAGGATTTAAACGTAGGTCTCCCTGAGTTTAAGTCCGGTGTTCTATGTGCTGTGGTGATCAAATATTTTCACATCAGTAAACATTAACAACTCCATCATTTATTTTTAGCACTTCAAGGATCTCCTGGTACTCTCTCCAACTCTCAGTCCCTCCGTAACAGCCTTTGAGATTCTGACTCAAATGTTCATGACCCTGTAACTAACCTGTGATGATACTCTCCAAACTGACTGTGTCTTCAGAAAACACCCATAGATCATATCATTGATGTCACACCTTTCCAGTTTGGTAGGGTCCACTCTGCTGGTGCAGTCACTGAGAACCCAGGATCATCTTCATGCCTTTACAATACACTTAAATTTTTTTTTTTAAAGACAGTTCTGAGACACAGGCTTTTTTGAAGAGATCCTATCCGAAACTAATTCAGTTCTTCATGGTCAGATGGACAACAATAGCTTACATTATGTAGCACTTTCTTTATAGCTGCTCTTTGAAGTGGTGTTATTACTATTTCCATTTTACAGATAAGAAAGCTGAGACTCAGAAAAATTGACTTTGTGCAAGGTTACCAAGTGCCAGAGTCAGGATTTGAAACCAAGATTTCTCATTCTCAGACCAATATTCTTTCCACTATATCATAATGCCTATCTATTAGTACATACCTGCACACTTTAAGGCCAGGTACACACTCAATAAAAGGTCAGTTCAATCATAAGCACATTTTTTTTTAAAGAAAGAAAAACACATTACAAAGACACTTAGAGGAAACCAGTTTTTTTTTTCTATCTGTAGGTAATCCTGCCTCTCCAAAACCATCTGCAGTAGAGGAATTCAGTTTCTATTAGACATGATATTTTTGTCAGCCCTCATGCTTTTTGTTTTGTTTTGTTTTCTCTTGCTTTCAATTAAAATATTTTTTCCCCTCCTGTAAATTCTTTGGGGATTTGAAAACCACTTCAAGAAGAAGAAAAAAAAAGAAATCCATCTTAGGGTATTAGTCACTGAGATGAAGTATGAAGAAGCCCAGTTATAAACTGAAATCAACTCTGTCTTGAAAAATGGGGGAAAAAACCTAACAAACTGCTTTGAATTTTAAGAACTAGAAATAATGCTGGCAAACTAGTTTCCCTTTCTTAAAATGCAATAAAAAGCTCCAAATTGACTCCCAGTGGTTACATCCAAATAAAGAACACAGCCCAAGACTTCAGGCAAAAGCAAGGATGTTCCACTGGAGAAAAACACTTAGCTTTGAAGAAATAAAAATATGAGCTGGAAATAAAATTAAAATCACAGGAGGACTGATTTGGTATGCACCAGACCTCTTCCATTTCACCAGTGAATTAAACCAATGTGTAGGGAGGGAGAAAGGGACTAAAAGGTATCAGAATAAGTATTGGAGGGTCTGACTTGATATTAAAAGAAATGGAGATAGAGAGTTTGGAAAGTCCATACTGTGTATGTGTCTGTGCCCAGAGCAGGATGGTTTCATATTAAATAATTCTCCTTGATCCCATAGTCACCATTCCACACACTCTTAAGACAGTCAACTTCTCAGTTCTCAGGACTTCTTCGTTTTAATTGGAAGTGAATGTTGTCACAAAGATCACGTGTCACCTACCCTCACTGGTGTCTTCACTTTGAAGCATGAAGGAACAGGTGTAAGAAGACAGATAGGAAGAAAGCAAGCATGTCCCATACAGGCTTGAACTTCCATAAATGGGGAGGCACTGACCCAAGGGAACAAAAAATTTACACGTTGTTGGCAAAGCTCCTCCAGAGCTCACAAAGATATTATCACTCTGTCAGACCTGGGCAAATGCTCCCACTGATGACTTGCTATGGAATTTGAAATTCTTCAAGAAGAGGCCAGCCACATATATCTTGCCTTTAGCAGCCAGATGCTCCTTCCATTCACTACCACCCCCTGATGTTTGCCCCTTCTAAGGCATCTCCATGGGATAGTTTAGAGTCAAGGTCCTGACCTGAATCATGTCTGGAATTTCTTTCCAAGAGTTTTACCTCTGCAGGACAATGCTGCACCTCTGAGATCCCTTCCAGTACTAAAACGGTGATCCTATCATCATCAGGTTCCCATTTCAGACACAAGGAAGGAAAGACCAAGAGTGAATTACTGTTGGTGAACTGGTGTGCTTAAACAAGGGGGGCAAGAGGAAGACAGGATATGGGCAGGCGCATGTTTAGCATACACACACACACACACACACACACACACACACAGGCAAGAAAGTAAAGGTTACCCCACCTACAGAGTCAGAATTAGCACAGGCCCAAGACCCAGAAAACTTCTTCCAGTCGCTGTCATGGGATTGTTGTTCTATGTTATTGTTGCTTTAAGAAAAAAGACAAAACTCTCTCCCACTTCCCTCTAATGTATGTAGATCTTCCATATCCCTTCCTCTACTCTGGGCACCCCTTGTTCACAAATGTGTTTCATAGCGATCAATTAATCAAGAAACATATATAATAATATGTTTTAATAGTTCATGATGTAACTGTACAGTAGGAGCAAGGTGGAAGGGGAGGGTAACTTTTCCACAAAATGTGAATGAATTAAATGGAGTTCTTAGAAGGTAAAACTGAGTATCTGGAAAAATGAAATGTTTGTGATAAAGCTGGGACTGAGCTGTGGCTTTCCTTCTCTCTAGAACCTCCTCCCACTCAAAAGTTTGTATATAAACTATACTCCAAAAGTGTTATCCAAAAAAAAAAAAAAAAGGAGTTACATGTTCAACGATTTAAGTGACATTGTATGTATAATAAGAGCTGTTTCCCTCACATGTGGCACAGGAGGGTAGTTATATGGCTCAAAGGGAGACAGAGTAGACACGTCTAGCTTCTTTTCCAAGGAGACTTTATTTCCTGCCAGGGCCAGGGGAAACAGGAGATTGGCCCAGAAGCTTGGACACTCTGCTCTCTTTAGAAAGAGGGGCTACTAGATTAGAATTATATCTGTCTGCTCCCTTAAATAATAGTAGTCTAGGGAATGCAACTCCCAGGTTCAATCAAACTTCTGAAAGCTGTTCCATTAATTTGGGGCAGCAGGACACCAAGTTTTATAGTCAAGGCTTGATAGTTTTCTCACCAAATACCAGTTCCACAATGAACATACATAGTAGGTAGCCAGGAAAGTCTTTTAACCATGTCAGTAGCAAAACAAAAATCAAAGGTATGTTTGTATAGGAGAATACATACCAGACAATACAGACAGAAGAAGCCCTCCTATTGAGAGTGAGATAACAGAGAGAGAGAGAGAAGACAAGAGGACAGGACAGGAGAAGACAGGAGAGGAAGAGAGAGATTTTACCCAAAGGGAAGCTCCTCAAAGCCTCTAGGTTAGCAAGTTGGGGATAGGGAAATGATGAAGACTGCCAGTTCCTCTTCTCCTGACGTTTTCAGTCTTCTTTCAGCTACCTGAAACAGAGTTGGCATCTTCCATCATCTCTCTTGAAAATGGAAGCCAGATGTGTCCCAAGCCCATGGAGAGTCAAAGAGCTTCTAGAACTTGAAGAGATCATTGAAAGTGAAGAGGTCACTGCTGCTCACCTCTCTTCTGCTCTCACCAATTCCAAATGTACCCATCGCGCAGGGTCAGCGGATTGATTTCCAGCAATGAGGAAATAGTCCCATACCAATGGACTTTGGGACTCAAGTTACATATATAATGACAAAAAGGCAGAAGCAGCCCAAATGGCCAAGAATAAGAAAATGATTAAATTCATTCCATTAATACAATGGAATACTATAAAGCAGTTAAGACCCACAAGTATCAGGAATATAGTGAAATATGCAAAAACTTTTGTGAAGTCATGGGAAGTGGTGGGGAAGCAGACCATCTAAGACAAAGGTTCTTCACCTGGAGTCCATGGGCAACCAAGGAGTCTATGAATAGATTTGAAAGGATCCATAAACTGGGCAGGAAAAGGGAGGAGAATTACACTTTTATTTTCACTAACCTCTACCTAAAGTTTGATGTTCCTTTCAAGAATTTAAGAGCATTGTTCTGAAAGAGGTCCATAGACTTCCCCATATTGCCACATAGGTCCATGTCACCAGGAAAAGGGGGGGAGGGGCTGAGAATCTTTAATCTAAGAGAAAAAACTAATAATAATGCATGAGCAAAGAGTTCTGATGGGGAATTAGAAGGCGTGGCTGAAAAGTTGTTACGATACTTCATACATTTAATTAATGAGAATGTAAGCAGTTACTGAGCAAAGTTTAATTAATTGTATCAGTGTTAAATATTGTTATTTTTCTATTGAAGAAGGAAATCATCATCAAAGAAATAATTCATTAACTGCCCTACTGTAATCAGAGAGAGAACTCTGTGTATCAAAATATAAAAATATAAAAGAAATTAGATTGAGTCATAAAAGAATGGATTGTAATCCAAGGTTATGATATTTGCCGTGTGGGTGACTTTGGGCAAGTCACTGTAACCTTTTAGGATCTCAATTTTGCCCATCTGTAAACTGACAGGGCTGGATTTCATTATCTCTAAGACCCTTTTGAGCTCTAAATACTGCGATCCTATGTTTATGTAGCTGAAATCCTCCATCACCATCAAAGACTGCTTCTGCATGACTTTTGTGACCTATTTCTGTAACTCATCATTCACTTTCTCCTTCTGAACAAGTGCCTTGTAATATACATCTGCCATAATATTGCTTCTATTTCTCCCTCCATTGATCTTCATCCAAATGCTCTCTATAATTCTGCCCCCTCCCTCATACCCTAGGCTCATAGTTAATAACATGTCTTTTTAAAAAGTTCCAATGCATTCTTCCACTTCTAAGACCTTGTTTCTTCTCTTTCCTATCCTGTTATGGGCCTTTTCAAGGCTATGTCATATTCCCCCATCATGAATATCACCAGTGAATTAACCCAATGAGCCCATTCCCTGTTCTCTTGCAGCATATTTAAGTATTTGATGGGTGAAAGAGAGATAGGATTCGTTCAGCCTGGCCTTAGATAGCAGAATGTGAAGAACTGTGTAGAAATTACAGTTATTTAAGCTTAATGTAAGACAAAATTCCTAACACTTCAAGATGGCCAAAAATTAAAATGGGGCTTTCCCAGAAAGTAATGGGTCTCCCCTTCATTGGAGGTCTTCAAGTAGAGGCTAGACATGTACTTGTTAGAAATATTGCAGAGGCTCCAGTTGGACCACATGGCCTCTGAGATCCATTCTGGTGACTCAAGCTCCCACGGAACCCATGATTCCATGAAATCTTAATGTCTATGTCCAACTATAAAGCCTCTGGTAGGATATAATCTTCTTGAGACCTAGGACTATCTCTTGGTTTTTTTTTTTATTATCATTTGTTTTTTGTCTTTGTTCCCATTGGCACATGGTAGATACATAATAAATGCTTTTTAATGAATTGAATAATAAACCAATAAGTAGCATTGTCTTCTTACAGGAAAAACTACACATTAAGAAAAACTACCTGTTCAATTCATAGAAGTCATGGATCTTTTTCAAGTGTCTCCTTCACACACCTTCCCTTCACTAGTAATCATATATCCATGCACCTAAATGGACAAGCTCAGCAGTTGTTACAGCTTACTTTGTTTATCTTTCACATTGTCTACAAAGTCATTTCCTCTCTGTTAGGCACAGCCAGTGCAGAGTCAAAAAGGACACTGTTGTCCCTTCTAATGAGAGAAAGTAAAGAAAAATAGCTTTTTTTTACTAGCAAATGTCCTGCCTCTTTCCACCATGGCCTACTCCTGCCTCTTGGATCATTTCCAAGAAGGCTTTCATTCCTGTGCCTCCAGTATGATGGACCTGACTGGCTAACGACCTCTTTCTTTTCTTTAGCTCTTTGTGGATTCCCTATCTCTTCTCCATTTCTTTCAGAGTTCCTGTTAATAATAGTAATCAACTTTCTCTCTTAGTAAAAGAAACATTCTGAGATAATGTAATCCACTCTATTCATAACCTGTCAATAGCACAAATTCAACCAGGAGAACATGTAGCCAAGGAGAGACACCGCAGAGAGCCAAGTCCACAAGGTCAGTTCTCTAGCTCCAACTTCTAACATGTGATTTTTGTCCACGTCACTTTAATTGCTTTTGCCCAATCTGGAAAATTAAAATATCACTAGATAACCTGTTGGCCAGTCATGCCATAGGAAGATAAAGAAGAGATCCGAATACACTTTACAATTGTATAATTATAAAAGGATGCAGTGATGCTTAATACCAATGGCTTTCATTTGTATTATTCCAGGAAGAAATTCCTCATTCTATTCTCATTTTTCAGGCTCTGGGCTTGGTTCATTTCTATGGGGAATACAGTGGAATATCTTCTAACACCTATGTGGGAGAAAGAACTGACAGCCACCTTATAGGCTAATCATGTCTTATCAGGCTTTTGCTGAATGTAGCGTTTATCTTTTAGGAGATAGGATTTGACCCAAATTATAACTAAGTCCATTTAATTATGAATACAAGAAAGTGTTATTTATTTTATATGCCATCTTCTTTCCTGTTTCTGGACGATCTCACGAATCACTGGAAGGCTTAATTATTAGCACTGTCTTCAAGTTAGTGGGTCCTTTTGGAGTTCTCTAGACCATCTTGAAGATATTTGCTAGTTTTTAATTTTATACCTCTAACTCCTATTTGAGAGCCAGTGAAATGTGATAGAGAGCCAACCTGGGAATCAGGAAGACCTGGGTTCAATCCTCAACTTTCCCAGTGACATTCCAGGCAATTTTCTGAAACACTAAATTGCAAGATAGTTGATAATTGGTATTGGTAGGAGTTTCCTCCCTAAGCGTTTCCCACTCAGATATAATCAAAGACAAACTCTTCATTGAAAGGATTTTTCTCAGTCACCATCCTTGGCTCTAGGACCCTCATGTCATTCCTAGGCATGATGCTTTTACTGTTTTCTTGATTTTGACTTTTCTTCTTTTTATTTCCTTTTCATTGTAGAAGACTCCAAGATCTCTAGAACAAAACTATATTCCCTCCTTCTGTCCACAACCTCTAGCATAATAGAGTTGAAGGAACCTTAGACTAGAAATTAGGTCTGTGTTCAAGTTCTAGCTGGCCCTTTATTAGGCATAGGATGTGGAAAAAGTTACTTAACCGTACTGAGTCTCAATAATGTCACTTATAAAATGAGAAATTTAGATATCTTCTCTCCTGGTTTTCCATTTTGTGATTCAAATATTGCCAACCCTGACTGTCATTCACTGAAATCAGACATCAAAATCCTACATATCAGAATAAGATACCACAGTTACCTGCCATTATTTTAGACAATTGATCTTAAAATAAAATAAATAATTCAAAACAAAATGTACATGTTGCCAGAAATTCTCCTCTGGCATTCTGGTCCACACTAAACCTTTTGCTTTTATTCTTAAAAGTTGAGACATCAAATAAATCTTTCAATTACTTCCACTTTAAATACCTACTTACTCCTCTCCCCTTACTTTCTTCCCTCTGTCAGCTTATTAGACAACACTAGAAATCATTCTATAATCCTGCCTAGAAAGGACATGATACACAAATAAAGTATTGGTTTTCTGCATTTGGGGGTTTTGATGGAAAACATGATTGCTAATCCCCCCCAAAATAATACATAGATAAACCCATGTGTGTATATATTTATGCATAAACACAAACATATCTAAATCATCTTTTGATATCAGACTATAAAGTGAAACAGGTGTTCGAAAATATATTTTTTATTCTGTTTTCCCCCTTCCCTCTCTACCATGATCCCTAATCAAATGTTCTGAGATCTTTTACCCCCTTCAGGACTGAGCTATTCATTCATGGAACTCCTGCTCTCAGAATATTCATAACATTTTTCCAGACCCTCCATGTTTCCTGAGAACCTTCAGGGTGGTCAGCAGATCCCCCACCACTGTCAAGAGACCCCTCTTCTGGAGACTCAGAGGTTATGTCATCATGGGCCATCTTTGTATGCTAGTCAAGAGTTTTGGGTCTTCCCCACAAGGCTGCGCACAGAGAGACTAATCAGTCAGTGTTGCTCTAGTAGGCCGAACTTTGCTCCCCATCTTTTGTGGAGTATAAAAATGATTAATTGCTTACATAGAAATTGATCTAACCACTGTTTTATGAAAAATGCAGGATTTCCATATCTTTAAGAGGGCTGCACAGAGAAGTTTGAATTTAGAGAACAAAGTAATTGAATTTCTCTGTCTTTCCTGGCATTTTAAGATACTGATTAATGTAGAGGCCTAGGTGTTGAAGAGACCTAGGGAAATCAATAGTAATATTAACCCTTAGGAAAAGGTTTACTGTAAGAGAGAATTGCAGCTGAGAGTCTCTAAAATGGAAAGGGGAGATCCAAGACCCTTGCTCACCAGGATCTCTGTTCTGTTCTCCAGGTACACCCATCCCATCTGTCTCCTTCCTTCTTCCCTCATGTCCTTTAACCCTTGCCCTGGGCCTTAACTCTCCTTTGGTCCCTGGGAGTCAGATACCTGGCAGATCCATGGGACATTTGGGAGTGGGGTTTAAGCAAGCCACCATAGTCCTGCCAGGGGTATGAATGGGTATATTGAAGGGAGGGAGCACCTCCTCCTCCTCCCCTTAGCTCACCCCTCAAGAACACCCTGCTTTTGTCTCCTAAAGAAGAACGCCCCTTGTCTGTTTCTCTGGCCACAGTTGGTCAGGAAGGATTAACCTCTCCCATCCCCCCTCCCCAGTTGCAACCCCCCACCCCTCCCTTTCCAACAGTCCCCTTCGGGTTGATGTGCCTGACAAGAGTGCCACAAGCGATGATGTCACAAAGAGAGGGGCGCAGTGTGTCCTGCTAGACCATCTTTCACTCCAGTGGACTCGCCTTCACAGACAAATTGATTTGCAAAGGTTCAGGCAGGCAGGCCAGCCTGCTTTGCATACAGAACGCTCCCTTGTGTCACAATAAGTAGTAGCCAGGCTAACAGAGGAACCCAGCAGGAACTGGCCGGTTCAAAGTCCAGGCTCCACACCCCCTCACCCCAGTCTGGTTTGAAAGGTCACTGTGTGTCTGGGAAAAGAGTCTCAGGATACAATCCTTTATTAAAGGTCACTATTTTTCAACGGCACTTAACACACACTTACACACAAATTGAGACTGAAAAAAAAAAAACCTGGGGGCTGCCTTCCATTGTACATTGTGCTGGCAAGATTTATGTCTTGTGGTCACCAGCAATAAACACACACCGCTTCAGTATTAAAGTTCACATTAATCCAAAGATTCCCCCCCACAACCCCCTTTTAAATCAGCCTCTGTCTTTGCAAGGCAAACAGTGGCAAGCTAAGACTTTCCTTAATCTCTTTGTTTCTACCGTCGTTGTGAGAGATTTTGGTTGATGTGATGGGAGGTATAACTCAACATTTGCTGGAAGGAGTTTCTCTGCCCTGCATCAGATTCTGTCTTCCCTTCCCCAACTCGCACCCCCAAACACCTTAGTACTTGTGTGTGTGTGAACACGTGGATTAAGAAAAGTTATTATTTTACATGCTGTCTGTGGAAATAGAGAGAAACACTGGACCTGAGACACTTAAGACCATTCAGAAAAGTCGCTGTCCCAACCCATCAGTTTGTGTTGTATATTTTACTTGGGCAATAAATCTAATACAAACAAAAATTCGCAATTGTGTTTCCCCCAGTAACAGACAGTCCAAGTCTGGATCCAAAAGAATGTTAACAATAGCAATCTCTGCATCTGGAACAAAAGAGATTATCCAAGAAGATGGCCCGGAGTTGTTAGATTAATTTACTCAAGAACTGCAAAGGAAAATATTTAGGAGAAATTCTGTGAATTTCAAATAGGCAAAATATATAATGTTGAGGATTTCCACTCTGCTGTATAACACATTTTTGTAAAGCATTTGCCAATGATAGATTTCCAAGCTATCAAAAGCACATTAATTTTTCTGATTAAAACAGCTGTGAAAATATACAAGTATAACTGTGAAAAATCCAGGGCTTATTGTAATACTTTAAGCAAAACAAGGATGAAAGATCTTTAAATACTGACTTGCCAAAAGTAAAATATTTAACACCATGAGAACTAATTCTAGCCGTGTTTCTAATATTTTGCCATAAATACTTTAATCCTCTTGTCCGTCCAGTTTGCACCTCATCTGGATTTGACTTGTTAAAGGTTAGTTCCTTTGTAATGTGTTCAGCACCTCTCCATGGTTATTGATTGTGCTCTCATTAAAACGGCGAGATCATAAACCAGCAGCGGAACTGGCAGAGGAGGGAGGCAGCCAAGGAGAAATAGCCCCTCACTCCTAAGGTGTTCTGAAAAGCAATGAGAACGTAAAGAGGAAATGAAAATGTTTGGCAGAAGTGAAACTCGAAGGTTGGGGAGCATCTCTGAGGTTTGGGGGTTGTTTTCAGGTTTTTATTTATTTGTTTGTAAAAAAGCTTGAAGTCACTTTCAAGTTCTCTCTTCCCCCTGTTCTATGCTGTGAGTATTACACACATGTCCACCTATTGCTCGTGGGATACAAGCAGGCATGTGCTTATACGTGTGTAATCTCTCACAGCCCTGCACACGCCTGCTTGCACTCCACGAGCAATAGGTAAGTGTACATGTATGTAATATCTCACAGCCCTGAATCCACACCCAGAGGGCTACATATATCTTGTCTTATCTCCATTACTTGGAAAAGAAATCCCTTTCTTTGGAAATGTCGACTTCATCTTGCTTCTCCTTCTCTCTCTCTGACTTCAGCTTGGCTGATAATGACTTCCCTGTCTCCTTGGCCCCTTCATTCCCTAATCTGTTGTCTAGAAAGAAGTGATGGTCTGAATAAAGCCATTATGTAATGGAAAGATACAGGGAAAAATGTTTCAACACAGCAAGTTCAGAAGAATCACCCAAAACTTCTTCCCCAGCACTCTGAAAACAGTATAAAAATTGGGAAAAATGCACAAAACCCACTGCTTTTTCTCCACCTTTGCTGTAGGCTGCGAATACAGTCAGGATTGGGAAGTAAGCCAGCACTGACCCTCTGCTGGTTCAGTTTCAAATAAGAGTTCTGGGATTTGAGGGCCACGGGTCAGACAGTAAGAGAGCCAAGTACTACCCATTACAAATATACAGCCCAGATACTGCTCTCCCCTCTCTCCTGAGGCAGCCATTCTCCTTAACACTAACACAAATGTCCCTCAAAGCTGTTAGGAGAGGGAGCTGGAGTCACACTGTAAACATAAGTGCCTGGAATCCAAACTTTAAGCCCCCAAAGTGTTGAAAGTTGATGCTCTAATACGGGAAACATGTGTGGCTCAGCAGAGGGGTCTCGTCAGCCTCAGCAAATGAGGCTTTTAGGACAGCAGGGAATGAAGAGCTAGGATTCTGAGAGGGGTTGGCAGTTGTCTGGATGAGAGATTTTCCTCCCCGCCCCTCTATCTGCTCCCTCCCCTCCCTTCTCCTCCCCTTCCTTCCCCTCTGCTCCCCTCCCTTTCCCTCCCTCCCCCTTCCCTCCCTCCCCCTCCTTTCTCCTCACCTTCCCTCCCTCCCTTCCCCTCACCTTCCCTCCCCTCTCTTCTCCTCCCCTCCCCTTTCCTCTCCTCTTCTCTCCTCTCCTCTCTTCCCTCCCCCTCCTCTCATCTCCTCCCCTGCCCTTCCCTTCCCTCTTCTCCTCTTCCCCAACCTCTCTTTTTATGATCTTAACTCCCTCCCTCGAAGCCGCCACATCTCCCATCCTCTCCAGCCAGGTGATTGATTCCCTGTCCCCTTGAGGGCCACTAAAGTGATGAACATTAGCTGTAGTGACACCCAGAGAGGAGGGCACAGCTCAGCTACTGGCAGCCTTCTGCTGCTGAACTTACCAGATAACTTGCTCTCCTCCTGGGCAATGATTTCAGTTTGGTACTGACCAAACTTCATTTGCATTCGGCTCTATGAACAGAAATATATGACAACCTGTGCCTCCCCTCCATGCACAAATGTTTTAGCTACCCAAAAGTTCACGGAGGAGGAAGTAGAGAGATAATATGGCAAGAGAACCACAAACTGAGCCTGTCATTCTGTCTTCAGAAACGTGTTTTGCCCTTTGCAGAATTTCACAGGATTCCAGAAAAGTTCTCCAAACAGCCTTCTGTGCAACACAGGGCTGGCACCTACCTGTCTTAATTATCTTTGCACAAAGTTTTGCATATACTATAGGCACTTAATCATAAAAAATTTAATGAAAGGATTGGACTCAATGGCCTTTGAGGTCCCTTCCTGGTCTAGGTCTATGATCCTATGACTGGATAAAGGAGTGAATGAATGAATGAATGAATGTGCCTTCTTCCTTCCTTTATACCACTGTCTCCTGCCTGGGCTATGGCTCTCTTCCTCTTCCCTTCTCTTCTAGAAACTGCTATGCTTCTTCCACTGACTTGGACCTCAATGTCAAAGTAATACTCAAATTTCTATTTCCACATAGACTGGATCCTCAGTTCCAGTTCAGTGATCCTCTTGGCTCTGTTCCAGGAGATCTGATGTAAGTAACTGTTGCATACTGTTGGCTCCCAGTAGGATAACTTTTTGATCACCAAAAAAAAAAAAAATCAAATAAATAACAAGCTTTGAAAAAGTTGCAACTCTCCATGATGAGCTTCAATCATTCAATCAATCAACAGGCATTTTTATTAAGCATCTACTTCATGCCAGGAACTGTACTAAGTAACAGAGATACAAAAACAGAAAGTGAACAGGAGCTTATGCTCTATTGTGGGGAAGCAACATACACATATCTAAGGGAATATAAAATAGTTACAAAGTAGATTCAAGGTTACCTCAAAGATAGAGAGGAGACACTAGCAGCTGGAGGGATCATTAAAAGCCTGTAGAAGTTCAGTCTTAAACTGAACTATGAAGAAAACTGAGGAAGGAAGGAGTTCATTCCAGGCATGGGGGTCAGTTCTTACAAAAGCATGGAAACAAGAGCTGGGATGTACTGTGAAGAAAAGCATAGAGGCCAGTGTGACTTGTCTATAGAGTGTATGAAGGGAAGTAATTGGTAAAAAGTCTGGAAAGGTAGGTTGGAGTCAGATTGTAAAGAGCTTTAAATGCCAAACTGAAGGTTTGTGTTTTATCTGAGATGTATGCACAAGGGGACCCCTGGAACATCTGGACCAAGAGAGTGGCACTGTCAGACGTGATTTAGGGATATCACTTTGGGGATAGCCATGGGCAGCCATGTGGACTTCAAGGCAGCAACTTTCTAAACTGGTTGTCTAGCTTCAAAGCAGAAACCTCACCTATGCATCCTTTGTATCTTCACAAAGAAAGGTAGAGAAATAAATTGAAATTGCTTGTTTTGTTTGGGATTTGGAGGCTATGAGCTATATCCTACAGATTCCCCTGTCCTCACACTATTAAGGCCCGAATGACCATGGTGATCCTAATATCCTATTATATGTGTGTGTCTTTAAATTATACCAAGGGAAAAACTCAATCGGTCATCATTTAGTTTTTGAGATGTATCTGTTTCTCAAGAGTCCTTGGTGAAGACTATTGTGGGTGTATGCATATACAGACACTTGTTATACCTGTCAGCATCCAAGTATATGGTGCAAGGGTACCTTTCCATTTTCCAGTGGCTGGAAGGAAAATAACCCAGGTTAGGGGGGTGGAGGTCAACAAGATCTTTCTACGTATTTGGTCCTTTCGTTCCTTGTCCCTTCAGGGGACAGTACAAACCTGTCCAGGTGTTTGTGTGCTGGGGGTGGGGGTTCTGTGCCCTTTTCCCCCTCCCTGCATGTTACCCATTTCCCTCACCTACTTAGCTGGCAGGGTCACGCACCTGAGCTCTGTTACAATCGTAATTACAGTGATTTTGACAGCCTTATGACTAGAGTTCGGAAAGCAGCTGTCACAGAAATTACCAAGTTTTGCAAACAGCTAGCCTCGGAGGTGACACAAGCTTGGGACTGGAGGAGTTAACAGAGATGAGTGGGGTGTTATGCAAAGCACCAAATCCCTAAACTCCAGCACAGATCTTTGATGGTGGTGATCAATAGATTCTCAGACCACACTGACATAACCTTGTCATTCCTCAGCAAGGGTACAGTGGCTAAAAAGGCACAGGAAGGTGGGGAGGGGAGAGGAGAGTTGGGAACTGGAGAGAGAGCACGAGGGAGGGGATACAGCTATCATATGCCCTCCCATATCCTCTCTCCCTTCTCCCTGATGCCCCTTTTTGCCACCCTCCACCCCCTCTCCAACAAGCATCACGCAGCAAGTGACCGGTAATGGTGCCTTGGCCTTGTACAGCTTTTAAAATCCTTCAGCTGAAGCAGCTCAGCTCCAATTGCCAGCAAAGCTTGAGCACCCTTGAGACCCTGGTACAGATAATCATCATCCACTCAGTGACAAGAAACAGAGCGCTGCTTCGGTACCAAGGAGACAGAATGTGGCAGGGCACCAAGGTGCCATCTTAGACCAATTCCAGCAGCAGCAGCAGCAGCAGCAGCAGCAGCAACCAAGGATGTATAGGTGTGAGGTGTGGAGTTTTGTTAGGTTTTTTTTTCCCTCCCCCTCCTCTTTGAGTATGCTTTCCCAATAGGGATGCTGTTAACGTGGTTTCTACTACCCAGACAGTGCCTGCCTGACCAAATTGAACCCCACAGCAAATACTGTTATAAAAGAAAATTACATTAATTTGTGTAAAAGTGTAATCAAAAGGTGGCCGGGTTATTTTTCTTGCTTTCAGAGAAATTCAGGTTTGGGTTGGTGATTATATAAAAGAGAGCTGCCCAGGCTGGCCACTTCTCTCCTTCCTCCTGGTACAGTAGTTTTGTAGTGCTTTTCCTACCATGTGATAGCATTATGGTTAATGGTATTACATTACATATACAATACCCAGGGGACAGTATAGCTGTCTGGGACAGTCCCTGAGACTGGGGTGCTGATGGGTATTTATATACCGACTGAAATGTGGGAGAGAGACTGTCTGGAAATAAAAGGAGAGCCATACACACACACACACACACACACACACACACACACACACACACACACCCCAAAGCCACAGCCTTCTGGAACAGCAACAGTAAATTTCCAGATCCCCCAGAGTCTTACATTCCCTTGTTCCACCTCAAGCCGTTTGTTAACATTTTCCAGTTATGGAGATCCCTGGCAGATTGAGGGCAGTCTAAACAAGGAATTCCCACCTCTCTTGATCATCTTTTTAAAATGCCCTATAAACAGCTCTCCCCACAATCACCACTACCACACCTCCCAAGTGTTGTTGTTATTTCTATGTGTGTGTTTAAATTTCCATTGTCCACTTTCCCTAAGTGCCTCAAGTCAGAGTCAATCCCCAGAGAGAAATAATTCCATATGGAATTTGTCCTTCACTTGGCATCAGTTTGGTTCAGATCAAGGTCTTCAGATATCCAGTACCTAGCCCTGTACAAAGGCAGATCGATTTTATCATTAAGCAAAGTCATCTAAAATAAAAGGAGACTTTGGGAGGCCACCCAGTAGTTTGCAAAAATGAAAGATAATATTTAATTCACAACTTTAAAGTAGTCAGATGTGGGTATTGGTATAAAGTTTAGCTACCCCTAGGGGATAAATGAACCTTGGGCACTGACCAGTCATTAAAAAGGTCACAATAATGAAACAGTGCCAGGGAGAAAGAAAGATTTTTGCCCTGAAAGTAGTGAAAAGTTTGTCAGGAACTCAAGAATGGGTTTAGGATCCCAGAGTGATTGAATAAAGCAAGCCGAATATATTCTAAAGCTATTTACAGGGCCGGCCACCTATGCAGTGGACTGGCCACCTATGAAGATAATTTCAATAGGACTGAGGAAAAGAATCCCACCTAAGTTGAACTAGGGATAAGCAAGGTAGACAAGCACCTCCAGCTCACACAACTAGAGACACTTTTGGATACTGCTTTCTACAAAAAAACACATTTTAATGCCAGAAAATTCTTTTCTCCGTGATGCATAAGCTATTTATTTTATGATAAGCCAAGTCACATGTTACAGTGAAGGTTCTAACCCTCCAGTGGCCAGCAATGCAAAGGAGATGCAGCTTCCAAATGCACAGAAGCACAATTTTCAAAACCTTGCCTAAGATACACAAATACCTTGTCTTAGCTCTGACTCTACTTGCAACCCCCACCTCAAAAAAAAATCTTCCCTATTTACTCATTGATGATTGTTTTTCTAAAGGATAAAATCTTTTTATTTCATAATAGGAGGTAATACTTCAAATAAAATACCCCCAGGAGAGGTAAAAGAATAAATTCACACATAAATACTTGAAGAATCTTTCATTTCATCTAGGGTGGAGAACTCCTGGTACAGAAACACCCTCCCTTTTACAAAAACGAAATTTGTAGGAAATGACATGAGGCACCTGAAGGTTAAGTGATTTTTGGCAGTCACATTGCAGGAATCTTTTAGAGGCAGGATTTGAATCTGGGTCTTTTTGATGCAAAACTCAGTTCCCTATCTACCACACTGTTAAAGTATAATAGCAATTGGCTTTTCTTTTTTTTAGTACTTTAAGTATTTTTCTTAAACAATCCTAGGAGGTAGCTAGCACAAATACTATGATTCCCCCATCTTACCAATGATAAAAGTGAGATCAAAGAAGATGACTGTGAGTTGTTCATAGTCATGAAGCTAGGGAGTACCCAAGCCAGAACTTGAACCCAGGTCTCTTGATTGGGTTTAAAGCAGGCAAGGGGGCCATCTCCAGGCATCTTGATCTATATCTGGCTACTGGACCCAGATGACTCCAGAGGAGAAAGTGAGGCTGGTGACTTTTCACAGCCCTCCCTCGCTCAAATCCAATTCACCTGCAAGTCATGACATCACCTTCCTGATGTCATGGTCCTCTTCCAGAATGAAGGACTAACAAAAGAGTCTAAGTACTCTTTCACATTGTCTCTCAAATCCTTTCCAGGGTTTGCTTGGTAGAGAACACAAAAAGGATACTAGATACTGGAAGGAGGAAGGAGGAAAGGGCACAGAAATCAGAAGTCAGGATCACCCATGGCAAACTTTGCCTCCTTCAAAATTCTCATCTCTAGCTTTGGCCAGTTAGATCGACTCACCCAACTCTCCATGCAGTTAAATTCCCCACATCAGAACATGCCATCAAGTTTACTCAGGAGGGGGTGGTGAGGACAAGCAAACATCTTCCTCTATTCAGCTGCCAATAGTAGTGAGGTGAGAGGAAGGTCTTAGTCAGTAAAATCCAAGTTTTGGAAGCAGCAATGCTTAGGTTGCTTGAGAAACCTACCACAAGTCCAAGGCATAACCTCACACTTAATATGCCCATATTAACCACAAGTCTCTAAGGCCTGTCAAATAACTGCAGTAAACACAAGCACTTCTCCCAGCATTCAACACCCCTTTAACCCTTTGTGTTGACCCCTTTTCAGTTTTGAGTGATCAGTCTTTCCCATAGCTGAAACACAATCTTTCCACCTAGACAATACTCTTTTGCAGAGACCTCCTCCCCCTTATCCTGGACAGCATTCAGGGGGACAGCAAGCATCCCTCACCCTAGACACACACACACACAGCACACACACACACACACACACACACACACACACACCTTCACATTGCCCTAAACCATCTCATATTCAAGGGCTTCTGATGCTCAAGGGCTTGGCAGAAGTCTCATGCAGAGGTGAGTCATCCTATCAGTGGTATCCAGCTGCTAGAGAAGTGGGCCTAGTGACCCAGAGGCCTTTGTGCTATTTAGAGCCTGGACACTGAGTCATTGCAGTAGACAAATCACGATCCTCTTTCTGGCCTTGATTTTCTTAACTGAATTTCCAGCATTATTGTGTATCACAGAACAACTAAGCAGACACTAGCAAGCTAAACAACCTTCTTTAACCTGTAACTCTACCCACATGAGTTGGAGATATCACCATTATCTTTCCCCTTAAAAATAATGAAAACATCTCCTGTCAAACATTTCACCAGGTTCAAATATCATTAGGAAAAAATAAGGATGTTTATAGTATAGAGGAAAGAAGGAAGGAAGAGAGAAAGAGAGAGAGAAAGAGAAAAAGGAAGGAAGGAAGGAAAGAAGGAAGGAAGGAAGGAAGGAAGGAAGGAAAGAAAGAAAGAAAGAAAGAAAGAAAGAAAGAAAGAAAGAAAGAAAGAAAGAAAGAATGAAAGAAAGAAAGAAAGAGAAAAAGAGAAAAGGAAAGGAAAAACTAGTCTCTAAATTATTGGCCTGGAAACTTGACTATCCCACAGATGCCCCTTTCCAAATAACTAAAGAAAAAGAGGTCAGGTCTAGCTCTGCAGCCTGCACTCTGTTTGTGGTCTTGCCCAGGGTTGCTAAAATAAAAGATCATCCAAGGAGTTGAAAGAACCCCAGGTGCTCTGTGTGCACACACTGCCCAAGGGTGCTGAAACAAGGCTCCAAATGGAATCCGGGGCGTGACTGCTGTGTGTGATATTGGAGTGCGGCTTGCCCAGGGTGCTGAACACCACACAGATGGATTGGGTGCTGAGTGGGTATTCAGTGAGTCTAGCGGGGGAGGAAGGCACAGAAGGAGAGAAGGAGGAAGGGAGGGAGAGAGAACGACATGGAGACAAAAGGACAGAATCAGAGAGGACAAAGAGTTTTCCCCTATCTTTTTTCATCTTTAATGTTCCCAAGGATTGTAAAATAAAATCAAAATGAATAAACCATGGTCAGTGAGGATGAGCTAGGCAATAGATGATGCGACTGGAAACTTTTTTTTCTTTTTGAAAGGAAAGAAAGCTGAGTATGTCTTTCCTCAGTCCAATTTTTAAATTATCTATGGGGAGCTGAAAAAATGCAGAGTGAGAAAAGACAACTACCAAGCCGGGGGGGGGGGGGGGGGGAGGCGGTAACGACTGTAAACTGCCTGTGAAAGTTTGCTTCGTGATCAAATTGTGATACATTCACAAATCTGATTTTAATTTGCCATTTTTTCCTTTGTCCCTCTTCCGCCATTTATTCTCTCAAGCTTAAAAACAAAATCAAACTAGAATGAGCTCCAGGTCAAAGTGTAGAAATATAGGTTGGCAAATTTCTCCTGGGTCAGGACACCAGTCTGGAAAGCTGATGCTGTATGAAAGGGTGTCTTATGGAGAGAGACCACATTGCCTGTTTCATTATTATTATTTTTAAAATTGTTTTCTTTCAGAGCTAGTGAGTTTTTACGTGGAAATGGAAAGCTCATCGAAATGTGCCCGAAGCTCCCGCTTTGCTTCTGGCTTTGGCTTTCCAGACTCATACTATTTATTTTCATCCTGATCTTTATGAGTGGCCACAACTGCCTCTACGTGGCCTTAGGATAATCTCTACCTTTTCCAAAGCAGAGCCAGAGTCAGATCCTGCTTCACTATAAACTCTCAGTCTCTATCCTAGTACCTACTGCAAGGGACCCAAGTGTCTTTCAAACCCACCACATAGTGTGTGGACCAATGGGAAGCCACTTATTAGTTGCAAATGTTCAAATTAACACTTACTCATGTCTTTGCTTCTACAGGGAAAACCAAGACTGAGTACTAATTACAGCTTTTTGGGGTGAAAATAAATGGGAGTGTGGCATGCAGAGCTGTCAGCACAGGGCAAGCCCACCTTCAATCCACAGTCTGTTTGTCAGGGAATGAGTCACAGAGAGCTGGAGAATGGGGTCCTGCTTCCAAAGCAGTTAACTGGTAGGGAAAGAATCTGGTATCATAATGGAAGAAAGCATATTTCTGTCCACCAGAGGAGCAACTAGGGTAATGCAAACAGAGCTTTGTCCTAGGGCTCTGAAATTTAGAAGAGCACAGAGAGCACTTTCAGTTTCTTTAACTGCACAGAAACAAATAAGATTAGCATTTAGTTTCCAAGAATAATTACTTACAAAGGGAAGTTACAAGGTAGCAACTCCTTTGGGAGTCATGATTCAGATGAATTCTTCTCCAGCCTGCTCCCATTCTGCTCCCTTGCTTTTAGCATTGACGTCCTCCTCGGCAGCTGCCTTATAGTATCCTAAGGTCTCTGCTACTAGTCTTGCCCCCAACTGAACCAAGGGTTCTTTTAGTGCCTCTTGCCCCAAGCATAACCATTTATAGTTATGGCTCTGTGATACACACAATAGGTCATCACTTTCCAGATAGCCAGAAGGGATATTATGGAATATCACAATGTCCTTGGGTTGAATAGAGTGAAGGTAGTAGTACCTGTGGTGAGAAGAACAAAGAAAATGAATAGTGGATAAATGTGTATGTGTGTATGCATATCTATATATACTGTATTGTCACAATAGTGCAATAAGATCAACTTGTTCACTGCCCATTGAACATACTTCAAGCACCTCTTACTCATGCTTTTCCCTGATCTGGAA
>CM053769.1:175941087-175971615 GCA_028658325.1 Potorous gilbertii
AGCTAGTGCCAATATGATATATAGAAATAGACTGATACTGACCTTTCATGAATGCTCAGGTTTGCTTAATGGGAAGACAGGTCAGTACATGTACACGCACACACACACATGCACACACACACACATACACCCTCACATATACATACATACACTTCTTTTTTCTCCCCTTTCACTCCCCTCTTCCTCAAGGGCAATGGTCCCCTTTATCAGCAAAAGCCCTTTCTTGACAATATATCTGTCCAGCAAAATGTTTCACCTGATTCACTGATTCTCTTACCTAAGGCATTTGCATCTTTGATCACTGCAAGGGCATGAAATATTTGTGTCCATAAGAGCAGATAGAGGTGATATATCCCCTTACAGAAGTCTACTATCTACTTAGTAATGAAATCTAATATTTAAAGGGCATGACACCTCCTTCATAGTAGATTTCATTAATCAATTTTTTCATGGAAAGGATAAATCCTTTATGCATGCCTTTTTTTCTGATTTTTTCCCCCATTTAAAAATTCGATGCTTATTTTTCTACACTGTCATGAGTTCACAGAGACCCACCATGAACCCTGGCTTCTGGCTTCCCCCAACAAGCACCTGTGCACACACACTCACACTCAGAAGGAATAGGTCTCAAGACAAAATGAAAACAAAGTGACAGAGAGGAAGAGGGGGGTGGGTTCTCAGTTCTTCTTAAACATACATTATTTTTAAAAATTAAAGGATGTGTGCCGTGTGTCTGTATTTGGTGTCAGAGTGACCAATACTTTCTGTGCCTCTGAGGCTGGAATGCTGAAGTTCACATCATTCACTTGGATGCTCATTAAGGGCCTCATTACTGTACATTAAACATTAGTACCTTTAAAATAATGTCGTTGCTATTATCAGGCACATTTCTGTGGAGCTCAAATGATTAGGGCATGACTGACTATCTCCTTGAGGATCACACTGCACTTATTGTGAGAAGAAAGTGCTGAGATTTTGTTTCACAATCCAGCATAGAGTGTATTGCACATCTGCATATGATACCGAGTTATTGATTAAGCCATAAGGATTAGCACAGTAGTCCATAATCATGTAAATAAAGACCAACGGGGTAGGAGAGAGTCTGGAGTGGGACCCCGGTGCCTCTTAAGGAGCCAGCTGCTCTTTGAAGACTTCTGAGCATCAATACTGGACCATCTCACAGACCCTGCAGGTAGTCCTTACTTTGAGAAACCCTTGGGTTCCAGCAAAGTTGGATTTCAAGCTAAGTGCTCATTTCCCATTGACTTCTATTGTAAGACTGACCATATATTTTCTTGCCATAGATAGATGGATGGATGGATAGATGGATGGATGGACAGACAGATGATAGACAGATAGATGGATAGATAGATAGATAGATAGATAGTCAGTCCCTGGATCTCACTTGAGAAGACAGAAAACTTTATAAAGCTTGTACATCTTTTTTTTTTTTAACAAGCACCATTTATAACTTTTTAAGAAAACAGTGCAAAATGTTGATCATGCTAAAAATACTGACACTTGTCATTATTTTCCCCTTCACTTCATCTCAAAATCCCTCCAGATCCCCCAAGTCCCTCTCCCTTTACTCATCTCTGTTAGAATCCCGTCTCCTCACTTAAAGCCAGGCTTTCCATATGTACCTCCTTGATTCCTTCTCATTGCTTCCAGTAGACTGCCTCCACAACTTTCAGTCTCTCCCTACCTACTATCTCATTTCTTACTGCCCACAAACATGTATCTCTCCTATCCCTGAAAAAAACACCACTTTCAATAGACTCTATCATTCTATCATGTGAACATTCTATTTCTCTCCTCCCTTCCTCAAGTAAACTCCTTGAAAAAGCTGCCTATACTTATGGTCTTCACTTCCTTTTCAAATCCAGCTTCCAACCTCACCACTCAATGGAGGCTGGCCTTTCCAAAGTTGTAAGTAGTCTCTTAATTACCAAATCTGATGACTTTTTCTCACTCCTCATCCTTCTTGACCTCTCTGTTGATCACCCTCTCTTCCTGGACACTCTGTCTTCCCTGGATTTTCCTGACACTCTTCTCTTATAGTATTCCCTTTCTTTGCCTGACCATTCCTTTCTCTCATTCTCCTTTGCTGGGTCATCAACTACAACACTCTCAGCTCTGGGCCCTACTCTCCCCTCACTTTATAAAATCTCTCAGTGACCTCATCAATGCATGTGGGTTTAATTATTGTCTCTGCTAACGACTCCCAGATCTAAATTTTCAGCCCTACTTTCTTTTCTGAGCTCTAAGCCCACATCACTAAGTGCCTACTGGACATTTTGAAAGAGGAGCCCTCAGTAAGTAAGGAACCCACACTGAATTCTTTCCCTCCAAACTCACTCCTCCTCTGAACTTCACTAATTCTATGATGGATACCCTTGAGTCACCCAGGTTTACAACCTATTATCCTTGACCCCTCACTTTCATCCATCCCAAATATCTACTCAGTTACTTGTTTCTATCTCTATTACACATCTCAGAGCCGTTACTTTCTATGCATTCACACCATCACCACTCTCATCACCCCTGGCAGATGGCTAAGACTCCTAACTGTTCTATCTCATGTCTCTTCTCTCCAATCCGTACTTCACAAAGCTGCAGACCATCTCAAAGCCTCTGTCTTAACTCCAGGACCAAATATTATCTCTTTTGCATGGCATTTAAAACTTCTCACAACCTAGTCCCAAAGTACCTTTCCAGCCTTACTCCACATTACTCCCCTCCACATACTTGCTGCCCATTATTTTTCCTTGCAGCTTACTTCATCATTCCCCCTCCAAGTCTTTGTACTGGCTACTCCCCAAGCCTGGAATATGCTCCCTCCTCATCTTTATCAGAACCCCTAATTTCATTTGAGGTTCAGCTTAATAGCCATCTTCTACATGAAGCCTTTTATGATCCCTCATATGCTAATACTTTCCTCAAAAATCATCTTATATCTATTTTCTATATTTCTATACATGTACATGTTGTCTTTCCCAACTAGCCTTTAAGGTCCTTGAAGGCAAGAACTGTTTAGGCTTTCTCTTTGGCATAATACCTGGCACATAGTAGGTCCTTGTGCCTGCTGATAAATTGAATGATTTATAAAATGCTTAAAATCAATCACATAATAAAATAGGACACAGACAGTATAAATATTCACCACTCGGATGTTCAAACAGGAAGCTTTTAAATCGTAACTAATTGAGCTACACTTCTCCCCATCGTCAGTCAGCTATGACCCAATAAACTTTACATCTTAGGTAATTCCTTTACCTTTTGCAGACTTATTGGTCTCTTTCCAAACATCTCTGTCTCACTGGTACACATTGTTATGGCCTCCCTGAGCAGGAGGAATTAGTAACACATCAAGAAAACTGAGGACTGAGACATCCAATGCCTACTTAGCCATGGAGAATGTCCTCAAAATCTGCTGCAATAGAATGTTCCTCTAAAACTAAAGGCATCCTGATCGATAGACTTTGGAAGTGAGCTTGGGGCACAAGAAAAAGTAAATCTCTAATTTTTCTATTGTTTAAGCCTAGAATTCTGTTAGATGAATTTCTTTTTTAAAGATATTGTGTTACAATTCCATATATAGCTTGTTTATATGTAGTTGTTTACATATTGTCTTCCCCATCAGACTGTAAGCTCCTTGGAATTAGGGACTGACTTTTCCTTTCTCTGCATCCCCAGAATTTGGCTGAGTGCTTGGCACATAGTAGGCTTTTACTGGTTGTTGTAATTCATTCTCAAAGAGGACCAAAATGATGTCACTATGTTGGGGCCAAGGAACCGTGTGTCTTTTCAGGCAATACAAGCTCAGAATGCTCTACCACAAGTGAGGCACAAGTAGTTCACATGAACATTTGGAATGGAGATGCCTCTAAATTTATGCATCTCACATTGCTTTTGAGCAACTACAATTCTGCTTTCCTCATAGAAGGCAGCACCTTCTCTGATGCAGACACGCCATGCTGGTCCCTCCTCTAGTGTCTCCCATGTCTCCCAATGGATTCCAGAGTTCTTCAGAGAGACCTTGAGAGTGTCCTTGTATCACTTCTTCTGACCTCCATGCGAGTCTTTGCCCTGTGTGAGTTCTCTGTAAAATAATCTTTTAGGCAAGCATATGGTCAACCTTTGAACAACGTGATCAGCCCACTGGAGTTGTCCCTTAGCAGTTCAGCTCGAGAAAGGACCTCAGTGTCTGGTACCTTATCTTCAGAATCTTCCTAAGACAATCAAATGAAAGTGATTCAGTTTCCTGGCATGAGGCTGGTAGACTGTCCAGGTTTCACAGGTCTACAACAGTGAGGTCAGCACAAATGACTCCATAGACCTTCAGTCTGCTAGGCAATCTAATAAATGTTTATTGACTGACTAGGTGAGATTTCTTTGAAACTGTCCCATAATACTTGTTTTACACACTGCTCAATAAATATTTCTTAAATGAATAAAGGAATCCAGAAAGTTGGTCAAGGAATAGGTTGAAATAATAAGTCCTTTTAGTTGCTCAGAGCTAAAGAACAAGGAAGCAAAGGACCTACTTCTTAAGAAACATGGTGGAATTTGAGCAGGTGACAAAATGCAAAATAAGAAAGTCTTGAATGAATAATCAGAACGATAGCTGACATTTCTATAGCTCTTCAAGGTCTGTGAACTTTCTAACATACATTTTCTCACCTGGGCCTCATGATGACTGTGACATAGGTGGATGCTACTATTATAATCCCATTCTTCAGGCCAGGAAACAAGGCCTAAAGGGAGTGACTTGCCCAGGCTTACCCAGCAAGGTCTAAGTTGATTTGAGCCCAGGTCTTCCAGACTCCAAATCTAATGCTCTGTCCTTTTGTACCTAGTAGGCACTTAATAAATGCTTGCAGAATTGAGTTGAAAGGGATTTTGCCCACAAAATACTTGCAACTTACCATATTTACACTTTGTGCCAATGTCTGTAACATGGTCAATTTCACACTGCTACTATATTTCTATACTTAGGAGATTGTGACAATAAACCCCTTGTTCTGTTGAATTCATATTCTGATACAAGTAAGTAGCCTTCATTTGCATCTGACTTCCTGACATAACATCTGCAATGATCTGATCAACTTCAGCACATTAAAATATCCCAATTCATGTTTGTAAGCATGAAACTGTCTAAGCATCTTTGGTGAGTTTGTCCCAAAGTTCAGATCTCTAGATGTTCCTGGCCTGAAAACAGGATTATGATAGTAGTACCCATGTATCTCAAAAGTACTTAAGCACAAAAAGGACTGGAAAAGTAGGAGGGGCCTGGGTTATGAAGGGCTTTGAATATCAAACAGAGCATTTTGTGTTAGATTCTGGAGGCAATAGAACACCACGGGACGTTACTGAGTAGAGGGGTTCACATGAATTCTTTAACATTTTGTTATTTGTTGTTTAGCCATTTCAGTCATGTCCAACTCTTCATGACCAAGTTTAGGATTTTCTTTGAGAAGATACTGTGCTGTTTTTTTCCATTTCTTTCTCCAGTTCACTGAGAAACTGAGGCAAACAGGATTCAATGACTTGCCCAAGGACTCACAACTATTAAGTATCTGAGGTCAGATTTGAACTCAGGTCTTCCTTACTCCCAGACCTGGTGCTCCATCCACTGTACCACCTAGCTATTGTATTTATCAATCTCTTTCAGTCTCCAGAACTTTGACAAATAAATGGTTTTGCCTGGTCTATTTTGTAGGGAAATTGAATTTCCTAAAGATGTAAACATGCTGCCCCTACCCCTGCTACCCAAGATGAGACAGTAAGGAAGATTGGGGTGAAGGCACAGAATGAGCTGGAAAGAAAAGGAAGAAAACAAAGAGAGATTTCTGTCCGCTGAGGAACTTTTCAGTTCACAATTAACAGAAACTGAAAGCTTTTCTGATGGGTTTTTACTTAGTTGAGGTGGGGGGAAGGTGTCAACATTTTAAAATCAACTCCTCTACTTCTCTTTCTCATACACATCCACACATACTCCAGGGATGTACATAACCTCTCTCTCTTAGGCACATTTCCATGCCAACACTCTCTGATTTCCCCTTGATCTTCTTCTCCTGCCAGGTTGTGATCTAGGGCAGACAGACATTTTCAATGGCTCATGGTTGCCCGAGCCATTTCCAGCAAGTACCCCCACAGCAGCCTCTCCCCACTCTCCATCAGAGGGTAAAGGCATAGGGGCAAGGCTTTGTCCATCCTACTCAACTGGAGCCTGAGATACTGATCTTAATCATTTTTGAATAGATCTAAGTTTCTCTACACTTCATATGTTTCATCCTAATACATATCAACAACTAGAGCTGTATGGCTAATTACTTTTTGTCAGAATTTACATGGTTTTAATGCTGGGAAGTCAAAACTTTTTAGCCTCTATTTTCTATTCCATTTGTAATACCAAAAAGAAAACCTGGATTCAGCTTCATTCTCTTCATGTGCATTCCCAATGGAAAATTGAGTTAGAAGCATATGATCAGTTGGGACTTTATTTAGGCTATTGACAGACATTCAGAGACCCAGTTGGGTAGCAGCAGGTACTTACCAAAATAGACCTGCCATCACTATCTAGTTGGATGGAATGAAATGCGTTTCCTTAGGACCCCAGCTGGCCTTTCAGCAAACACATGCTGCCTCTTCCTTCTTGACTGTGAGCTGTGAGTCACAGAGAAACAACTCAGGATACAGTCTCATGTGGACCACTCCACCATTCAATAACGGAGCAGTAGCATCTGCTGCCATAATGCTTAATCAGAACAGATATCGGGATTGATCTTCCCACTGACCCAGATGCTCACCTGTATTGTTTTGTCCTAGACAAGGTACAAAACTGATTACTACCCTATTTCTATGCCAAAATGTGGGCTCTTGTCCCAGTCTCCACTGTCACAGAGTCCTAATTTATCCTATTGCCACGCATTCTCTAAGACCTCTAGTTGGGTAGATCCTCAATATCCGTGATGTCTCAGGTACTAGTCAATAAGGCAAACTTTATCTTTGACCACCTTTGCTAATTGGCCACAGTAATCATAGAAATCCTAGAATTCTAAAGCTGAAATCAATTTTAATCCCTTCATTTTACACATGAGGAAAATGAGTTACAGAGGCAAAGTGATCTCTACAAGATCACAAAGTTTACCAAGTCATTTACCTACCTGTCTTAACTAAACAGTCTTCTTCCAGGTATCCACAAGGAAAAAAGCTTCTTTAGAGACAAAAACAAAACAACCCTCCATGGACCCACATGTCTAAGCCACAAGCAGGATCTATGAACTCACACAGAGGTAGAAGGAAGATCAGGATATCAAACACCTTTAAGGGTGGGAGACTGGTAGTAGAAGGCAGAGTGAGCATGGAGAATGTAAACACTATGAGAAGTAGACCAAAGGTCAGAACACTAGCCCTTTAGGGGAAAAATTGCAATTGGAATGCACAGATATCACATGGGGCTGATGACTTGGTCAAAGACAACCAATGGTTATCCATAGTATACGTATGGCTACTACTCTAGATGGTTGCATTTCTAAGGCATTCTTCATACTGGCTATGGCTCTAAGATGTCTATCAGGGCCCACTCCCATCAGGCAGCTAGAATCTTGACACATAGAGGCCTGCTGCCTCAATGAGTTCAAGCTATGAGCATAAATGGGAGTTCCTGAATTCTACCTTCCAATTCAGCTCTTATATACTCCCTTGAGTCCACTGACTCTCATACTTTAGCCAAACTATCCCTTCAACTCTCACCATGTTTTTGCTCATGGTATTTGTTGTACCTGGAATATCCTCCCTCCCCTTGACTGTTGAATCACAAACTCATATTTTAAAGCCCACCCCCAATGCCCCTCCCTCCGAAAGTCTGTTTTGGTCAGTAATAGTCTTCTCACTCCAGTCACACAAAGACCTTTGTTTTGTGCCTCCCTGAAGGATTTCTGTTTAACGGTATGTCATAGCTAACTGTGTATGTGTATTACTGTCGTTGTTTGTCTTTTGTTTTCAAAGCAGACCAATGACATTGGAGGGTGATATCTTGACTTGCGTGTGAATTGGATTTAAGTGAAGCAGAGCTGTGCCTTACTCTCTCTTCCAGAGTTATCTCATACACTCAAGACCATAAATTTCACAAAGGGAATAATTATGTCGAGTCACAACTTTGCATATTCACCAGCACCTAACAGAATCCTGAGCGGAAGCTTGTTTATTGAATTTAATTGACTTGCTATTATTGATTCTGGCAAAAATAATATTATTAATAATAACATTTATACGATACTTTTGTGTGCTAAGTGCTTTATAATAATTATCTCCTTTGAGCCTCACAACAACCGTTCAAGGTGGGTGCTTTTTATTATCCAATCCATTTTACAGATGATGAAATAGGCAAACAGGGTAAATGACCTGCCCAGGGCCTCACAACTAATGTCTGAGACTGGCTTTGAACTCAGGTCTTTCTGACTTTAAGCCCAGCAATCTATCCACTGTACCACCTAGCTGCGGGGCAACTCATTTCCATCATGCTTTTCTTTCCCTAGGAAGAGATCTTATTCACTATTGACAAGCAGCCTTTGGCATAAATATCTGACTTTAGACTCATGGAGGACAGTTATAACTTTCCCTCTCTTCTCATCCCTGCCCCAGTGCTTTTGAGAACCCACTGACTGTCAGTTTCTAAAGGTAATATCCCAGCTTCTCAACTCACAAGAGATCAATCAACTTGGGGCTGACACTAGATCACCAGCCCCCAAAACGTGTGGACATGGCAAGTGAACAGAGATCAGAACCATGACTCGCTCCTTCTGAACATCACCCAGGCCTTGGTATCCACCATCAGGGTGTCAGGAGATACAGCTATAACAAGAGAATGACATCATCCTGGTCTAGTTTCATGGCCTGGTCTCATGAAGGAAGGTAAAACTCTAATTAAATCGAACATTAAATATTTAACAGATCTTACTATGTGCAAAGCATCATGACCAACACTGGGAGAAATACAAGCAAAATATGGACCCTGCCTTCAGGGAGTTTAGAGTCTAAATGAAACTGAGTACTTGCATTAGGGATATTAATAAATCCAGTGTTTCCAACAATATCTTGGCTCATTGGATATTCAGTAGCACTGAATAAATATTAAAATTATCCCAGGAATAGGCAAAGTTCCAGAAGATTCTGACTTTTGTGTTTCCCAAAGGGAGTGTCCTTTCCTTGCTCTGGCCCCTGGTATGGGTGAGTGGTGAGGGAGAGACTAAGGGGTGTGGAGACATCACCTTTCTATGAAGCAACCTGTTGAGTGAGTGACTGTTGGACTTTGGTTGCTACATGACATGCCTCTGGCACTTTCCCAAGCAATAAGCAAATGAACCTCCAGGTTTGACGCAGGAAGAAGAGGACAAACAGATCACTAGTCACACCAAAGTGTGGTGATCACACCAAAAGGATGGAGATGTACCATAGTGATAGTTATGCATTTGTCTTATACCTGATCCTCAGGAGACACTTATTTGAAAGGGTATCAAAAAAAAAAGAAAATGAAAAATATACATTCATTATTATGTTCTAAAGGAGAGAAATGATCGTATCATGCCTTCTACTTAGATATTGCCCGTACTTTGCTCCCATGTCCTCATCAGATACTGGTCACAATTAACAACTCCACGAGGTAGTATTAGTCTCAATTTACAAACAATGACACTGCGGTTTTAAAACTTCCTCAAGGCCATGCACCCAATGGGTACCTCAAACTGATTCTAAGTTCCATTCTCATTCCACTGTATGAGTGGAATGTGTAGTGGTGGTACAGTGGAGAGACTGGTAGGGCAGGAAGATCTGAATTCACATCTGACCTCAGATACCCTGTGTGACTTTGGGCAAGTCACTTAGCCTCAGTCTGCCTTGATTTTCTCAGGCATAAAATGGGACAATACTAGCTCCTGTGTCTCAAGATCATAGTAGGAATCAAATGAGATAATATTTTGGAAATACATAAATATAGTAGTTAATGAATGATTGTATCCTTCTTTCATTCCTTCTTTCCTTCTTCTATACCAGTCCCTTTCCTTCTATTGTTCTAGTAGGTTTTCTCTACACCCTCTTCCCTGTGTTCTGCCCATTAGTCATGTTGCATACAGCCTGATTAGCCGTTCTTATAATTGGGACTCAGAAATCTAGGAGTTCATGGATGAAGGGAACAAAAAAGGGGGAGATGGAAAGTTCTCTCTCCCTCCCTCCCCCCTTACTCAAGGAGGGTGCATAGGTAGTGGTCCCAGCAAAAGGAAGGAAGGAAAGAAGGGAGGGAGGGAGGGAGGGAGGAAAGAAGACCAAGAGATCTTAGGCCTCTCTCTTTATAAATCAGTTTGATGGCTAAAACCATGACCTCACAATCCCTCTGTGTCAGGGCAAGCAGAAAGCCCACCGTGGGCCCTTCTCGAAGAGACCTTTTATCCAATGATGAGAAATAAAAATGGGGAGTTGGAGGGATGGTAAAACTCTTCCTTCTGAGAGGATTAAGGGGTGAATTCTCCATCATGTTTGACTTTGAGCAATGAGTCAAATGTCACCTCTCTCTTACCCAAAAATTCTGTGCTTCTAGTTGGCATTCCAACAGCAGCAAAGAATCCCTGTGGGGCATGCTTTGTTTCCTGGTAAAAGCTAAAAGTCTCTCTGGACTTCTTCAAACACCAAAAGCTAAAAATTTACTCATTCATTCACCAATGAAGAAGTACTTCAGATTTTTCCTTTATCTCAATTTTCCTTGACATGTAAAATGGAAAGAAATGGTTACCGTGATTGAGAGGCCTTTTGGAATAGTAGAAGGAGCACTTAGACTTGGAAGTCAGAAGAGTTCTGAATTCAAATCCCCACCTCTCTAAGTTGTGCAGCTATGGGCAAACCCCTTAACGTTGCCAAGCAGGGACTAAAAGTCCCAACCCTCTAAGAGTACAGTGTGAAAAAAATAATCCAGACCCATTCTGGGGGAAGATGGGTATCAGGAGGTTAGAGGTCAGCTTTATTCTTTTTATTCCTGGCTGTGAGTCTAGGAGATCCTAAAGTCAGTCTCTTCAGAATCAGCTGTGCCTTGAGAAGGGAGGTAGAGAAGAAGGTAGAGGTATTTCATCAGATGGACAGATCAAAGAGTATACGTCCTAGGTCTTTCCAAAAGGAAACTTCTGCTTAGGCATTCAAGTCGTAAGTTTTTTGGCTGCCATAATCCATGCAAAACCCCTGGCTTTGAAATAGCCATCAATGTTCAGTGTTCTTGAGGTTTCCTAGAATATTGCACAACCTTCTCATAACCTGAACCCCAGCAATCATAACCCTGAAGCTGCCATGTTCAACAAGATGAGGTCAAGAGGCAAAACTTCCCTCCCCTCTGGCCTAGAATTTTGAATTCTACTTGACAAATTTCACCTCTGTGTCTGGAGAGAATAATGTTAAAAATAAATAAATAAATATACACAGAGAGAGTTCTATGAAGAAAAGGTGAACAATGCATAGCTTTCATGGAAACTTGACTGCCATAACAGGAATAAAACCTTCAGGGCACACAACTAAAACCTTTAAACAAATTCACCCAAATGCCACCTTTTGCGTACACACAGTCCAGTACCTTGTGGTGGCCCTGCTCACACTGCACTGTTTTACTTTCCTCCAGGCCTAGTAACTGTCTCCCAAGCCTCTCCATTTGGGTTCAGTTCTAGCAATAATCAATATTCCTTCCTGGTCAACTATATTGGAGCCTACCCAATCCATGTAAATCTTTGTATTCATTGGATGGCATTTGGGGTGGGGGGGGGGGAAGTAGGCAGTCAAGGAAAGAGGTAGAGTGTGATGTTTGGGGGTTTTTTTTTGTATTTTCCTAAGAACTACAATGAATCATTTCAAACCAAGAATTTCAGAGACTCGAAACTTTTTCTTACCCTATGAATCATTTCTAATGTCCCCATCAGTAGAATTTCTCTTCTGGTACAGAGATCTGAAGTCACAAAACTGGAAAAGTAAGGAACCAATGTTCTCGTCATGTCAGTGGGGACATGATGGGGAAACATCTGATCCCCAACACTGATGGGGAAACTGGAGCACTTAGATATGTAACCTTGGACAAGTCATTCTACTTCTGGATGCCAACGTGTAAAATGGGGAGATGAATCCTCACCTCCATATCTGAATGAGGATCAGTGAGGGAAGATGAGATCATTTTAAACTTGTCAGAAAATAGACCATAAATACAAGACAGGATTTTCCCATGGCACTATCTGATCTTCTGGGCCAGTGCATACCAGTCAGAGGAATCATTGAGTAAGGATGGAGGCTGAGAGTCCATATGAAGAGGTATAGACATCTCTAAATCAATCTCTAAGCCAGTTAAGTCAAAAGATCAGCCCCATTGATGCCATATTTTCATCAGAACACCAAGATCAACTAATCAATAAGCATTCCTTGAAGGCCTACTACTTCATGACAAGGTTCTATGCTAGTATTGAGGATACAAAGACAACAAGAAAAAGTCTCTGTTCCCAAGGAGTTAATATTCTAACAAAATCCAAGGAGGAGATATAGGCCAGGAGTTCAGTTCTGAATCAGGAGGCAAGATACAAGGAGTGCCTGGGAAGCACATTCATGATCTGTATCCTCAAATGTTTATACCTATTGCTGTGTATGTGCCCTGCTCCCACCTCGTGTCTGTCATGACCCATGGTTATAGGGGCATGTGATCCACCCACATCAGGAAGGTTGTGGGTTCAGACAATGATGACCTTATAAATCCTTCTTTACCCATTGAGTTAATGGGTATGCCCTTTCTAATTCAGTTACTGGAGAAAAAGAAAAAAATCTTATTTCTTTTATTTTTAGGAGGGGAAGAGTCTAGATCTCAAATTTCACTATTTTGGGGAACTCCCAGTGTCAAAATTCCCTTCACACATGCAATCAGCAATTAGTCTGTAATTCATAGTCCCAGAGAGTTTAGAAGACTTGCTTACAACCATATAGTCAATATGTGTCAGAAATAGGCCCTGAACCTAAGACCGGTCCTGTCCCTACTCTATCACATCTCCTTTTCTTTTACTCAATAAATGTGTAAATTCATACTGGAAGAATTTTTCTTTTCAGTATGTGGGCAAGGTAGAAAAAGGGAAAGGTAATTACTTAGAAAAAATACTATCCAAAATTTTCTTTTATTCCTTGGCAGCTTATTTGTAGCATGCCAATACCAAACTTGACCTGTATTCTCCTTTCCAAACTACTGAACCATTATACCCAGAAATAGAGACGTAAAGGACCCAGATAACTTCCATAGGGTTCCCCAAGAACCCTATGTTCAAATGAGATCATAATTACAGCAACCATAACTAGCATTTATATAGCACACATATATAACAAAGCATTTGACTTATATTACCCCATCTGAACATTACCACCACCCTGTAAGGGAGGTGCCATATTTACCTCTGCAGATGAGGAGGCAAAAAATGAAAGTAGTTAGTGACTCCCAGGGTCACCCAGCTAGTTAGGTGCCTGAAGGAGAATTTGAACTCTAGTCTTCATGATTCTCAGTCTAGCTGTCTCTCCACTAGACTTACTAGCTAAGCTATATCTGGTCACCGGATTCAGATGTCTCTGGAGGAGAAGTGAGACTGGTGACAATGCACAGCCCTCCCTCACTCAAAACAGAGTCAAGCACAAGTCATGTCATTATCTCTCTGATGGCATGGTCTTCTCAGGCAATGAAGGATGAACACAATTAATCACTAAAAAGGTAATACCTTAGGGAGAATGCTTTCATTTCCACATACTCTTTTACCCTCAAGTTCACTTTGCTCTATCTCAGAGAACCATAGCAGGATAGAGATTCTTGTATTTATTTTATAATGAGGAGTTTGAGACAAAGCATTTCCCTAAGATCACAAAGCACGTCAGTGATAGGGCCATGGCTATGATAGTAGTAACTGACATTTATGTGACATTTCAAAGTCTGCAAAAATAAGAGACATCATTTCACCTGAGCCTCACCACAGCCTGGTGAGACTAGTACAACAAACGCGATCATCCCTCATTTACAGATGAGGAAACGGGCACAGTCAAGCTTAAATGATCTGCCAAGGAGACACACAGCGCATGCGCATCAGAAAGTAGTTTGAACCTGAGTATTCCAGGCCAACAGCCCTCTCTATTTTAATAAATTCCTAAATAAACTGAAGTCATAAAAATTAAGTCATTCCCTAACTTGTCTAAAATGTCAGACAGGTTTTAAGTATATCAGAGTCATGCTTAACCTGGTAAAAACTTTGTTTTTAAAGAAAAGTATCGTTGTTGTGTTTCAGTGGTATCCAACTCTTCATGACCCTATTTGGGATTTTCTTGGCCATGACAGTGGAGTGGTTTGCCATTTCCTTTTCCAGGTCATTTTACAGATGAGGAAACCGAGGCAAACAGGGTTAAGTGACTTGACTAGAGTCACCCAGCCAGTAAGTTTAAGGCTGAATTTTAACTCAGATATCCATGACTATAGGCCCTGCACTCTTTCTGTGGTGCCACTTACCTTCCCAAAGGCATTACACTATAGTGGAAACAGTACTGTGTTATAAGTTTGGATCAAGTTCTATCCATCACTAGCTGCAGGACCCTGACTAAGTCATTTACTTTCTCTAGCTCTTAATTTCCTTATTTGTAAACAAGCGGGCTTGACTAGATACCTGCTAAGTTCCCTTGCAACTTAGCATTTCTAGGAGCCTAAATGAATCAGCTTTTACATTTCAGGAACACATTTACTGAGCTTTTCCAAATGTGTTTCTGGGGAGGACACAAACTAGACCCTCAAAAGACAGCAGATGAAATGTAGGATAAACTTGTGTCTGGGAGCATGAATGAGACCAGTAGCTGATTTCTCTCTAATACATCCAAGTTTATCATTTCCACATGACAGAGACTGTTGGTTCAGATTATCTAACCAAACAAGGATCCATGCCATGCACATTCCAAAGGCTGCGCCTGCAATCAAACATGGTAAGTCACTAAAGGACTTTCATCTGCTCTCCACAAACTCCCAGCCTAAGGGCTAAACTTCAAGGGACCCCAAGATGCTTGTTGTTCATTTCTGAAATCCAGGCATGCTACAATTAAAGGTATAAACTACCCACATAGAGTTGGTTTGGGTTGCGGGGGAGAGGGAGTTGTTGGTTTGCCTTTTGGTTCTCTCTTTGAAATACCACTATCCACCATCCATCAGAATCCTAGGATTTCACATTGCCTTTGGACGGCCTGGGTTCGTGAAAGACACTCATTAGATACTTGCTGAAATGGAACTGCCCACCACCATTTCCAATCCTGGGAGTCACAAGTGTTGTTTTCTCCGCTAAGATTCAGTATTAATCCACTGGGGAATGAGAATGACATTTCAATGAAAAGAGGGGAAGAGATATATCACTCCAGGATATCTATCTATGAACTAAGGAATTTTGGAGCAGGAGCCCCATCTAAAAACATCCTATACCACTGCCCGTTGTTTAAACTAGTCTAGTTTTAT
Source organism: Potorous gilbertii (assembly GCA_028658325.1). Lineage (NCBI taxonomy): Eukaryota > Metazoa > Chordata > Mammalia > Diprotodontia > Potoroidae > Potorous > Potorous gilbertii. Next base: position 175,956,617 of record CM053769.1, read on the forward strand.
TCTGTTGAGTCTTAAAGAACCTCCTGATGAGATGATTATAGGAATAATAATATCTGGCATTTTTATAGTATTAATATTCTATATTATATTTTATATCATTCTATTCTGTTACATTTACAACATTTAGCTTTAAGTTTTCAAAACACTCTGCATCTATATAGAACCTGTGTGTGTGGGTACACTCATACATGTATATGTGCTTATATAATTTCATTTGACTCTTACTTCAAATCTCTGAGGTTGGTGCTAATCCTTTTTTTATGATTGAGAGCAGCTAAGTGACTTGTTCAGGATCACACAGCTAGTAACTAAGGCAAGATTTGAACAAAGGTCTTCCTGACTCCCAACCTAGCACTCCATCTATCTGTTTAGTTGCCTATTATCAGACAATACCTTAGTTAACCATTAACACTTTAGTAGGAATTAGCAGAAATAGAAAGCATGAGAAAGGGAGTCTAATGTAGTAAACAGAGGGTTTTTTGCTGATGGAAAGCGCTGGGTTCAAGATCTCCTTTCTGAATCATACTGACTGTGTGATCAAGTCACTTGCTGTCTCAAAGTCCCAAGCAATTCTCACAGGCTCTGAGGAACAATCATGGTGCTGATATACACTAGTAGAAAGAGGTTCCATTCCAGAGAGTTCCCTCACACAAAAGAAAACACAAGACTGGGTCAAAAAGAAGGGGTGGGGGAAGAAGAATAAAAGGCAAGCTGTCTGCTGATATCATAGAGAATGTCTAATTAAGAATATAAATAGAAGACAGATTCCCTATTAATTAGGAGGTCTTCCAGATAAAATTGTGCTGATTGAAATAAGCCTCAGAACAAAAATCATAATCACTTTAAGAGCTGGGTCTAACTATCCACTCAGGAAAAACCAAATGGATGAAGAATGCCTATTGCCTCAGATTATGATATTCCATTGGCTAAATACTCCATAAACTCGGTCCTTTGGGATAGATAATCCCTCACCCAATGCAAGTGTTGTCTCTGCAACATACCAGCCTCTGCTGAATGTTAACAGTGATGAGAAACTCACTAACTCACAAGATAGTACATTCCATTTGGGGACAGTTCTAATTGTTAGAAACCTCTTTCTTAAGCCATAATCTGCCTCCTTTTATAGTTCCCTCTTCCACATGACAAAATTTAAATATTTGAAGACTTTGATTATGTCTACCCCAACCCCATCCCCATTCAGTTATTTTCTTCTTCAGGAGAAACATCGACTTCTCCCCATATGAATATAGTTTCAAGACCTTAATCATCCTGGTCACTGGATAGAGCGCTGGGTCTGAAATTAGGCAGATGCATCTTCCTGAGTACAAATCTCACCTCAGACATTTACTAGCAGTGTGACACTGGTTGTCTTAGTTTCTTCAACCATAAAAGGAGTTGGGGAAGGAAATGACAAACCACTCCAGTATCTTTGCCAAGAAAACCCCAGATGGGGTCATAAGGAGTCAGACATGACTGAAAACAATTGAACAACATGGAAACATGGTAATTTGTCAATCATTCCTCCTATATTGGGGCACCCACAACCAAGTTCAGCACTGGATAGAGTATTGCCTTCTGGAGTGCTAACTTAGACTTAAAAAGATCTGAGTTCAAACTCTGTCTCAGATATTAACTTACTACATGACCCTAGGCAAGTCACAAAGCTCTCTCAGTCTGAAAAAATGGAATAATAGCACCTACCTCAGAGGACTGTTGCAAGGAAAAAATGAGAAAATATTTGTTAAGTGTTTTGCAAACTTTAAAGCATTATATAAATGCTTATGTTCTGTCATCTTTCAGTCATGACTGACTTTTAATGACCCCATTTTGGAGTTTTCTTGGCAAAGATACTGGAATGGTTTGCCATTTTCTTCTCCAGCTCATTTTTCAGATGAGGAACCTGAAGCAAACCGTGTTAAGTGACAAGCCCAGAGTCCCACAGCTAATAAGTGTCTGAGGGTGGATTTGAACTCTAGTCTTCCTGAATCCAGGTCCAGCCCTCCTGAATACTGCAGATATGATCTGACCAGTACCAAGTACATAGAGACTATTACCCTTTTTTTTTTTTTTGGAAAATAAACTTCTGTTAATGCAGCCTAAAATTATATTAGCATTTTAAAACTCATGTCACACTGTTGGCTCATACTGAGCTTGCAGCCAACTAAAACCTTTAAGCCTTCTTCCCATGAACCTGCAGTTAAGCCAGGTCTCCCCAATGCCGTACTCATGCAGTTAATTTTGTGAACTTACATGAAGGGCTTTAGATTTATTGCTATTACATTTCACCTTCTTCAGTCCCTTGTTGCAATTTCTTGGGATAGTTTAACTGTTAACCTAATGTATTAGTTGTGTTCCATCCATGAATTTGATAAGCTTGCCTTCTATATGTAGTGCTCTCTTCTTATCCTCCTGCCCCCTTTCACTGCCAGACTTCCTCTTCTCCAACCATTCATTCCTCAGTCCCTTGCAATCTGGTTTCCATTCCCAGCCCTCTGATGAAAGTGTTCTTCCAGAGGTCAAAGGCTATTTCTTTACCATAAGGTGTGTTTTTTTGTTTGCTTTTTTTTTAATCCTTCACCAACACATCTCTTCCACCCCTTCGCTCTTGGTAATCTCTCTTTCCTTGGCTTATTTAGCCCTGTGCTCTCATGGTTCTTCCTCTACTTCTCTGACAACTGCTCTGTCTCCCTTTTTCCTCTTCCTCCTGCCATCCATTTTCACAGAAGTCCTCTAAGTGTCTGTCCTGACACTTCTCTTCCTATCTCCCTTAGTGATTTCCTCCATTGTATAATTTTAAATATCATCTATATGAAAGTGACTCTCCAATCTCCACCTTGATCCAGCATCTCCATCCAGAGTTCCAGTTTCCATTTTTCCAGCTTCCTAGTAGCTATCACCTTCTTGATCCCTAATGGAACCTCAAACTCAAATTGTACAAAACTAAATTCATCATCTTCCCTCCCCAAATATTCTCTACTCCTTAGCTTCTCCATTTCTGTTACTTATCTTCTCTGATTCCTCCAACTGAAAGTGATCTCTCAGGACAATTTGTCTGTCTATTTCTCCCTTGCACTTTTCACATTCTATCTTTTATTATAATTATTTATGTTCATGCCTCTTCCTTCTCTATTAGACTGTAAACTCCTTGGGAATAGAAACTATGTCTTATCTCAGCTTTGCATCCCTCAATGCCTGGCACAAAGTATTTAAACGCTAGCTGAACTGAAAACACTTTGAACAAGACAGGGCCCCAAACCAAGCTGTTTTACATCAGTAGAGACGCCCCTCCAGGTTGACATTAAACCATTCACCAATTCTCTATAGGTACTGGTGTTCAAGCAGCTTCATGTCCACCTAACTATGCTATCTTTCTTTCACATTTCTCTATCCCATCCACAAGAATATCATGAGATGTTTTGTCAAATGTCTTGTTGAAGTTCAGATGTCAGTATTTCCCTAATTCATCTGTCTAGGAACCCCATCAAAAAAATAAGTGGGGTGGGGGGAAGTCTGGCATGATGTTTTCTTAGTCAATTCAGAGATTTGGTCCCAGCAACCACCTTTTCCTAAGAGCTGAGAAGCCATTTGTTTAAAAATCTGTTCTGGAATCTTGTTAAGTTCCAAAGACATTCACCATCAGTAGTTCCCAAAATTCACCTCTTCTCCCTTTCAAAGAAGAAAAATCAAAATATTTTCCACTATTTCAGTAGTAGAGACTATTGACAATAACTGCACAATTCCTGTGTATTCTCTTTCTTGATTTTATTACATTTTTCATTTTTTATATCACATTCCTTTTTGAATAGAATCCTTCCACTTCCCCTACACAATCAGCCATCCTTTCTTTGTAACAAAATAAACAAAAAAGAGGAAATGAAAAGCAGCAAAACCAGCCAATACATTCGCTGACCCAGGCGGTGTATGTAATAGTCAGCGCCCCTAACCCTCCACCTTGGCACCTTGTTTCTCTCAGGCCACACTTGGGGTTTTTATTCTTTCTGTTCACATTGTTGCGGTCATTATGTTTGTTGTTTTCCTGGTTCTGCTCATTTTACTTTGCATAAGTTAAAGGATGAAAGGAGGTAATACTTGTAAAGGATTATTTAAATGCTAACCTTGTTGTTGACATTACTATCGTCAGTTCTTACCATGCTTCTCTGAATTCTTCTCATGGTGCAGGAATATCTCTCTGTATTCTTAGACCACAATTTGTTCAACCATTCCCCAATCAGTGAGCAACTAATTTGTTTCCAATTCTTTGCTACCACACAGTGAATATGTGACCTTTCTCTTTCGATCTGACTTCTTTGAGGTGCACTCCTAGGAAAATGATCTCTAGTTTAAAAGGTTTGGATGTTTTGTCCACTTTTCCATCATAATTCCAAATTGTTTTCCAGAATAGTTTAATTAGTTGCTGTGAGTTCTTTCAACTCCCAAGGATATCATTTATCTAACCTGAATACTTAAGATCATAGTTTGGAAGCTTTAGACCTCAAAGGTCTTAGAAGCCAACCTTCCTCTTTTTACAGATGAGGAATCTCAATAAGTGACTTGCCCAAGGTCACACAGATAATAAGTAACAGAACTGGGATAAGAACTTGGATCTGACTCCTCATTCAATGTGTTTTCCATTATTCTGCGCTACCTGAAGTCATTCACAGGACCTGGGTGCTCTATTTTCTGTCTTTCCCAGCTATCTTAGGTTTCAGTTCCCTCCATTATAGGTATTGCGCTCTTTCCAGTCTAAATAGAATGCATCTTAATAAAGAAGGTAGATGGAAGGGAGGAAGTAGTTCTCTTTTCCCTTGTTCTCTCTAAATATTGTATCTTCCTTAAGCCTTCTCTTTCTTTTTCTTTTTACTCCAAATATACCTTTAAAACTTCCTTCAATTCCCCTTAGTATTTTTTGCAAGCCTTAATTCATTCTGTACTTTAAACTTCCTAATAGAATTCTTGCTATTCCAATCAACAAGAATGTTTTAAATGCCCTTTATACCACTCTCTGTACATGTTATTTTTTTTCATCTGGGTTCCCAGAGCTCCCTATGCAGCCACATTGGTGTCTTTAGATACAGCTCCCTTTTCTTCCCCATTAGAGTAATTCACAAGTGTATCATCAGAAATTCATTTTGAGAGCCATCTTAAGTCATCTTCCCTTTGAGAGAGGGCATAACTATCTCTTCTCCACATGTTTAAAAATCTTCTTTCTTAAAATCTAGGGAACTTGCCTAGTCATGCCCAGCATTTCTTTTATTTAGTTATTATAAATTCTATATATTGGGACATGAGATAGAACCCAGATTGGATTAACCTTAGCTCTACCATTACCTGGGAGACTTAGGGCCATAATGAACTAAATAATTTCCACAGTCCTCTCTAGTTCTGAAATCCCTACATAATTCAACAATCCTTTAAAGCAGTACATGGCTTACATTCCAAACTCCTGAACTGATTTGCCACTTGAAGCTAGGGAAATTCAAGCTACTAATCATGAGTGGTCAGAGAGCAGTCATAGGAGGCGTCTTTGAAACCCAAAGTCCTTGGCCAGCATAGGGGACAATGCAACAGGAGAAGAAGAAAAAAACTTAATTTTTTTCCATAGAAACTTTGTGTATGCCAACTGAGACCCTTAATGTAAACCCTCCTGGTTTAAACAATGAGTATAATTATGGAACAGTTTACTTCATTCAAATGTGGAGCTCTGGGTCTGTCCTCTTCTGGGCCCTGCAGGAGGTCTTGTTTCTGAGCAAGATGGGGCCTCTGGTTAACCAGAGTGAGCCCAGACTCTACAGGGCAAAGTTGAAATACCAGCATAATTACACATAGGTTGATCATATTTACTTTTGTTCCGTTGTTATAAAATTTCAAACAAAGTCTGAACCCAGGAGCATGAGTGCACAAACACAAACACACGCACACACATGCACACACTCACACACACACACTCTAAAAAGAATTAACTTGTGCTAGTTGATTTGCCAAAGTGGGCAACTAAAGCAAGAAAACTATCAGAAGAGAATTATCAGATATTCACACTTACTTCCCTTTCCTTTGCCTGCCTGTCTTAGAAGACCAAGCTACATGGTGACTATTATATACTCCTTCCATCCCCTCCCCCAATCTTTAACATAACTGCCATTTTGTTTGCTTGGGGGAACACATGGTAATATGGAAGCAACAAAATCAGTGAAAATGTTCAGACTTGTCAGAAGAAACTAGAATGCATTATTGTTAACGAAAATATCTTCCCTAATGAGAGACAAGGGAAAGGAAGGGGGAGAGGTAAAGAGGAAAGGAGAGACAAAGGGGAAGAAGGAAAGGATGTGTAAGTATATGTATATGTATATGTGTCTGTATGTATATATGTAAATATATGTCTGTATATAGATATATAGATGTAGATATATTCATGTACATGCACATACTAGGAGCTGATCATACAACAACAAAAATAAAATAGTTCTCAATCCGCAAGGGGCTTACTTCTACTGGGAGAATATGGCATATACCTAAACAAATACAAATATAGACCAAGTAAATACAAAGTAATTTTTTGAAGAGGCGACTTGGAGGATGGGAGATGCATCCCTGACTAGAAAGACTGATAAGGCCTCCTTCACAAGATGGTACCCAAGAAGAGGACAGACCCAGAGCTCCACATTTGAATGAAGTAAACTGTTCCATAATTATACTCATTGTTTAAACCAGGAGGGTTTACATGAAGGGTCTCAGTTGGCATACACAAAGTTTCTATGGAACTTGGTGAACCCAAAGGGAACCTGGGGTTCTAAGAAGTAGCAGTGAGGACCTGTGAATGGACTGGTAAGGAAAATCATCATCTTCTTCCTTTTTTTGGATCATCTTCCTCCTACTAGATTATAAATTCCTTGAGGCCAGGAACTATCTATATTTAAATTTGTATTTATATCCCCAGAACTTACACAGTGCCTCGTACCATTAGGTGCCTAATAAGTGTTTATGATTTATGATGATAACCAGCATTTATATAGCAAAAATGTTATCATTAACATGTTGTAAGGTGTTATCTCAGTTGATCCTCACAACCCTGTAGACAGTATTATTTTCTCTACTTTACAAATGAGGAAACTGAGGCAAATAGAGGTTAAGTTTCTTGCTCTTTTTTTTGTACCCCAAGTGTTTAGCATAGTGTCTGGTACATTTGTTGGTCAGTTATTTCAGTCATGTCCTATCCTTCACAATCCCATTGCAAAAACACTACAAAGACAAAGACAGTGAGCTAGTTTGTTTTTTCCTTCTCCCGCTCATTTTACCCATGAGGCAATTAGGGCTAAGTGACTTGCCCAGGGCCACACAGTTGGTAAGAGTTTGAAATGGATTTGAACTCAGATCTCCTTGACTCCTAGGCTGGCACTCTCTCCACTGCATCACCTCACTGCCCCAACAACTGACTGGTACATGCTTGTTGATTTGATTTTTTTATTATAAAGTAAGGGATTAGCTGACCTAAAAGTTCCCCTTCAGCCCTAAATCTATGATCTTATGAATATACTTTCAGGATTTAACTATAGAATAAGGATATCTAAAATAAACAAGAAGCAAATCGTGAGATTTTACACATCTCAACTTGTCCCTTTAACCAAAAGCTGGACTAGAGGGACCTAGAGCAAGGCAGTAGGGAGGGTTATCATTCAAAGCCTCAAGTTAGTGACCTAGTCCAGAAATATTTTGGAGTGATGACCTCCATGGCCCTTTTGGGCAGTAAAGTGGAAAGTCCTAATATACTGTCACATTCTAACATTCTAGGACACCTGAGCAACAAGAGACCAGACTAGATCCTCCCTGTCCATATCCCTCACCAAGGTAGCAGATCACAGGCGTCCTCTACCTCTTCTTGACCCTGAGGATCTGAATGTGGGAAAAAGCATCAGATACCAACTCCATGATTTCTCAGGACTAAGGAACAGAAAAGATTTCAAGAGCAAACTGAAAAACCAGGGGAGATCCAACCTTGCTAAAGCAAACAATGGATCTTCACCCAGACATAGCCAGGAATGCCTTATAGCCTCAAACATCAAATTCCAGACTCTGGACTTTTTACTTTTATTTACTTTCTTTTTTTCATTTATGAAAATACATTCATCACTTTCTTGAGAAGGTCTTCAGATGTATGTACAAAAATGAACAAAACGCACAACCAGAAATAAACAAAACCATGCAGCATAGTAGTCAATCACAGAGCCAGATCAGGGCAATGGCCTAGGACTTAGTGACAATGTGGGGGTAAAGGAGAAGGTTATACTGAAGCCTTGAGGTCCTCCACTAATGTTCTACTGCCTTAATCAAGCCTTCTGCGGGCATGGAAATTACCCCCTCAGCTATCACTCAAGTGGCTTTCAAATATGAGCCCAGCAGTTGCTGTGGAAGATGCCTGCTTTCTGCTTAGGTAAGATTCTGTTCATTTATCAGAGGGTGATTGCAGATAGCAAATGGCAACTTCTCAGGCTCCATCAGAACGCATCTACATACAGCAGCCACATTAGCTAAACCCTCTAGAGCAGGGGATCTTAGCCTTTTTTGTGTCATGGATCCCTTGGGTAGTTGGTCTGATAAAGCCTACGGTCTGGGCAGATGAGAACAATTTGTTTCAACTGCCACAAAGGAGACTGAAGCAGTCTCTGTGGAGCATTTCGAGTTTGGTCAAACATGGAAGACATCAAGGCCATCCACTGCATCCCAATCCATTGCCTGTCATCCTGACTTTTGTCTTGGTTGGTTTCAATGACTGGGAGAGTGAGGCTGATGACTTTGTGATATTCTGCCTCACTTAAATGCAATTCATGTGCCAGTCAAGACACCACCCTGGGATGTCTTTGGTCCTCTCTAAAACACAAAGGATGAAGAGCACACCCCTTCTCTGAATAATGCATTTAAATGCATAAGATAAAATGCAGAGGATTAAAAAGGAAACCAATTTATAGAAACAAAATTATCAACATTTTTTTAAGTTCCTTGACCCCTGGTTGGGAAACTCTACTTTAAACTCAATAAAGAAAACAAAATAGTAAGGGATTTTCTCATATATCTGGAGAAAGGAGGAAAAGAAGAGGAAGGGAATAAGCATTTACACAGCACCTACTATGTGCCAAGCACTATACTAAGTAAGTACTTTATAAGTATCATCTGATTTGATCCTTGCAACAGCACTGTTGCACAACTCCATTTTACAATTTTAAAAATTGAGGCAAAAAGACTTGTCCAGGGTCACGCAGCTAGTATGACCACATTTGAACTCAGATCTTCCTGATTCTGGGCCCAGAACCCTATCCACTGGGCCACCTAGCTGCCTCAAAAAGTCCCTAAATCTTCCTTTCCTTCTCTCTGTAGAGATAAAAGACTACAAACTCCATAAAGGCAGTGATGTCTTAGCTAAATTTTTGCATCCATCCCAGCCTGCCAAATGGTGCTATATATGTAGTAGGCAAGCACTTAATAAATGTTTGTCAAATTAAACAGAGACAATTCTCCCATATACACACATATAGCATTCCCTTCCCCCAGTCCAGAGATGGGTTTATTTTCTACAAATCTAAGGGTTTGAGGTTCAGTTAAAGGTGTGGGGGGAGGGAAGAATTTTCATATGGGATGTAGATTTGGAATGGGCCTTAGCATTAATCTAGACCAACTCTCCCTTTTTACAGATGAGGAAATTGAGACCCAGAAAAATGGAATGGCCAGCCTTCCATCCCACACTTGACGCTGATACCACAGGGAGAACATGGTGCAGCCAGGATTCAAACCATATCTTATGACTTTAATGTCAGTATTCCTTCCATGACACATCATGTTCCTTTTTTGCTTTAGAATCCAACATTTCAAATCCCTTGAAAAGATGCTCAATTCTCATCCAACTCAGGAGATCTGAAAGTGGGAGGAATACAGGGAGTATCTTTTGTACTATGGAAAGGACTTGAAGCTTCTGAGAGAAGACAGAAGACATGCTTGAACCCCATGCCAATAGGGCCTTCAGAGCCTTATTCTTCTGTTTTGTTTTCTACTGTAGGGCTCTTTAGGTAAGGTATCAGATTCTCACAGATGGTCATAGCTTATGAAGACAGCAGACACTTCATCAACTGAGTATTTGTTGGCTATGCCAGTGAGTGATGGGCTCTTAGGATGTAATAAGAAAATCTCTACCATCTTCCCCCTACATTTCCATAAATTTCAATGCCAAAGGAAAGGATCTAGGCTAAGGAGTTTCAGAGAGTTATTCAGTGATGGTGATGAATATAAATTCAATTGTGATCTATTTTATTTCTAATCATAACAAAAGATATGCCTTTAGACTCAGAGGACATTGCTGAAACCAAGAAACAGTTAGTCTAAACTGGCCAAAGACTAGCAGGTCATACTCATCACCATTGAAGTCAGTCAATAAACATTTATTAAGCACCTACTATGTGCCGGACCCTGCGCTAAACACCAGCAACATAAAGGCAAACGAATCTCTATACTTGAGAAGCTCACACTCTAATGAGAGAGACAAAAAGCAAACAATTGTGTACAAATAATCTCTGTACAAGATAAATTCGAAATAATCCACAGAAGGATGGCACTAGAATTAAGAGGGATTTGGAAAGGCTTCCTATATAAGGTAGGATCTTAGCTGGGACTTGAAAGAGATGAGGTAGGAGAGCATTCCAGGCATGGGGATAAGTCAGTGAAAATGCCTGAGTCAAGAGATAGAGGGTCTTGTTTGAGAAAGAGCTGAGAAGTTAATGTCACTAAATTAAAGAGTAGGTAGGGAGAGGGGAGCAGTGTGAGAAGCCTGGAAAGGTGCGGGGGTTGGGGGGGGGGTCAGGTTATGCAGACCTTTGCATGGCAGAGAATTTTATATTTGATCTTGGAGGTAAAAGGAAGCCAAGAGGGTTTTATGAGTAAAAATTAATTTTGACTATTGAGTAGAAGATGAACTAGTATGGGGAGAAATTTGTGGCAGGTCAAGCAACTAACAGGTTATTCCAATAGTCCAGGTATGAGGTGATGAAAGCCTACATCATTATGGTAACAGTATCAGAGGAGAGAAGGGGGCAAATGCAATAGAGGTTACTAAGGTAAAGATCAACAGACCTTGGCAATAGATTGGACATCAAGGGTGAAAGAGAATGAGAGTATCTGATGATGACATGATGTCAGTCTAAATTATCAGATTGGGGAATGGAAGGATGGTGGTGTCCTTGACAACAAGAGGAAAGTTTAGAAGGGTAAGAGTTGGGGAGGGGGGCAAAGAATAAAAGGATGAGTTCAGTTTGGGATATTGTAAGATATCTAGAGGACATATAGTTTAAATGTCTAATAGGTTGGTAGTTAGGAGATATCATAGCATGAGTAAGGGGAGAAGTTAAAGCTGGATAAATAAATGAGAATCATCACTATAGAGATGACAATAAATCCATGGGAACTGAGATTACCATGTAAAATAGTACATTGGGAGAAGTGAAGAGGACCCACGACAAATCTCCATGGAACAGTCATGTCTCGTGGATGAGACCTGAATGAAGATCTAGTAAAGGAAACTGAAAAATGACTGGTCAGATAGATAGAGAAGAACTGGGGGGAGGGGGAGGAGGGGAGGAGCAGTAGAGAGAAGAGAGTATCAAAGACAAGAGAGTGATCCACACTATCAAAGCTAGCCAAGAGATCAAGAAGGATGAGGGCTGGGAAAAGGCCATTAGTTTTGGTAATTAAGACATCATTAGTAACCTTGGAGTAGTTTCAATTTAATGATGAGGTCAGAAGCCAGATAGCAAAGAGATAAGAAAGTGAGAGGAAAGAAAGTGAAGATTCCTATTTATGGCCATCTTAAGGAGTGAGGGAGAGAGAGAAGGGGGAAATAGCAAAGATAAGTGGGTCAAATAAGGGTTTTTTGAAGATAGGTGAAATTTTGAATTCATTGTTGAATATCTTTGTAGGGAGTAGAGAAGTTGACAGGAAAAACATAAAGATAAATGAGAAAGTGGGGATGATAGAAGGGTCAATCTGTTGGAGAAGATAGGATAGAATGGAATCACTTCTGCATGTATAGGGTTTAGCCTAGGCAAAGAGAAGGATCACCTCACCATGTGAGACAGGGGTAAAGGAGAAGACAGTGGCAGAAGGCATAGCCTCCTGCCATGCAACTATGCTATGTTCAAGGGCAATGAATTTTTACATGTAAATCAGTCCATTCGAAACCTGGCATTTTGTCCAACCATCCTACAACTAGTTGCAAAAAAAGATACCTGCAAGTGCCAATTGGTTCAATTGACTATCACCTTAAATAACCGCTCAAGAGGACATAGATATCTATTTCCAGGTCATTTTCCTTCCATTTCAGCAACAGCATGAGAAAGAGAGAACAAATAGGAAGCATCATCTGGTGAATAGGAAAGAAAAGTTTGATTCAATTAATCTACCTAAATGAGGTGAAAATGAAACCTTCTTGTGAAAAGTCTATCCAGTGGCTTCTTCATTTTTACTGAATTATTAGATTTTTAGAATTGTCCAATGAGAGGTAGAACATCAGGTCTGATTGTACAAATACTCATCCGTGGTTATAAAGAGCAGGGAAAGGGGAAGAAATTGAATTAATTTGTTCAGTTTGCATTTATTTCTATTTCAACAGATTCTTGGCATAAATTCTTCAAGGAAGGAATATGAAAGTACAGGCATTATAGTGGTAGTAACTTAGTTTAAATACTCTTTGCTTGAAACCTATATGAAGGTTTTAACTCAATTCTTTTTTCTCTTCCTGTCATGTGGAATCTTGTTGAGGTACCCCTACAATGTCTAAAGAACAGACTTCTCAATCAGGATGACTTCTGAATCCCACATGTTATCTATATTCATTCCGTGACCCCAGACAAGGCATTTAATTTCTTGGGGCTCTAGGTAACTTTCTTAAGACTATAAATTGTAGAGAAGGTGCCAAACTGCATTGATAGAAAGAGAATTTCCTCACCTGGGAGTTCCAGATATCAATGAAATCACAGGTCCAGTGAGTACTCCTGTTCCCTATTCACTGATAAGCTTGGAAAGAAATTGGGATGCAGGGAAACAATTTGTCTACTGTATGCTATGGTCCACATGCACAAAGTCCCAGTGCTTTGATATGTTGATGAATGGGTGATCTTATGGCTAAGAACAGTCCATCCACTGGTGGAGAATGCAGCCTACTCCTCCATATTCTCTCAACCTCTGTCATTCCAATTCTTCTCTTTCCATTAATTTCCCATCAATGATCCATCCAAAGCTCTAGAAGCCTTCCTCCTGGAGGGATAACAATGAAACAGAGGTGTCCATCTCTTATCCTTCATTACTGACAAGTGTTTGTGTGTGTGTGTGTGTGTGTGTGTGTGTGTGTGTGTGGTGGGGTGTTTCTGGTTATATGTGTCCTTGCTCATGCCTTTTAGGGCATTTTTTCTAGTCCAAGTCATTGTCATGATACTATATCACAGCGCACCCACCATCTATCTTTCCATGTCTCTTTGAGCCACCTACAATTATGATCCTTCTGGCATTGTAATGCGACATGATTCATAGTCACAGAGAATCGTCAAGAGGCTGTTTTTGTTTTTTAAAAAAAGATGGGCTTTAAGGGTAATAAGATATTGGTCCTCCATGTAGCCTAAGCTTTTCTACTTATTCACCAAGCATTTATTAAGTGCTTATTGTGTGCTAGACATTGGGAATTAAAAGATTGGAAATGATGCTATTCCTACTCTCAAGGAGCACACAGGAAAAGAAGACATACTCTAGGTCTGTAACCAAAGATCATAAAAATGGGAAAAGAACTCACATATATAAAAATATTCATAGCACCTCTTTTGTGATGGGCAAGAATTGGAAATTGAAGGACTGTCCATCAATTGAGGAATAGCTGACAAGTTGTGGGGTATGAATGTAATGGAATATTATTGTGCTATAAGAAATGATGAACAAGCAGATTTCAGAAAAACCTGGAAAGACTTACATCAACTGATGCTAAGTGAAATGAGCAGAACCAGGAAAATATAGTAACAGCAACACTGTGAGATGACTGACCTTGACAAATGTAGCCCTTCTCAGCAGTGCAAAGATCTAAGACAACGCCAAAAGACTAAATGTTAAATGTAAATGCTATCCACATCCAGAGAAAGAACTTTGGCATCTGAATGCAGAGGGAAACATACCATTTGTTCTCCTTTTCTTTTGTGATTTTTGTTTTGTTTTTCCTTTCTCGTGGTTCCTTCCTTTAGTTCCAAATCTTCTTTACATCATGACTAATGTGAAAATACGTTTAATATGAATGTATAAGTAGAACCTACATCAGACTGCATGCTGTCTTGGGAAGGAGATAATGGGGTAGAAAATTCAAAACTCAAAATCTTATGGAAGTGAATGTTAAAAATAAATTAATTAAAAAAGTAAAAAAGCAAAAGGAAAAAAGAAAAGACAGGTATGCAAAAAAGTCTAAGCTTAGGTAAGAGATGATAAGGATAGAAGAAACATCCAAACAAAATTCTCTAGAAAATTTGAAGGGAGTAGAAAGACTCACATTTGCTAGGTCCGAACCCACAGCCCATAGATTTCCTGTGGAAGGAGCTCCTGACAAATTCTGGAACAGTGGAGGCCGCGCAGCAACACAGTGAAGGAGATTTCCGTTGCAGAGAGCCCTGAAAAACCGACCGCAAAGGTACCTCGGACACGGGAGCAGAGTCCTGCCCTGCCGAGCGCTGCCCTGCCGAGCACTCCCCTCCCTCGCCCCGGCCACACAGCACTGAGAGGAGCGAGCAGAGCCCAGCAGGCGTCAGGGACCTGAATCTCCAGCGGCCACGGGGGCACCCACCCACAGACGCGCGGGTCAGTGAGAGAGACGGGCTGAGAGAGGAGTGGGGGATCTCCGGGACTCGGACCCCCTGGGAAGTGGCCGCTGCGGCAGAGGCCGAGGCAGCTCCGCCAGAGGCAGAGGCAGCTCAGCCAGAGACTCCCAGAGTGGGCTG